>OZ022511.1:16858427-17418427 GCA_963989385.1 Ctena decussata
AAGTAGCCCAGTAGGTTAAGCGCCTGGCCTGACTGATTTAGCGGATGACAGATTCGAGGCCGTGGATGCGGAATTTTCAACCGTAAATCGTGTACAAACAGTCATTAATTATCACTTTCTCTTTTTAGTCCCTGCTATGACTGAAATTTTACGGTTAAAAAGGATTTAAAATCGCAATCATTCATCCTTCCATAGACCCCCCCCCCCCCACCTCCCCCCCTTTTGACAGACGGTACTTAAATACACCTCCTGCAGCTTGTCATGAATCAGTCTGAAATTTTGCAGGTTTCTGGTCTGCAAATTCCCTTGTGAGTTGGGCGTTACGGTTAAAACTTTTTACTTTTATTGCTTTTGCAAATGGGCATTAGAAGACTAACCTAGCAAGTGCTTTATTTACTCCATTTCTTTAACCGATTTCCGATTTGCATTTATCACTCTGGAACTCACTTCACATACTTCTTTTTCATGTGAAAAGGAGACCCGGTAGCTCAGTGGGTTAAGCTCTGGCCTACTGATATAGCGGACCGGGTTCGAATGCCGCTTGAGGCGAAAATCTTTCCTACCGTAAACGGGGTTCCATTGCACATAGCCTTTCATTATCATAATCCCATCGTCTTGATACAACTGAAATACTGTTGAAAAGGACGTAAACTCACAAGTCATCCATCCATTTATCCATTTACATGCACAGTAAATATGCATATTATGGTTAGTTGAATAATGGTTGCAGATTTTTATCACTTTTCTCGCTTTGCAAGTTTAATTGCTTTCTCACCCGCAACATTGCTTATTTTACTATTCAGTGGACCCCCTTACACCCTACTCATACTTCTGAACAAATGCTATATCTGGGTCAGTAAAACAGAGCCGCAAATCCTTCTAGCTTATTTCAGACATGGGTGCCAAGCTGTCTGGTATGAGCTCCCAGCTTCCCGGGTATGTGCTCCCATCTTCCCGCTTGTCCGTGAAAGCCGTTTTCCCCGTAGATCAATGTTTCTCGTCAAATTCGCTGAGTTTAGTTTGGGCGGAGCAAGGCTAGAATACCGTATTAATCCTAATAAACACCCCTGCTCTAATAAACGCCCCCTTCAACAATGTTATTATCTTGCATGAAAACCTTGTTTGCTTCTCTAGATTAGGTAGAACTTTGATATAGGGTCTACTCTTGAAGGAAAGAATTGCTCCTAGAAGAGCAAATTCTTTCATTTAAGAGTTGAACCCCACCCCTACTGAGAAGGGGGGCCAAAACTTTAGAGAATGTTCTTTAACCGAACTACTGTTTATTAGAGGTATTTTGCTGATTTATTACAATTTCGCACCCCCTCCCTCACTTCGTAAATTGCAACGGCCCCGGGACGTTAATATGATTTATACGGTATATACCTATTTACCGGCCAATTAACCTTGAATAATCATCTGTCTCTCACGGCAATGTACTCTCTGCTAATGACGTCATACAACGCTACATTGTGACGTAAGAAAGCGTGACGTTACGACTTGGCGCGTCCTTTCTCAGTTATTTGTCATTGTCGCGTAATTTTCGGAAGAGGTGGTGAAACAGCGATTTCATCGGCTTTTGGAATAAAATATCGTATCCATTTCTTTTCTGCTGATCACTTTTTATATTGTCTTGATGGAATCAGTTCCTGTCTGATTATATTCACCCCAAAACCAAACGAACATCGGCAGCGTTAGTAGAAAAGAACGAAGCGGCAAATTTACATTTTGTATTTATTAGACCCTGAAGTCCCATCTTCGACACCTTCAAATTTTTACGAGATATTCTTCATTCATTTAAGAGTCATCCTGCCAAATATTAAGGTGTCGCATGAGGGACTTCATATTTTTCAACTGACTTTTACATAAGCAAATATGAAAATATGACAGATTTCAGGCATTAGGGGGTCCGATTGGATAGAGCTCTATCACACCCAAGGCAATTCTGGTAAATGTTTCATGGGTAATTGTGGAGACAAACTATTGTATAATTAAAAACGTACAAAACGAAACAAATTTCACATATTGCTAAAATGGGAATTTACAGGGCCAAAATGTAGGATTCGTGAATTTAGCCCTTTCAAAATCCTAGCTATAGTGGTTTCTGAGAAATCTGTGACAGAAATTTAATTGGAGAGAAATTGGAGAGAAAGAAAAATTGGACAAACAAATGGAATGATAAGCTGGAGCAGACTGATTCTCTGTTACATGGTAGAACTTGTCATACCCAACATTTGTACAAAATTTGAAATACCCTTACTGTAGAAGTTTTTGAGAAATCTTTGACAGAAATTTAATTGGAGAGAAAGAAAACTAGAAAATTGTGTCTGTAAGACACTAATGATGCCCCCATGCAGCGCCTGTCACATGACGTGTATATCCATAAAGCACCTACAAAGAATCAATTGAAAACATACCCTACCATGTAAAAAATTGCCCAAAATGAAAAAAGGCTGTGATTCTGTGAAAATTAATTCTAGATCTATCAAAATGCCTCATGCATATCTTCAAATATGTTCACAACATGTAGACAAGGTTTGAAAATGATCCATTGAAAACTGTGGAGCAAGTTGATAACACAAACTCCATACACTACAATGCAAAAAATACCCTAGAAAGACTAAGTTCAAAAGGCCATAATTCTGTCAAAATTAATCTTAGGTCCAACAAAAACCCACATGCACATCTTCAATACATTCACAGCATGTATGCAAGGTTTGAAAAAGATACACTGAAAACTGTGAGAGAAGTTGATTACACAAACTCTATACCCTACAATGCAAAAATTTGCCTAAAACGATTAAGTTCAAAAGGCCATAATTCTGTCAAAATTAATTCTAGGGCCAACAAAATCCCACATGCACATCTTCAATATGTCCAAAACATGTATGCAAAGTTTGAAAAAGATCCATTGAAAACTGTGGGAGGAGTTGATTACACAAACTCTATACCGTACAATACAAAAATTTGCCTAAAATGACTAAGTTCAAAAGGCCATAATTCTGTCAAAATTAATTTTAGCTCCATCAAAAATCCACATGCACATCTTCAATATGTCCACAACATGTATGCAAAGTTTGAAAAAGATCCATTGAAAACTGTGGGAGAAGTTGATTACACAAACTCTATACTATAAAGCGTGACGAACAGACAGACAGACAGGGGCAAATCTTAATGCCCCCTGACTATCGTCACGGGGGCATAAAAATAGCCATCAGAGGAGATGGCAAATCCCCCGACCGAAGACCCCCATGAGCCTTGGTAAAAAGGGTGCACTTCAAAACACATATTAGTATTATATTGTCATTCTTTTATGCTTCTGATTGACATTAACCTGTTACCAGATGCATGATTATCTAACACTCAGACTAAAACAGTATGCTTGACTGCTAAAAAGAGGTTATATCTCAAACAGCCACCATATACACAAATGTATAGCATACGATACATTCAACTTTCAAAATGTGTGAATAACTTCTAAAGTACAAGCCCTACAAACCTAATTTTGAGCTCTCTAGTAAGTGAATTTGGACAAAGAATCCAAATCTGGATTTTTTTAATTTTTTTTTTTTGGGGGGGGGGGGGGGGGGGGGGGCAGCGTGCAGGAATGTGGAGGGGTCAGAGAGAGATAGGAAAACGGATAAGATATCACAGCATGATCATCAATATTCTAAAAGGTACACGTTTATTCAAATTCTGGAGCTGGCCAGGGTTATACAGATATAGAGCAGAGACTCAAACAGCAGCTCAAACTACCAAAGGGAAATAACTCACAGAGTATAAAAGCAAGAGTTATCTTTCATGTATGAGACAAAGGCCTAGGGTCAATAAGCATCAATTTCGGCCTCAAAATTTCATAGAAAATAAAATTTGAATATTGGCCTTAAAATTCTTTTATATCAATATGTTACGGTACGTTATTTTCAAATCAAATGTCTTTTTTAAAGTTCTGTTCATGACGTTACCATGGTAACGCTCCAAAAATGCTACATTTTCGCTTTTTTGCACTTTTTAGCAAATTTTAATGTATTCAGACAAAAATTCTAATGCCTCCACATTCGACAAACAACTTCATACTTAAGCAAACGATTTTGTTACCAAAAAGGAACTTTGACATAAAATTTCTTGTTGTTTGTTGCATGTGGAGGTGTTTTTAAAAATAAAATATGTCCTCCCGCCACGTGCGCCTTGCAACCTGGATAATGTATCTAAGGCTGGCAAAAGCCGTTTTGAGCTTGACATAACTCAGAGAGTTCGATGAAGTAAGACAGTATGTAATTATATTTATGTGATTCACTCCTCTAATAAAGTTCGTTTCCATTGTAACAGTAATTGTGCCGTTGTCATGGTAACCATGATCATTCCACATGTGTTTAGGCAATCAGTTTAATTTAAAACATTCAAAAATGGCCTTTTTGAATGTTTGAATTTGTTTCTTATTGTTGGAGAACTGAGGATTGAAAAATCAAATAGCAAAGCGTATTCCTCTTGCACTAATGTCGTTGTCATGGAAACCAAGGACAAATTCTCGTTTCTTGGTCAGCAAAAATCAATGAAACACCTTTGAGTATGGCTACTTCTCAAGGTTTTATGTTGTTCTTCTTGCTCCTGAATTGAAACAAATAAAATGGATACACTTCTATTTCTTTTATGCTGTTGCCATGGTAACCAAGAGAAATTTATCGCTTTTTTGACCAATACTGTCAGTTATAAACCTTTCAGTGTATATTTTCAGCTTTCATGTTCTTTCTTCTTGCTCGAGACCTGAGGGTTAATATCATCATCTGTCTTCTTTTGCATACATTTTCTCACTGGTAAAAGTATTATTCCGTCGGGGCTCCGCCATAATTTGATAGATCGACTATTTACATAAAAGTATACACATTTAACTTAAAAGAATGAGCAGAGAGAGGCTTATGATGCTTAATTGTCAACATGAACCATTTTCTTACCTCTCGTGTATGATGTAAACATTTGATTTTTCTGTCGTTACCGTGCATGTATTTTGTACACGTTGAGAGAGAGAGAGAGAGAGAGAGAATTGATGAATGACTTGTTTGCAATTTACGTCCTTTTTAACAGTATCCCAGTCACCGTCATACTAGGACTATGGGAGCGTGATAATGAAAGGCAGTTCAACCAGTGTGCAATGGATTCCCGTTTACAGTTGAAAAAATTGCCGCTTCCAGCCTCCATCGGGAGTCGAACCCGGGACAGGTAGATCAGCAAGCCAGCGCTAACCCAATGAGCTGTCGACCAGAGAGAGAGAGAGAGAGAGAGAGAGAGAGAGAGAGAGAGAGAGATGAACACATTTTCGCTTATAGGTACTGCAGCAACTTCAGAGCTAAACTTTATTCTTCCACTAGTATCGAACCTCTTTTTCTAGAGCCAAGTATCATTAAGGCGGTGATAATCACTGATCCGTGGTGAGAATCTTCCAGCGATACCTCGCGATAAAATATTTTATGTACTTATACCACTGATAGAGCGGTGGAACTTTAAGCCAATACCTGTAGAATGTCCCAAAACCGAACGTTTCGTGGCATCCTAGCGTATCCAACCACCACCAACTGAAGTTTAACGCACGTCTTCTTCAGAACTGGTTGTCATTGCAACGCTATTGTTGTATTATGGTGGCACTATTAATATTATTCTTATCTTTAATCACGATTTTTTAAATTATTTTGTTAACTCCACCCGGGCCTGACGTTAAAGTGTAAGTTCGCTAGTATTCTTTTTTATTTCTGCCAGCTTTCATTACCTTTCCGTCATTATGGTTGGTTGGTTGTTTTGGGTTTAACGGCCCTTTGAAACAGTATTTCAGTCTATGCCGTCTATCAAAGAGAGTGAGAAAGAAGAGAGAAATAATAGACGAGAGAAAAATGTCCAAACAATCCCCACCCGCACTTACTGCAAGCACAGTATGCCCTTGCCCTACTATTATCCAAATGAGTAGGACGCCCGGGCACTGGAAGTTATGCCCAGCACCACTGCACCACCCAACTACCCCTTCGTCATTATGGATGAAGCTTTAACACAAAATAGAAACTGTTGCCTGATAAAAAGTGTTAAAAAATTACCTAAATATTTTCTGTTGGAAAACTCATGCCCAATTATTATATAGTATAAATACATTGAACAGGACGAGGATCCCGCTCCTTGTTTCGCTTTGTTTTTTATATTTTAGTATTCGATGGAAAACCAGATGAAAATCGTTTTTTGAGGACACATTTGTCAAGTTTCAAATATTCTGACCCCCTTCCCTCCCCCCCCCCCCATTCAAGAACCAGATCAAAATAAAATCGTTTTTTTTGAGGACAGATTTTCCAGGTTTCAAACATTTTGACCACCTGCCCTCCTCCCCCCCCCCCACCCCCACCCCATTCACACACACATACACCACACACAAGTGTGTTTTATTGTATGTATATTAGCCAATATACAGGCTTTGCAAAGAAAAGTACCATGTTTTTCGTCGTTTATGATGATATATTTTCACGGGATTTACACCACTCGTGGTGGATCGTTTTATGACTAGTTTTGCAGTTTATATTTGACTTTAACGTGTGCTATCCTTATATACTGAGGGCAACTGATGAATGTCGTATTCGTTTCTTTAAGGATGCAAACTACAAAACGAATAGTTGGTGTTTCATTTAAAAAGTAAAAGTAAACGCAATAAAAATGATTCAAAAGAGTCATTTGAGTAATAGATTTAATAGATTGTCACGCAAACTAGTATGAACCAGCTAGTGTAATTTTCTCTCTGTGATAATATGGGTGGTTGTGTGACAGATTTGGTCAGACAAGCTCGATCCAAGATTCGTGCAAAGCTAAGCTTCTACAAGAACATCCTTACGCATTGTCTTTTTCCTTTGGCGTCGATGACGTCAGAAATCAACCTTGTTCGCCTACATGACGTCACAGAGATTTTTATTCACAAACAACGTATAAAAAGGACAAAATTTTGAAATAAAATAAGGATTTGTTTGTGTCAGCTGAACCGTGATGGTATTATATTTGCAATTATTTTTATTGTTTTCCAAATCTAAATAAACATAAGGGTAAAAGGATAGAAAAGGGGGAAAAAAACAACTAAACCAACTTTTCAGATCGTTGCTAAGGATGTCCACGTGTTACTAAGGAGCGATAATTACCGTTCGCCACTTTATAATGTCGATTAACCATAATTCAGTGATATGCAACTGAAATCACTTCAGGCAATCAAAAGAGGGTTTCATGAAATCACAACGGTAGACAACCGTATAAAAACGAAGGAAATAGCCTATGCTCTTGTAAAACTCGTTGCCATGGCAACATGCCTTAGATAACAAAACAGTGCCCGTAATAGTAATCCCAAATGACTATACAATAACTTTACAGCGTAAAACTTATTTTGGACATGGGGCCAAAAACACCCCTTATCGACCCTAGGCCTTTTCATGACCTGTTCTGCATATCTGTGAAGTATCATGAAAATATTTCAAAAGGTATTCAAGCTATGGAGCGGACACCTAAAATCATCAAAGGGAAATAACTCAAAAAGTAAGAAAGCAAGAGTTGTCATTCTTGTTCGCGACACATCATCATGACCTGTTCTACATATCTGTGAAGTATCATGAAAATATTCCAAAAGGTATTCAAGTTATAGAGCGGACACGAAATCACACCTAAAACCATCAAGGGGAAATAACTCAAAAAGTAAGAAAGCAGGAGTTGTCATTCTTGTTCGCGACACATCGTCATGACTTGTTCTACATATCTGTGAAGTATCACGAAAATATTCCAAAAGGTATTCAAGTTATAGAGCGGACACGAAATCACACCTAAAATGATCAAGGGGAAATAACTCAAAAAGTAAGTAAGCAAGAGTTGCCATTCTTGTTCGCGACACACCATCATGACCTGTTCTACATATCTGTGAAGTATCATGAGAATATTCCAAAGGGTATTCTAGTTATAGAGCGGACACGAATCTGCCAAAAAATCACACCTAAAACTATCAAGGGGAAATAACTCGAAAAGTAAGACAGCAAGAGTTGTCATTCTTGTTCGCGACACATCGTCATGACCTGTTCTACATTTCTGTGAAGTATCATGAAAATATTCCAAAGGGTATTCAAGTTACAGAGCGGACACGAATCTGACAAAAATCACCAAAGGGGAGATAATTCAAAAAGTACAATGGCAAGAGTTACCATTCTTGTACGCGACACGGCGTCATGACCTGTTCTACATAACTGTGAAGTATCATGAAAATATTCCAAAGGGTATTCAAGATATAGAGCGGACAAGAAAGTGTTTACGGACAGACGGACGGACGGACGGACGCCAGGCTCATCGCTATATCCCCCGAACCTTTCGGTCGGGGGATAAATATCCCCCGAACCTTTCGGTCGGGGGATAAAAAGGACAAACAAAGGGAATGATAAGCAGGAGGAGGCTGATTCTCTCTTACACAGTACAACTAGTCATACTCAAAGTTCACACCAAATTTCAAAATCCTAGCTGTAGTGGTTACTGAGAAATATGCGACAGAAAAAAAATGTTAACATACACACAAACATATAAACGGAAAAACCAAAAACTATATACCCCCTATATACTTCGTATACCGGGGGTATAAATATGGTATGGAAAATTCTTATCTTGCCTATGTTAACTTTACCTCAAGGACTGGGAAAAAAACATG
Source organism: Ctena decussata (assembly GCA_963989385.1). Lineage (NCBI taxonomy): Eukaryota > Metazoa > Mollusca > Bivalvia > Lucinida > Lucinidae > Ctena > Ctena decussata. The sequence continues at coordinate 16,867,117 of OZ022511.1, forward strand.
CTAATTCCTCAAAGAGTCAATGCATTGTCATGCGTCTACATTATCAAGACTCAGGGCTGGAAAATTCTTTAAATTTTCACTTTTCCCACATGACCAAAGATATGGTGATTTCTATAATATGCAAATATCACTCGTCCTCCAGCAAGAACCACTTGTCATATCAAGCCGACCCATAGAACTTTCCAGCCCTGCAAGTCATGGTGGTTGTCCAGAAGATGACTTCAAAAAAACTGCAAAATGACATTAATCTATCCAATGTAAATGAAAGAACTCAAAGTCAGTTAATGGTTGACAGTGTCAATTTCTTTGGGTTAAACATGTATAGTCAAATTCAAAAACAAACAGCAAATGTAATTTGTTTCCGCATGTAGTTTGATCTAGTTACTACAATTGAATGTCTTTTGTTAACAAATCAGTTGTATTGATCACAGACCATTTACAACATGAGCCGCAACATGAGAAAACCATGCACCCCGCACAGACTTAGATCAGCCTGGGCATCCAACAAGTTTGATCAAACTCTTCCCTAAGAACTAAAAGGGTAGCAAAGGGTCTAAGATAGCTCCATGTGAACAGTGAAGACTCTGATCAGACTGAGTGGATGCCCAGGCTGATCTGAGTCTTCGCTGGGCTCACATGCCACTTTGTTGGTTTTCTCGTGTCGCAGCTCATATCAATGACATCAGCGTTGACAATGACTCAGTATTATAGCCGTTAAGTCAAGCCATGTTCATATGCACAATTTGAGCTCATTTAGAAGAAGAACTTGAATGAAACTTTTCAAGACAATTTGTAACAGGGAAATTTTGATTGCAGTTTCATTCAATAAAACACGTGACCAAGAACCTACTAAACATATTTCCTTCAGAATCATACTTTGATCATGTATTGGCACTCAAACAAAGAAATAAACATAAAACTTTGCTGCATACCTTTTCAACAGTTATGCCATTACATTTTGGTGAGAAAATGCAAGTGATTTCTCAATATGTTTTTCCAGAAAAGTGTTTTCTTTTGGCTGTGTTACAGCTTGAAAAATGACAGATTGCTCACTTGCACACTCAGTGGAAACCAAATTTTCAATCTGCTAATTGATATTTTCTAATCTTCTCATTCAAAACACAAAACAAGGTCTCTTAGTGCATAGACTCAGACCTGCCTGCATAATTGTGCTTGTTTATCAAAGCCTCTTCATATTCATGTACAGAATGTAACACTGTATGATGCACATTTCACTGGCTAGTATGTAGGTTTCTTGCAAATACACTTTGTTGCAATATAGTGAGTGATGGTCTCTTTTTCCTAGTGACTTTTGACAGTTTATTGACAGTTTAGCTACCTCTGAAATATTCTTAAGTTCTTTTTTTAAGAGGTATTAAGTGGAATAACTGAATGCTGAAGTGGTGATTTAGGTTCATAAGTTTGTTGACTTGAATGTGCAAGTAAGCCGTGTTATGAGAAAGTTATTACTAATAAGGCAGAAGTGAACAGCAAAGATTCAGATCAGCCTGCACAACCATACAGTCTGATCAGGATCTGATGCTACTACACAGATTTTCAGGATTCATAGACAATCTATGTTAACAGACAGCATTCTTATCAACCTGGGTAGATAGGCAGACAGTCCCAAGTCTTCACATAAAGCAACTTTTCTGGTGACATGGTCCAAAAAGAGTTTGGTTGCCAAAACTAGAATCATCAAAAAAGCAGATCTATGACAATATTTACATCTGCAAAATAAAAAGCAGACATCAACTTTTACTTTGTAAAGTTTCAAAAAAAGTTGTGACACTGAGAATTCAAACAATCTAAGAGGGCAAACAGTGTAGAGCCGCCTTATCTGGATCTACACTGTTTGCAAATTCAGCTATTGTAGTTTTTGGCATTTCAAGAGAGTGCAGAAAAACTGCTGACCATTACATAATAATAAATTGGATAGGTGAAATTTTAGAAATTTTCATCCCAATTCTGCAATAAACATGACAAAAAACTCTTAGTAAAATCATATTGTGCAATAACACTTGCATTAAGACACTTGCATTTCTTTCATCAATGCTCTGTTTCCTGTATTGGAAAACTGATGACTATCACGAATGTCTTTCAAAAGAAAGTTTAGGCTTTCATAAAAGAATCTAAAAGACAGTTTATTTAGGTTAACAGGAAACAAACTACTGTAGCAGAGCTACTGATAAAAGATGATCTCAATGATAACTAGAAAATGTTTGTCAGGGAAAAAAGGATGCCCCCCTACCAGCACCTTACCCAAAGTGTCATTATTATGGTATGGATTCAAAAGAGGGTCAAGGGCATCCAAACATCAGTAACTTCTCTTAAAGCCCGTCTCTGTATAATCTTTGTGTAGGTGGGGCGTTAAACTCGTGTTTGCTTTTTCACACTGTAATTGATCAAGTTTGGTCAAAATCTGTCAATGCATGTATGTTCAGGAGATATACAATTTGAAGTCTCCCGGTGGCCTTGAAAACAGGTCATGGTCAAACAAACAGTGTACACCCAAATCAGACACATAGTAAAATCAACACATTCCAAATATTATGATAATTAAATTGGTTAGGTATCCAAACACAACTATATGGTAAATGTTCTTTGTTTCGTTTATTCTTATTATTTTTTTTTACAAGGCTTCTATACTTTATCTGTAAGTATAAGTAAAATCAATATCTCAACAAAATGTTGTGCAACATGCACTAAGAGCCATGTGAAGAGAAAATATCCCTTGGGCAATCATCAACACCCTAAGATCAGCCTGAAGATCAGCCCACAGGATCAGAATTTTTATTTGGAATTTGGAGTCTTACAAATCTTGAGAAGTGTATGTAGTACTAGTGAAAGCACAGACTCCGATCAGTCTGCACAAATGTGCAGACTGATTGGAGTCTTGGCTGTTCACTCACTATGGTGTTTTTTCGCATGGCATACGGTTTGGCTGCTATCATGTTCTGGTGAGGTACAGAAATAGTCTTTGATCAACAGCCTTGAACCAGGAAATCAATTGAAAATAAAGCTTTTTGTTTTCAGTCTAGGAATAAATTGCCTATAACAAGTTTACAAAATTTATGCCTTAAATACTAGAAAAGAAAGCATGTAAATCAGAGATAATACCCACACGAAAATTTTGTCTTTGCTAAACTTTACGTTTTCCTTTACTCCAGCATGCCCACACATATTTTTGTTCGGGGTACATGTACCCTCAGCGGCTAGCATTTGCGCGTACAAGCCATAATTTAAGCGTACACGTTTTTGAAGTCAGTAATTGGTGTGTAGTGACTGAAACCTCTTTGAGTTTCTTCCCGAGTTTGACTGTGTTCCTGACTTTGATGTGCCTTTTCCAGAGTCAGAACCTTTACTGCCCAGTCCTAAATCTCGCCCCTTCTGAAATTTTAGTATGCCTTGCTGATGGGGCCTCGTTAAGTTTTCAAACATCAAGTTTTGAAACATGTCCTGTTTTTGTCCGCTCGTAAAGTGGTCTGGAATGTGGCAATATGTTTTTTCCCAGTTACAGGCGGTTGTTTGTGATTGGACAACATCACTGAATAATTCTTTTCCGTTCTGTCTCAGTGCAGACTGGCAACAGCGCGAGTGCATTCAGCACTTTCCATCAGATATGAATATGACCGATTCCGAATTCAGAAACGAAATCTGACTTCCGAATTCTATATTTATATTTAGGCTTTACTATCATGCCGCTCGTATTGTTGGTTGGTTGGTTGATTTGATGCTTAACGTCCACGGTAAACAACTAAGGTCATGTCGGGACGGTCAGTTAACCTAACCACACTATTACTGGGCAGGCTTAGACCTCCTAAGTGGTTTACCAGTACTAAGTGCACATACTTTCGCCAGTAACTGACAACTGCCTTTCTTGAATCAGCGGAAGGAGAAACGAAAGTATGTGGCCAGACCAGGATTCGAACCCAGGACCTCTGACTTACGAGTCAGGTGCCCTACCGATTGCGCTACCCGGCCCGGCCCCGCTCGCATTGTATTTGCATTTATGCATGCACCAAATTTTTCTGTTCGTGTTTGCTTGTAATTATAATAGAATTTGTGCGTGCATGACAGTTTCTTTTCATGAAATACGTACTGCAGTACGTGAATGGGCATGCTGTACTCTACTACACATATTGGTCAACTTCGGACTAATATAACTGATGCACTTCCTTCTTCCTTTCTTTCCACTTAAAATGCACATGGTCAACATATGACCATTACAGCAGGTGGATTTCTTTCTTTCCTTCTTCCTTCTTTTACATGGTGTTCCGTTGCACAGAGCCCTTCATAATCCTGTGACGGTGACCCTTCTATCATTCTAGTAGTATGACTAAAATATTGTTGAAAAGGACATTAAACTGCCCAAGTTATCCATCATTTTTGGCTAAGTTGAAAAGAGTAACACAAGGCACACTGAGGTCAAAATTAGAGAAGCATTTCTATTTTTGTTTAGAACAGTCAACTCTCGATATCTCAAAGTTTATCTCAAACCACCAATATCTCAAAGTAAATTTTCTGGTCTCAGAAAATTTACTTTGAGATATCAGTGGTTTGAGACCAGAGGAGTTAAAATGTAAATAAAAATAGGAAATGTGTCCAAACTATATTCTTTGAAATAAGAGGTATCAGCGTTCAAGATATCGAGAGTTGACTGTACATGCATAATGTATGAGTAACCTACCTATCATTGAGTACAAAACCTTCATAGTCTGGTGGGGGGACACCTAGTTGGAATGGAGTATTGAAGTAGTGCTGTTGTTCCACTGAGCGATGTACTACCTCGCCGTCTCGTATCAATAGAAAGCCACTGTCCCCGAGATTTGCCGTGTACATTGTACGCTCTTCTTTGTGTAACGCTACCACACATGCTGTGCTGCTACCTGTGAATAGACAGACAACGATTTCTTATACTTTGTATGGGTATATATTTTCAAGGAAAGCAGCTCTGTCCTACCATATAAATCCTATTAAATGCCTACGGGGGCGTTGGTTTTTACGAAAGGGGGACATTATTTAGAGCCTAAGGTATTGTAAATCAGTCAGTACCAAATTCCTCTAATAAACAGTTATTTTCAGAGGATGTAACTCTGTTTTTTTGCCTCCCTGTTTAGTATTAATAGGGGGTCAATTCTTAAAGGATGGAATTTGCTCTTCTAGGAGCAAATTCTTTCTTGAAGAGTAGACCCCATTTCAAAGAACCACCTCATCCAGCAAAGATAATAGAAATTCAAGCAAATGAATATAACATTTTCAGAAAAGAAGCAAAGGGGCATTTATCAGAGCAGGGGCATATGGTTTTTAATTTTGCCTCCTTTTTCAAAAATAGGGCGTATCAACAGAAAACCGCTGTCCCCGAGATTTGCCGTGTACATTGTGCGCTCTTCTTTGTGTAACGCAACCACACATGCTGTGCTGCTACCTGTGAACAGACAGACAAGAAACATGTATTTCTGGTGATTGGGTATACCGTCCTCCATAGTTTTCTGCCGTTTTTTCGAAGGGAAACTTTTCTGACTTCCTGTTTGCTTCCACGGAGAAAAAGACATTCCAGAAAGGGGTCTAATCTATAGGAAAGAAAAGAATTTGCGTCTATTAACCAAACTTGTTACTTTAAGAATAAACCCCTGTTGTGAGGGGATGCAAAAGTGAAAATGACAGGGCTGCTTCTTTATTTTCATTTGTTCTTTTTTAAAAACTGCAAAATAATTTTGTCATTTTTTAACTGCTTTTTAAAATACACATACGGTATGGGCATTTGATGATTCCCAACCAAAAACTTGGCAAATAAAGGTGAAATTCTTGAATTCTCAAGGCTGTAGACTACAAGTCTACGTGTCAGACAGTTTCAGCCCCTGGAGTAAAGGGTGATAACTTGGAAATGAATGATTTGTACTGTGACACGACAAAGTTACCACTGAAGTTGCATGTGTGCTTGGCAAAGACTCGGGTCAGCCTGGGCATCCCCCAAATCAGTTCAGAATCTTCACTTTCTGCATGGAGGTAGCTTAGACTGTTAGCTACCCTTCTATGCAAGAAGCAAAAAACTCAGATCAGACTGGGCAGATGCTGAGGCTGACTTGCGTCTTCACTGGGCACAAATGCCACCTTATTCTCATTTGAGCAAGTTACTTGCAGTGATATTATTTAGTGAGCTAAAACAGAACTCTTATGAATATCAACTCTTCTTCAACCATCAAAGATTTGACATTTAACAACTTTCACAATCATAAACCATATATAATGAATGACTTTTATCACCTTTAAACACCTGGGAAATAAGTAATACACATTACACAAGAGAATTAAGCATGTAAATGACAGTATAAAACTTTTTCAAATTCTAATGTGTCAAGTTGTCAGTTATAACTTGGTTGGAAGTTTATTTATCAAAGCTGATTCAAAACATTATCTTCCCATCATACAGTTTAGAACCAGTGACCATAAATTACCCATCAAGACAGGAAGGTGGGAGGTGGGTGTGGGGGTGGGGTGGAGGGGAGAGAAAGTTCTACATTAACTTCATGTTGTATACAGCCAATGTTCAGTCCGAAATACATCTCTCTTCAGTCTGATCATTAGGGCTTCTATGTTTACAAAATATTGTAAACGTTTACACGAGCGCTAGAAAACGAAACGATTCCGTTTAAACGACCATTACCGTTGAAATCTTATTCTTAGTATCGGACATCTATGAGACGCCCCCATACCTTTATGATTATAATTATGTTACCAAACTGTGTCATCCAATAATGCGCTTTCATTTTCGGGGGTCAACTCGAAGTTTACAGTAACCGACGGTATTAAAAAAACGTATTACTATTGACCAATTTCCGATGACAGCAATTATTTTGACTGTATTTGATAATTACATGGACTAGATTTATAAAACATCGGACTTAATTATCCTGTTAATTGATAATAACTGTCAAAGATACAAGCTGCAATTATCTCACCTTCGCGGTAACCTTAGAAACACAGGTACCGAGGTAGTCCTAATTTTTTTTATTGCACAACACGTGTCGTAACTGTTGTCGGCAGACATTACCTTGCCTTTGAGCTGTACCTTATAAAATTAGCTGCCGATTATGACTAATAATTTTCTGGCAAAACGTGTACATGTCGTGCTTTGCGTAAGGTACAAAGAAGTTAGAAAATAAAGATTTTAATAGACGTTTCCGAGGACACCGTCAGGTACATTAAGATTGGCTTCTGACGACTGTGTAAGATATTATAACTTGTTGGTGGTTTACCGGGTGTTCAGGTTCGGTTAAACGATGTGTGAATTTTGTAAACGTTTAGCACATATACACGAACCGTTACCGTTTATCCGTGTAAACGTAGAAGCCCTACTGATCATACATTTCATTTCTCACCTACAATATACAAGCCACATACAATATCAAAGAAAACTTAATTTTAATGTCATTGGCAGTAACGCCAACATAAAACATACATACTGAATTGCAATACATTTCTACGGATTATATGCAGACTCAACAATATCTAAAATTGTGTAGCGTTAGCCAGGTCGTCCACCAAGTCAAGCAACCGGTCACCCATCCAGGTACTAACTGCTATCCCTGTTGCTTTAAACTTCTGAAAGAGCCACACACTCTAACTGCGTCGCCATAAAAGCCAGCTTCTACACCAAGGCTGTAGAAGTGTTTATGTACCTAAACCCGTTACATTTCTCCCCTTCTCTTGACTTCGTCCTGAAGTCACCAACTGCCTACACAGCACACTCGAGGGAGGAGCCTATGCAACACAACCAGGGACACCTTTCTATGCACACAACCAGGGACACCTTTCCCTGCACACCTGGGTCCAGAGATGATTGTCATGTCATCTCCAATCCCACCCCTGCCACCAAATGTAACGTTTGTCGGGTCGTCCACCAAGTCAAGCAACAGGTCACCCATCCAGGTACTAACTGCGATCTCCGTTGCTTAACTTTGTGAAAGAGCCATCCACTCTACCCATGTCGCCATAGAAGCCGGCTTCTACACCAAGGCTGTAGAAGTGTTTATGTACCTAAACCCGTTACATTTCTCCCCTTCTTCTCTTGATTTCGTCCTGAAGTCACCAACTGCCTACACAGCAGACTCGAGGGAGGAGCCTATGCAACACAACCAGGGACACCTTTCCCTGCACACCTGGGTCCAGAGATGATGGTCATGTCATCTCCAATCCCACCCCTGCCACCAAATGTACCGTTTGCAGGGTAGTCCACCAAGTCAAGCAACCGGTCACCTATCCAGGTACTAACTGTGAAGTCCTTTGCTTAACTTCGTGAAAGAGCCATCCACTTTACCCGTGTTGCCATAAAAGCCGGCTTCTACAGCCATGCTTCTACAGCACGGATGTAGAAGTGTTTATATACCTACGCGTTACAATTACTTAAATTACCCCAATATCAGCCCCTCTCATAAAATTGCTAAAATCTGATACCACAGAATACCGTACTTTTTTTTCTTAATGTTCATTGAACCTCTCAGCATTCAACCTCAAGTCTCGTGGATCTGGACAATGGCTGATATAAGCATGCATTAGATGTCTATCAAAACCCCTTACCCTACCATTTATCTGCCCTATTAAGGAGACTGTCAAACTTTGGAAGTGTAGAAGGCAGATACATCAACCTGTGGTTTACCCTGTCAAGATGTAAAACTGTGTTGACAAAGTGTGCAAGATGACACTGTCTGTCAATGGTGTATGTAAATTATACAATTAGGTTATCAACAAGGTCGTTCAAGGGCAATAAGTAATAAGGTGTTTTGATAATCACTTATCAATACCAAAGCGGATGTTTAACATGATAAAAAAAGCGGTCCACATCTTTAACCTTTCAACAATTAAATTCATATGTACTGATCATATAGTCCCTGAGGTTGTAGAATTCAACTTGATTTGAACTTTCTTTCAGTCTTTAAAGGTAGGTTCCTGGCCTAGCGATAACAATTATGGTCACAAAATAATTTTGTCTTTTTGTGGGTAGTATTGAATTCTCTTATTTTTCCGAAACTGTTGCTACTGAGAAAATCGTCAGATGATGTAGAAAATAGTCGTTTTCCCTTTGGTTTATTTTCTTTTGTTAGAATTCCAGTTCTAACAAGAGCTCCGCTGAGCGGGGCAATATACGCCCGTTGGGGCTTAAAGTTGGAAAGAAAACAAGAGATGACAGAACTTTGTCAGTAGCTTAAATCTTCAATGATAAGGTTGATATAAAACTACAAAACAAGCGAAGCTAATATGAACTTCCTAGACAAAAATTAGGAAGGGGCATAATTCCATCATAAATGGAAGTTCGGTTATGGTTCTTTTTCTCTTCATATTGTCTGATATTTGCACTAACTTCCGTGAAGAAATCTTAAACAGTTTTCAAGATATGGAGCAGACACAAAGCTAATATGAAATTACTATATGAAAAATACAAAGGTGTATAATTCCGTCAAAACTGAAAGTAGGGTTATGATCCTTTATCTCTGCACATTGTCTGATGATGCTTCATATTTGTATGAACTTTTATGATGAAATCTTATACAGTTTTCGAGATATGGCGCGGAAAAATAATGTTACCTTTTGAACTTTGACCTCTAAGTGTGACCTTGACCTTTGTCGAACATTGTTGGAATACAAGTTCTGCATGATGCCTCTATAAGGTGAACATTTGACTCAAGTTTCAAAAACATCTTTCAAAGGGTTAACAAGATATGGAGTGGACACAAATTTAATACAAAATTGCAATACTAGAAATACAAAGGGGCGTAATTTTATTATAAATGAAAGTAAGGTTATGTTTCTTTTTCTCCGCACATCGTTCGATGATGCTTTATATGTATACAAACTTTCATGAAGAAATCTTAAACAGTTTTCGAGATATGGAGCGGACACAAAGCTTATATATAATTACTATAAGAAAAATACAAAGGGAAATAAATCCGTCAAAACAGAAAGTAGGGTAATGGTTCTTTTTCTCTGCACATTGTCTGATGGTGCTTTATATTTGTACAAACTTTCATGAAGAAATCTCAAACGGTTTTCAAGATATGGAGCGGACACGAAGCTTATATAAAATTACCTTTGAAAAATACAAAGGGAAATAATTCCGTTAAAAATAAAAGTAGGGTAATGGTTCTTTTCCTCTGCACATCATCTGATGGTGCTTTATATTTGTACAAACTTTCATGAAGAAATCTTAGACGGTTTTCGAGATATGGAGCGGACACGAAGCTTATATAAAATTACCTTCGAAAAATACAAAGGGAAATAATTCCTTCAAAACTGAAAGTAGGGTAATGGTTCTTTTTCTCTGCACATCGTCTGATGGTGCTTTATATTTGTACAAACTTTCATGAAGAAATCTTATACGGTTTTCTAGATATGGAGCGGACACGAAATGTTACCTTTTGACCTTTGACCTCTAAGTGTGACCTTGACCTTTGTCGGACATCATTGAAATATGCGTTCTGCACATCGTCTCGTGAAGGCAAACATTTGACCCAAGTTTCAAAAAAATCTTTCAAGGGGTTGAGGAGATATGGAGCGGACACGAAAAGTTTACGGACGGACGGACGGACAGACGGACGGACAGACGGAAGGACGGACGGACGGACGGACGGAGGCCACGACATAATACGACCCGTCTTCGACGGGCGTATAAAAATAAATATGTATATATGTCTACAAGTCCGCAGTTTCTGATGTCATTTGCCAACAGTTAATTTTCTCTTGTCGTAAGCTGTTCCAGAGGTCCTGGCACGGCGGATGGGTTAAAACTATCCCGAAATGCAATGCAGCATGACGTCATCTATGTTATCTATTTTTGGAGCGAACTAAAAATAGCGCTAACTGGTGTGCGAAGCAGAGTTAGGAAATCCCTTGCAAAACGACTTTTTTACGATTTTTTTATTTACACTTTTTAGTGAAACTTATTCATTTCCCTTTTTTAAGTGCTTTCCAACAACTTGGATAAAATATCATCAAAATTATGATGCATTCCAAAGTACAGAAACCTACCTTTAATAAATATCTGCATGCACACTGATGTATCAAAATTTTTACATAACAAAATTAACACATCAAAACCGTGATTCTTAAAGTGGTCTTTGATCGCGAACCTCTACCTACATAATGCTTTACCTAATGCCATTGAAAGAGTGTGCTGTAGAGATTTTTGAGTAATATGGGAGACAGTATTTGCAATGGACAAGCAGTGCACCCAGACAGTCAAACAATGTAATTTTAATATACAAGTATCTCCCTTCAAGCACAATAACAAGAAGTTTATTTCTATATTGAATTATCAGAGCTCTAGATAAGAGGGGTATTTGATGATAATTGAGGGATAATTTTTTCTATTTCTCAATGAAACCATTATGTTGTGACCCCTCATCTGAACCGTCTCAGCAAGACATCTCAGATGAGGGGTCACAACACATGTTTTTATATAGAATTAACAAAAATTATCCCTAATTATCACCAATACTCCCTCTTATCTAGAGCTCTGAATTATGGAGAAAAAGGAATTGAAACACTGTTTTGTTATTTTTTTTGGCAGCATGGAAACAGAGAAGACAAGGTACATTCATAAAACATTTCAAGGTGTGAATCCTATTAGTGTGGGCTGGCAGGTATGTCCATCCTAATACTGGTTAACTATAATTCTATCATGTTACTTTCAATTATGATCAGAACTTTGCACAGCTAATGACAGCTGAGTGAAGATACTGGAGGTCTAAAGTTTAAAGCACAAATACATGTATAAACTTGCAAACACCCTATGGCATTAGCCCTTTGAACTTGACAGATTGGAATTTCTCATTTATTCTTATACTCAGCTGCTTATACTGTTTGCTATTCTATGAGACGGTTCTAATGATGATTCACAACTTATGTTTTAAAGGAGAAATAAATTTATCCCAAAGATATCGCTAATACCCATTCTTATTGGGAGCACTGTTTAAGTCTATTCTAACAAGTTCCTAGCTGATCAAGATCCTCATTAACCCATCGCATTCTGGGTATTTTGTGTCCTCTGCTGAAATGTCTGCTGAAATTGTCGTCTGTATAATAAATCAAGAATATTTTCAAAATATTGGTCTAGCCAACTCTTGTAGAAATGATGTCTTGGCAGCAAACAGTTTGGATCTCAGATCAGGCCCCACATTTGTGGGGCCTGATCTGAGATCCAAACTGTTTGCCCAGATACCCCGAAAGGTGTATCCCAAATGGGTTAACATTCATACACCATGAGCAATATTTCCCTAGCAACTGGAAATAGCAATGGTGAGATAGGACATTTCTTGCACACCGGATAAGGATATCTGCATGTAAATCCCCTGTACCTTCAAATCTAATCTCACCTATGTAATCTCACTCGGGACTGGATAAAAATCACGAGCATTCAATGCATTGGTTGTATTGGAGGTCACATATCTGCATCATCAAGTGACATTGGCTTTTTAGATGATGACGTCACAAAGACTGCAAAATGACATCAGTTTATGCACGCCAAACGTTGACATAAAGAACCAAAAGGCGGTCATTGAAAGTGGTGCCTTCTTTCAAATTCAAAAAGAAACCTCTAAAGCACTAAAATTGAATATTTAACAAGTTCTAAACTTAAACCAAAACATGGTGTGCAAGCCTCGTGATACCAAACAATGACCCTCGTGACAGATTTTTCTATCCACACCTCACACCCATGAAAGATAGTTCTTCTCCTTGGATGATCTTTCTGGAGCCAGTACCACTCTTTAACTCTTTAAGCCCCAGTGACGCAATCAGCAAAATTTGCAAACAGCGTAGATTCTGATGAGGTGGCTCATAAAGACCCGCCTCATCTAGATCTACACTGTTTGCCCTCTAGTTTTTGAATTCTCAATATAAAAAGTCTTGGACAAGACATTTTTTTAAATTTTTGCAGACGTAAATTTTGTCGTCTGCTTTTTGGTACTGAAAGACAAATGTCAGTAAATCATTTTGACAAGAAAATCTATGGACATAGGAAGTTAGTTACCTGCAGTGTTTCTACTGACATGCCAATCAGATCAATTTTAGTTAGACAAGATGATATATAATTTCTTGTAACTAGTTCAGGCAATTTAGAATTCTATATGTTACCATAACAACTGTTTATATTTGGCCACCTTAGTCCTCAGCCTATTTTTTATTTGAACTCAGACAAGTGGGATGTATGGAATACACATATTTTTAAAAAGCTGTTGGCTTTACCACCCCTTACAACCTACGTCATCAGCAAGTGACGTATAATTGAAATTACACCATTTCCAATGGTCCTGTGTTCGGATTTTCCCCGTAAATCTTGTAAATTTCAAAATCTCCAAAAAGCAACTGGGCATCCCAAATAGGGTAAGGAAAGAACAATCTTACTTGTAACATGGAAGCCAGCTTCGGACATTTAGTTGATTTTGCAAACAGTTCAACCGAACATGGTTCACCTTATAACAATTTGTGATGTATTTAGTCAAAGTATTTGTGAATTCAACTACATTTTATAGAGTCATTTTCATGATGAAATATTGTCCTTTTTCCAATTCATTTGGTGCATGCAGTCTTTTCTCAAAAAGCTATCAACATAAGTAAAGAGATTTGTTGGTCTATTCCAAACAGATGATTATCTGAATATGTGCTGCTTGGTCAATTAGTGAAGCGTCGGATGACGAAGGTTGTTGCCAAGGTTGGCAAATGACCGGTCAATATGAGTATTGACCAGACGGGTGGTCATTACTGGTTATAACCGGTTATTACTGGTCGATTGGTGGTCGATTGGTCAATTGAAATAACCATGGTCAGTTGAAGATACTTAGCATTTGTTATCCCATTTTTACTGGAGTCTATAAACAGAGTTAAAATAGTTTCAATACAAGATAATACAGGCTTAATTGAAAATGTGTTTTATGAGTTGCTGTTGCTCAGAACTGTATTTAAGAGGTCGTAAAACGTACAAAATCTGAATGTCAATAGGTTCAGATCTTCAGTCTCAATCAGACTGACCCAACTGTCAGTTCAGACTAGAGACCTCTAACTTATTTTCTGTAACCATTAATAAAAAATAAATAGGAAAGCAAATGCAAGTAATAAAAATTAATAAATTTTAAAAGTAGCTTTTTCATATTCATTAAAAATATTTAGCTCAGTAACTAATTTAACTGCAGCAGTTAACTGAACGAAAGTACAAAAAAATGAAACAATTTACTTCAAAGAGATCATCTTGTTCAAATTAGTGATTCTCTATTAGCTAAAATGCAAATTGGTCTGGCTTCTTACATAAGAAGACAAAAGTGTGAAAATTGTAATGAAAACACTAACTGTTAAACAAGGGGTAGTTAATTCTAACTTTAACTGCCCCAGATAAAACAAAACTGTCAAAATACTGGGCCTATCTCTCAAATTGAAGAAGGTGTGTCCAGTTTACGAGAATTATACAATCACTGGGCTTAAAATGCACAGGGTAATTTTGTGACACCTGTGTTTATTTAGATGTGTGAAAGAGTGGCCATTCTGTTATCTGCTGTTATCAGTGAAGTTAATAATTAAAGTTAATCAAAGTGTCATAATAGTGTCAAAATGAAGCCCAAAGACCCTATATGGAACTTCTGTTTTGCCCTTGATGATGAAAAAAAGACTGTTGTTAGGTGCCTGGACTGTAATGCAGAAGTCAGTGCTAAGGTCTTGAGACTGAAATCACACATGATGAGTACCCTTGGCAGGGACGAAACAGTTCATTTTTTTCTTTTTTCAATATATGGAACATATTAAAACCTGACCAAATATATCCGTCCACCATTAAAACACAAAGAACCACTTAAAATTTCCAATCAACCATTCTGACTAGTATTGACCAGTATTGACCACTTTGGGGAGTATTGACCAGGGCGGTTATAACCGGTTAAAACCACTGGTTAAAACGAATTAGGGCCATAACGTCTACTCCCAAAACGTCTACTCCCAAAACGTCCGAAATACTAGTATGAAAATTCATAGTTACTTTATGTGTGGACAAACAGGAACAGAAGTTTTGGCACAGTAGACCAAATGGGAGTAGACGTTTTGGCACAGTAGACCAAATGGGAGTAGACGTTTTGAGAGTAGACGTTTTGGGAGTAGACGTTTTGAAATTAGACGTTATGGCACTACCCCGTTAAAACCAGGGGTGGTTTCGACCGCCCAACCTTGGTTGTTGCCCTTGTTTACAACCTGATCATACTGTCATCAGCAGTCTGATCTAAGCAATTACGGCCTGGTATTTCTATCCCATTACATGTGATGGGGTTTTTACCGGATAATTGATTTGGATGAACTCTGAAAAACCTCTTCTTTATAGGATGCTTTCAGAATAGATACTGCCAAAGGCAACTTAGGTATATTTACATTGCCTAAAATATCATAAGCAATTTCAGTCTTTTATAGTTAAAAAGGCATTATTTCGAAACTTAGAACTTACATTCGAAACTTAGAACATAAGAATTCTTCAACAGTTTTATATTTGGGTGAAAATATTTAAGACATTTTCAGTGGTTATAGTGTTGTGAATACTTCCAGAGGGTTTTTAAAGTGTTTACACCTCCATGATTATGTGCCATTTTTACTAAACTCTTCCAAAATGAAGTTAACTCATAAAGGAAAGAATTTGCTCTGAAAAGAGCAAATTCTTTCCTTTAAGAGTTTACCCCTACTGAGAGGGGAGGCAAAATGAAACTGGTAGAGTTGCTTCCCCTAATACTGTCTACTCATTCACCTGGACTGTTGTCACCTGGAATTTTGTATCTTCTCAAGCCAGCAGCTTATTTAACAGAACTCTAGATAAGAAGGAGTATTTGGTGATAATTAAGGATAATTTTTGTTAATTCTGCATAAAAACATATGTTGTGACCCCTCATCTGAATCGTCTCGACGAGACGGTTCAGATGAGGGGTCACAACATATCTTTTCGATGAGAAATAAGAAAGATTATCCTTAATTATCATCAAATTCTCCCTCTTATCTAGGAGCCCCGGTAGCTCAGTGGGTTAAGCGCTGGCCTACTGATCTAGCGGTCGCGGGTTCGAGCCCCGCCGGAGGCGGAGTTCTTTCCATCCTAAACGGGGTTCCATTGCACACAGCCTTTCATTAACACAAGCCCATCGTCCTGATATGACTGAAATACTGTTGAAAAGGACGTAAAATGGCAAGTCATCCATCATCCCTCTTATCTAGAGCTCTGCAGCTTAATCATGTAAATTGCAGCTCTGATTACCAACATCCTTTTAATTGATTTACACTTAATAACCTCTCTATGAGTGTTGGCACAAACCTGACATTATTATTCTCCTTATCTGCCAACATTTTAAATGTCAGGGGCAGTCATTTCTCTTTGACTTCCAGGTAGGATGTAATAAACTGGAACTGTGTTATGATGTTAAGAAATTAGTCATGCTTTCCTGAGAACCAAACATCACCTCTACAATATGTAACGTTTTGCTATATTCACACATCTAAACGATTTGAGGAAAAACTGATTGATTAAACGTCAAATTTGTTCTGCTGAATTTCATTTTTAATTTTGTTTTTCAAGGGCATACTGTAGTGTATGCCCTTGCAGAGATGGCTGATGTGATAGTTCCATACCTACATAGAAACTAGCGGGTTGGGGCTTGGTCCTAAGGTGGATGCTAAATCAGCCACCTTAAACATACTCAATGCTCTCAGTCCTCACACAACTCCATATGACTGAGCAGCGCTGGAAACGGCCAGTGGCCCAGTGGCCTAATGCACCTAATTTTTGTCTGGGGCCATCAGAAATCTCCAGAATTTGAACTTTAGTGGCCCAAATTTATCTTTCCTGCAATGACATTATGTTGAATGAATGGGATCTGTAGCCAGTTGAAAATTTGGGCCACTGAAGGTCCCGCCTATTAAGCTTTTGGGCCACTACATTAATCTTGCAAGTTTCCAGCACTGCTAACTGCCTAATATATGAATGTGGAATTACTTATGGTCCTTGGGTATGTGTCTTCAAATCTGCTAATAGTTTCTCAAACAAATGTTTTTTTTTGCTTGGAAGGCTGGTTTTGAGATCAAAGATGGCTAAACTTGTTGACTATGGTGTTAAATGCTTAGCTTTGCTATTGATGGATTTGTGCAGTTCAAGCCTTGTTTCTGACATGCTTGACCTGTGTCAAATATTTGGCAGCAGCTGCTAGAACCATCACTTATAACTGAGGAAAGAAGATCAGCTGGTAAATGCTGTGCAAATTAACAACAGCTTAACCCTTTTTCCCCTGCGAAATTTGTTCTAGAACTAACATAAAGTTCTTGAACGTTCAAGAACTTTTGTTGAACCTTTAGAACAGTTCTAGAACTGATAAAACAGTTCTTGAACTGTGGTTCTGGAATCTGAATCGTTCTTGAACACTGGTCCTCTGTGAAATTTGTTCTAGAACTAATATCATGTTTTTAAATGTTCTAGAACTTTTGTTGAACCTTTAGAACTGTTTTTGAACTGATAAAACAACTGTTCTTGAACTGTGGTTCTGGAACCAGAATTGTTCTTGAATTCTGGTTCTAAAACTATGAGATCTGTTAGAGCATTTATTCTAGAACTAAACCAGTTCTTAAACTGATTTGCAAGTTCTAGAACTGTTAGCCAACATTCAAATGGTTCTTGAACAGTTGTCACAAAGTTACAAAAGTGAAAGAACAAAAATATAGAACTACCACAGTTCTTGAACTGACTTGTGGGTTCTAGAACTGTACTAGAACTGAAGTTAAAGTAGCCTCCCTTTAAATTTAAGTAAAAAATTCTAGTTATTTGAATTAATTACTTCCAAACAATTATTTATTCAAAATATCTAAGAAGACAAGAAAACAATAAACACCATCTAGGTTTCCACATATACAGAACTTACAATTTGGCAATTTTAATTATAATTTGACAACAACACATTGAATGTTCACCAATTAGTTATGATTTTTCAGAATGTTATAAACAGAATACAACAGGAAAATATCAAAACAATATAGTTTGTTTTTATGGGATCTGCCTCAACTTCAGCGAAGCAGAGGGCTTAGAGACATTCTGTCCATCATTTATAGTTGGACACTCTTGGCATTGTATGTCATAAAATATAAATGGCATGCATGGTGAACTGGATGTGCATTCAGATTGGTTGGGTTGCTACCCCTGTGAGGAATTCAAGAAATCATTCTAGAACAGTTCTTGAACTAGTTCTAGAATTGTTCTTGAACATTAAATGGCCATTCTAGAACTTGAAGTTCAAGAACTACTTCAAGAACTTCAGAGAAATTGTTCTAAAACAAGTTCTTGAAGTAGTTCTTGAACTTCAAGTTCTAGAACGGCCATTTAATGTTCAAGAACAATTCTAGAACTAGTTCAAGAACTGTTCTAGAATGATTTCTTGAATTCTTCACAGGGGCTACACTCAAAACCCATTTTGGAGACAAATGCACACAGTGTAGACCCAGTTCAGACGCCACAGAATGTGGCATCTGAACTGGATCCGTACTGTTACTTCCAGGAAATTTCTACTCTAAACAGAACAGCCAATTCTCTATGAAGTTATGGCTGTTCTGAGTGCAATAGGGTTAAGTGACAACCGGTTGTCAGCAGACACTTCCAAAATGAAAACACCCATCAGAAACCCCTAAAACTAGAAATGGACACCTCCAAATAATAAGGACAGGCAAGTCCACTAGTCAAGAAAAGGTTAATATAATAACCTCAGTTTGTTACATATGTGTATGTTTTGTGATGGATTTGATATAGGAAACAAGGGTCAAATGCCAGCTAGGCTAGTATTTGGCTAGACATGTAATCATCCTCTGTTAATTAAATACAGTCTATCACTATTATTATTCTTCTCATCATTATACATAGATTATTAATTTGGACCACATTAACACCCAAGTTAAGACTGAAGCCTAATTACCTGCAATAACATCCTGATTTTCACACATGCCAAGTGATAAGCACAAACTATGGGCATTTCTGAGGGACCTAATCACAAACACACATTTTTTTTACTGTTTAAGGAAAAGTTTACTCCCTGTTTTACTGCCAGTTTGAAAGGTGAAGTATCTTAAGTCTAGTAATACTGTCAAATACAGCACATTTTTTCATAGCACCATAAAAAACAATATCTTGTGTCCCCAAATCAGGAAACATCTAATGGAGCTTTGTCTCATAAGAACCAGTGTTCTGAGAATATGAAACCACCAAGTATGTGTAACCTTGAATGCCCAGAACTTATGATCACAAAATGCAATCAACATTCAACACTCCACCACCTCCAGCCTGCATCCCCTCCTTTTCTATTAACTAGAATTTGGATGATGGATGGATGACTTGCAATTTTACATCCTTTAAAACAGTATTTCAGTCATATCAGGATAATGGGAGGGTGTTAACGAAAGGCTGTGTGCACTGGAACCGTTTATGGTTGAAAAGATTTCCACCATTTCCACCTCCAGTAGAAATCAAACCCACTGAGCTACCAGAAGAGTTTTGACTGTGCACATGAATATAGACAATTTGTTACAATGTCAACTAAGCTGTCTCTCAGACTGATAAGACCTAATTTGGAATTATAGGAATTGAGATCTTATTAATTTATCTGCTTGTACAAAATGTGACCCAGACAGTCACACAGATAAACAACAGTACAATATTTGTCATGAATTATCATTTCCTTTGATGTTGTTGACAGACCAAAGTATTTGGCTAAACCAGAAGGCAGAATTAATGAACACTACTAAATTTGGATATTTAGAATTTATATGATAGAATATCTTGACTATGTCAGCAACTTGTATCTGCAACCCCTTCCAATCATGCAGTTTGGGGGATGTGCATAATAATCAAACTGTATCTAATCTTATTTGAATACATTATATGCATACTGTATTGATATGTTATGTAATTTTCCTGACAAGAATATTAAGTTGAGGCCCAAATAAGATGACCGACCTGAATCATTCTAACTGCTGATCCTTCATTCTTTTTTTTAGCCAATTCCTACCTCTATTTAAGACTGGATGGCTGAATAGAGCTGAGGATTTGTCATTTTACAACCTAATTAATGGCATTTTAGTCATTTCATTTCCAGAAAATGGAGAACAATCATCGCCCAGGTTAGATCATGGATTATGGGGCCCTTGAAGAACAAGGTTTTTCAGGAGAACAGATATGTGTAAAGAGTTGTATTTCTACTGTTGAACAACCTTTTATTTCGACCAGCTCAATAGGTACTACAGTCAAACCTGTCTTAAGGGGTCACCCCATGGGAGCCACAAAAATTGGCTGCTTAAGACAGGTGACCCCTTAATACAGGTTCATTTGCACTGTATTTTGGTCTAAGGGACCCCCTAAAAGTGGCTGCTAAAGACAGGTGACCCCTTAATACAGTGACCCCTTAAGACAGGTTGGACTGTACATGTAGTGAACTGTTACTTCTGGACAAATGGAAAATCAATGGTTTTAGGTGTCCCAATACCTAAGCACATTAAGGTAGTATTTGAACAGCTATATTTGCTCTCAAGATTAATATTAGATAATTTTGTTCCAGAAAGGTGGAAAATTGTATGATGTATCATGATGACTGATATTTTATCATTATTTGAGCTATGATATGAGAAATATATACAATAGGTGAACAATGAGGACTCAAACCCTTGTGTTCTGAGTCGTTGGTATTTGTACAACATAACCATATTGCTCAGCCCCCATGGGCCACTGATACAAACAGGACAGACTGATCAAGACGTGAACACTGAACAGGCTATTCTTAGTCTTCACAGTTCACACATGCCAGATGGCTCTTTTTCTCAAGCCTCTGCTCCATTCTTTTCTTTGTTTCATCATTCAATGCATTTATTATCTATTTAAGTACAGGTGTTCAAAAGATAATTTAAATTTAGTCCAAACTTTTGATAGGGTAGTATCAATTTTTTGCAGTTTCGATTATTTCGCACACACAAAAAAACTTTCAGCAGCATGTACTGGAACCCTTCAGTAAGATCTCACTGCAGAATATATTTTTGTGCATGTTGCAAGACCAGCAGCAGCTCGCATATGCCCAAATACAGGTTTTCTCACTCTGTACTTAATTTATTTCTACTCCCCTGTGCCCAAATTTACATTTTCTCATATTAATGTACTTATTTTATCATAATCTGTATCTACATATTATCTACTTCAGTACGGATGTTTAAAAGGTGTTTAAATTACCAAACAATGCAAAACCCGAAATAATCCTACTGGTAGGAACAAAGTGTCTATGCCAAGTAAACAGTGTAGATCCAGATCAGACTGCTCCTAAGGAGGAGCAGTCTGATCTGGGTCTACAATGTTTGCAATTCAGCTTTAAATACTTATGCAATGCTTTGACAGATAGTAATTTCTGATTCTATTGTAATTACATGATTTTATTGTAATTACATATATTGTTTATGGTGTCCCAATCCATAGGGTAATTATGGAGTGCAAATACGCTCCAATAATTTTAAGTTCAATGACATAACGTCCTTATGAAGTCGACAACACGCCACTTCTATTAATCTCTTTACAGAATTTACTAATCTGTTCATAGAAGAAGTTTACGCACAATCATACTCCCAATATGAACTTTTAATATTTGAATGGCTTTGAATAAATTTATTAATAGCAATTTTCATGCAAAAGCTGCCAAAATAAGCACTATTCAATCTTGACTTAATTTCCAAACAAGAAAACAGTCAAAACATGTTTATTATGCAAAAGTACTTAATTTTCAGAGTTTGTGTTATGCACTATCCAAATAAGTTTAGAATCACTACTTTTCCCTGACCCAAGAAACTGCTGGCTATCTGGTGTCTCAATGAGGCTTTGGGATGACTTGAATATGTCATTCATCTCAGACTCGGAGCCTCCACAAAATCTGGGGCAATGTCTCAGAATGACTGAAAAAATGTTGACTGACACATTTAACCTGAACTCTCTCACTCTATTTTTCCTTCGTGACAAAACAATGAACACTAAACAGAAGCATTAATGAGTTTCTGGACTCCTAGAAGGGAAAGTCGTGGTCGTAACTGCTCTAAACTCTCGAGGCTAACAGATTACAAATACCAGGGCTGTGGAAATACTATGCCCGACTTCACTCTGGACAAGTGAGAAATTTCAGTTTACTTGCCCTGGGACAAGTATTCATGTGTCATCAATGGAAATATTTCAGGATAATTCTGAGATATTTTTCATATTGTCTGAAATTCTCAAGAAAACTCTTGTTGTGGGTTTCTGTTAGAATTGCCTCTCTGAGGCAATTCTAACAGGTGCCCACAACATATGTTTTAATTCGAAACTTTGTGACAGTCATCAAGTTCATCTCTTCCTCTACTCATTATCTATTATTCTTTCCTTATTTCATGTACACGTACCTTTTCTCTGGGCAAGTACATATTTGTTTGGACAAGTTAATTTTGTCTATTTACTTGTCCCTGGACAAGTAGGGAATTTTGCTATTTCCACAGTGCCAAACAGAGTTCACGAAAGCCTGGGAGAATTTGTGCCACCGAATTTAGTAATATGATTAAAATGTACTTCAAAAGTTTAAATATCTTTCCAGACCGAATGAAATTTTACCAGACGTGTCAAGCAATCAGAGTAAGACAAGTTTGCCCAATCCTCACGAAACTCCCATCTATGGGAGTTTTGTCAGGACTGGGCATACCTGTCCTACTACAACTGACTACTGGCCACAGAATTGGAGTTTTCTCAACATTTCTGTGCTATTTTCTGCATGCTAAGCCTCGATTAATCATATGGATGTAAAAATTGTTTTCCCATGTCATAAAACCATAAACCTGCAGTTTTCAAATACCATTCACAGCTGATCATGCATTTAACTTCCTTTTCAACAAGGTCTGCTGGTTTTCTTGACGGGAAGCTAACATTTGAGAAACATCTGTTTACACTATTGGTAGCTAATGGATGGAAGTTTCTGCTCTCTAGAGTGAGGCCAACAAATCAATCTTGTGAAAATCTGCTACAAAACAACTGCCCTTCCCAAAGGATCCCCCAAAAGGAAGGAAAAAACCTCTCTTTGCTCATATAACCCCAAAAATGTGGTATAATTTGGTTTAAACAGTATTTTATTCAGTTAAACTGCATACATTTATACAAATACAAATCATATCAATGTAGGATCTGACGGTAAGCGCAATACTTGTATAATAGTCATCTCAATTTAAAGCAATGAATGATGCAGGATTCTTGCTGTGTCTAAAATCTGCATCTTTTGGTGCAGGTCATTGAGGTCAAGATAAAACTGACAGAAGCAATTCATTGAAAGCTCCTCCATGCAATTCTGAGTAAAGCCCACACTGAGCTAACACAATTCTGATAATGACTCAATTTTTAGAACACAACATTATCTAGACCTGTCCATATTTTCCTTAAAATCTTATTGTGTGGCACCTCATTTGGTGTGGACCTGACCACAACAACAAATGTTCTTGTGAAACAAGTGAAGTGGTCCAATGGCCATCCATTACAGAAGCTTGTAGGATTAGAGTGTAGGGTTTCTAAATACAGTGGATATTTGAGTATATTTTCCTAGGGACAAACCCATCTTACAGCAGAATTTCATAAGCAGGGATGTCCTCATTAAGAGGCAGGTGGTGGGGGATTTCCCTTTCTACTAAGGCCTTATTCCCTGCCTATATTTTTGAAATTTGTATATAGGAATCATATGGAAAACATATAAAATCCTCTGCCTACTTTGCCTTGACCACCCAGTGCCAAAAATGTTAATGAAACCTCCGCATAAGACTGATTTAGATATTTGGAGTCAATCAAGAGGGGAAACCATGTTTTACAGCAATATACCCTATACATGGTAATTTCCGCGGTGTTCCATTTTTCACGGTCACTTAGAAACCGCAAATATTAAAATCACGAATAGTTTCTTACAAAGTGTCTTCTGTAGACATAGTGTTCATATTACTTGTTTGTGTTTGCTTCGGTAGTTGCTGGTACTTTTCACTTGAGCTAGTTCTTTCATTAACCTGCAGCGGCCCTGTCGCAGGTTAATGAAAGAACTGACTCAAGTGAAGAAGAAATAGTTTTGCTTTTCAAGCATGTTGCTAACCGCGAAAATTAAAAATCGCGAAAATTAATATTCATGTTTCTGACCCTTAACCGTGAAAATTTGAACCGGCGAAAATTACCGCGTATACGGTAAATGTATAGTAAAGATGGGACCAGTTGGGAATGATGACTTACCAATTAGAGGTTGTTTCTGATTAAGGATTTCCTGAAAGCTGTCTTCAAGGATACCGCCAGGCTTTGATGGGTGAAATCTGCCTTCCTTGATCAGTCGCAGACATATAGACATCAAAGACTGAGGAAATGCTGAGGGGTCGATGCCATACGACCTCCACCCACCTACTCCATCTGCTACACCTGTGGGATAAAATTGAAAACATCAAATTTACAAAAGTTATATGAAGCTGGGGTCAGCCTAGAAGGGGAGGTGGGAGAAATTGTCTTGAGCTAAGGGTGAAGTCAAAAAATATAAAACCAAATAGCATATGAGACTAATGAGCTCTTAATAAAACATACAGAAAATCCCAAATTTTGGATCCCACTTTTCACAGCCTGAGAACTCTAGGCTGACCCCTTATTGAGCTGTGCATAATAATCTACATTCCACTGGCTACAATGTGCTCCCACAGCCTGGGATGGCACTGTTACAGGAAAGAATCTGCTACCTCAGTGGCAGCAAATTCTTTCCTGTAAGACTGCCCTCAACATCAATGGAATGAAATGGCAATTATCCCTACCAATCCGATCCATTCCAGGAGACAGCCTTGAGCTTTCAGACAGGGAGAAGTTTTTGCGATATCTTCAGGACTTTAAGGAGAAGTAAGTACATGTACATGTACATGTACTTTACATTTTCACTTCTCCCCTCAAAATAGGGGGAAAGCCAGCTTAGGGAGACTATTTCTCCCAAATCGCCCTCTAGGCTCAGTGAGCCCTGCACTCTTTTCCATGTTTCAAACTATACCCACTACCAGCAGTATATTGATCAAAAGAAGCACTGTGATCTGAGTCTATACTTTTGCTAGGGCACTACTTTTCTGATATTCAGAATCACCCGAGTAATCACTGTAAAATGGCTTCAAGAAGCAGAATAGTCTGAGATTTCTATAATGACCAGAACCTGACTTGGAATGGTATAATGGTAATATAAGTGCAAGACAAATAGCTTAAGGTCATGACTTGCTTTGAAATACTGTACTAATGGCATCTTTAACCTTACTCTACATACCAATGTCTGTAATAATTGAAGTCTTAATATCAAGCGGTTTTTTTTTTGGGGGGGGGGGGGGGGGGGGGTACATGAAATCTTTTCACTGAATGGCACAAACCCTGATCAGAGAGCTCCCAGGAGCCGGACAAAGAGATTTCTTATGTTCACAGGTCACAACCCAATTGTCCAAAAAAAAATAGCATATGAGACTAATGAGCTCTTAATAAAGAGGGGGGGGGGTACATGAAATCTTTTCACTGAATGGCACAAACCCTGATCAGAGAGCTCCCAGGAGCCGGACAAAGAGATTTCTTATGTTCACAGGTCACAACCCAATTGTCCAAAACTATCAACATCATTAGTTGATGAAATGTAACATTTTAAAATGTACTGTTTGCAAAAGCAGTGATTGATTTTTTTTTGATTTTTTTTTTTTGCTGAAAAAAAAAAATGTGACGAGCTTTTGCAGTGCAAAAGCTTCTCACACTGTTTTCAGCAAAAAATATAGCACCCTTTATGATGTTGATTTCATGTACTAGAAGACTTAACCCATCCATACTACTGATTTTGCTATGCAAAGCCATCTTTGAGCAATTGGGCCCAAAAGTTGCTTAGCGTTCAAATATTTGTGGTAAATATGGTTGAATCAATGATGACAGACAGACACTTTAAACCTATAGTTCATAATTGCTGTCTTTCCCAGAGTCACATGTATGCTATTGTACTGGATAATGTAGGAAGTTTTGTCTGTTAATGTTATTGATTTCTTCTGTATGGCTGCACAGAGCTGCCACTCATCCTCCACTTCAAAATTCCCTGACTTTTCCCTTATTCATTCGAATTCTCCACTCCTTTTTAATGGACCCAAGAGCCGATTACACCTTCTACTTTAAGAGAAAGTGCTAAAAGTACATGTATCACTTCAGAACTGGGAGTTATACTTTAAGGAAAAATTTACTCCTCCTGAGAGCAAATTCTTTCAGTACCATATTTATTCAGTTATAAGACGAGAGTTTACCCTTCCAAAATTACTGCAAATATGTAAATCAGTCTTTTGTAACTGTGCTATAAAATGTGTTTTTTGCTTCCAAAAAAATCCCAAAGATCTAGATCCATCTTAGAAGATGGATCTAGATCTTTGAGATTGTTTTGGAAGGGAAAAAATCCTGTCTTATAACCGAAGAAATATGGTAGCCTACAAGGAGAATGGAGACAAATAATTCTGGGCATGGATAATCTTTCCTGAAAGTACATTCTTTCCCCTTGAGCAGATAATAAATTTATATAATCCCTGACAACTGCCATATTGCCATTAATTTTCGAATTCCCTGACTTTTCTGACTTTCAAGCCCTTTCCAAATCTCTCTGACCAATCACAAAATGCTGACTTTTCTCTGATCAATCTGGAAAAATATCATTTTCCGCATGATTTTCCCTGCTGCTTGATGAGCTGTACCCCGAGAAAACTTCTCTAGATATGGTGAGAAAAAGAACATAATACTTAATGTTACAAAGCAAACTGCCTGTGGACATGTAGTTCTGTGTCCATTTTTGACTGTGCCACAGACATAATTTTGGCACGAAACATGACCTGCACATCCGTCATATGACCACAAAAAACCCCTGTATCTTCCAATATTTCTTTGGGTGCCCGAACATCTAAATTCTTAAACTGTAACATAAACCTGCATGCATCCAACGTGTCCATTTCCCATGAAACAATGACAGAAATGGCCCAATATCATGAAATGGCATAAACTGACATCCTCTGTAATATGCAACATTTCCAAACCAGAGAAATTTTTCTCCCAATCATGCTCAAGACAGATGAGAGCCAGAATTTTTGGTAGAAAAGGCATATAAACAGCTTAAATCAGATACAGTGTTTGATGTTCGACTGATATATATATACTGAACTGAACATTCCAGTAACGAACAAAATATCAAACCTCAATCCTAGATGGTCGACAATGTTGTTTGTTGCTTAAAATCTGTTGTTCTTAAGAACAAAGATCATGAAATTTCACACTAAATTAATAAAAAGTAGCTGCCCTTCTCTCATCATGTCAGACATGGTTATGGTCACATGACCGTCTATCAGACTGACTACATCATTTTTGCGGAAGTGGGTAATTAGACTTTAACTGAAGTGCATCCATTCTTGACCCTTGTATTGTTGTTGTACTGCAAAATGGAAGTAGACAGAGATACTCTTTTTTTATTTAATATGTTTACGGAAACTTAACTGAATAACTGAATTACATGTGAATAAGAATTTCAGTAGTTTGGTGTATACATTAAAGCAGTGTGTATAAATTTTGATTAAAGAATGGAGATCATTGGTTTCTGTAGTTGCTGAAATATCAAATGAGGCAAAATATAAAATTAAGCGACCATCCCTGAAAATATGGCCCTGCCCCAATTATTTTTTTTCCATGATTTTGGAATTAAAATGATTTTTTTTCTTATCCAATGTTGTATCGAAAATCAATATGCACAGCTATATTATAAACTTCATGGTAGTATGTAATACAGAGGTGCTGTACCCTGACATGTATGTCAATGTGTATGGCCAACAGTTTTCTGTCATGGCCAAATTCTTTTCCTCAAGAGGGGCTGCAGGGAGGGGCCCTAATGCCCCACCTAAAAACACTCCCAAAAGTTAGTTTTACAATACCACAAGATTATTGACTATCTGATGATAATTTTGAAGCAATTTTTCCAAGGTCTCATCCTGGTGATCGAAAACATGTGGTGACCCTTCATTAGAACTGTCTTGCAGAGACAGTTCCTATGACGGGTCACAGTGCATGTTACATTTGATATTAACACCCCCTACCTACCCCCTCCACTTTTCGATATTATTTGGATCTTTGTCATTTCTCATGACCTTTTACAAGTACTATAGATTTTATAGGTAAGGTAACTGTCAGAACTGTCCACTATTATGTAATCTACCTAGATAAACACTACACAAATGTGCACTTGTTGTTGTCACGTGACAATAAAGGTTACTTTCTATAACGACCATTTACGTTGGGAAGAAAATTATAAAATTCAAATAAATTTACAAACCTAATACATCCGCGAGTTTGTGTCTAGCAATGAAAAATGCATCATCACCGTATGTCCATTTTTTAGTTCCAGTTGGACTGACAGGTGCCAGAGATTTTGAAAATCCTGATGAACCAGTGACGAAATTTAGAGGTTCGATTGATCGTTGGCGAAAATGAAGTTCTGACTGAGATCTCGTCGAGAAAGCCCGAACAAGTAACCTCCCTAGCACAGATTGCATATCAGTGCCACTTAAAAACAATCCTTGTGAGCAATGAAGCAAACAGGAACGTTATAATCCGTAATTGTTTGGCACTGTCATGCTGCTGCGTCCATCTTTGTTTACGATCGACCTTCACGTGTGACCTTGTGCCAAGGGAAGTAAGTACATCAACTGAGCATAACTTCCGGTTGGCATATTGTAAAAGAAGAAATGACCCAACGGCCTCCCGGGACAAGCGTGGTGTGTGCGTGGTTGGGTGGTGGTGGTGGTGATGGTGTGTGTGTGTTTGTTGGTGTGGGAGGAGGGTTGCGGGGATGCAGGGTGGGGGTGAAGGTCGGAGATGCCCTGCCCTGCCCTGCCCTGCCCTGCCATGCCATGCCAAGCTCTACCCTGCCCTACCTTGCCCAGCCTCATCCTACCCTACTCTTCCCACTCCCTCCTTACCCTGCCCACCTCTAGTTCTAGTTCTATCATTTGTCCTGGGCTCCTCTGGAGCATCTTCGCACAGTTACTATTTACAGGCATGTGACAAGCGGTGTGAAGTCCTGTACAGCTAAAACTGGTTAAAAACATCCGTGTTTACGGGTGCCCACCCAGGATCAAAGTCTTGAAAGATTCTAGGGACTGGGGACTGACTGGCTCAGTAGGCAGGCTGTTCTACAACCTTATCCCTGATGGGAAGAAAGCAAACTTGTTGGTATCTACACTGCAGTATGGCACGAGATATCTGTGTACCTCTTCCCAAAACCAGCCAACCCCACTCATCCCAACCCTTCCCTGCACTAACCCTCCCGTCCTGGCCACTGTACCACACCCTGCTCCACCGTGTCCTGCCAATGTACGGCCATATACTATCCTACCATTACCCTAATTGTTACTAGCCCTAATCCTTACTCTGCACTTGGGGGCGATGGTCGGGCGATGATGCTGGTTATAACTTGCGGTGCCGGGGCGTCCTACTTATTTGGATTAAAGTAGGGCAAGGGCCTACTGTGCTTGAAGTAGTTGCGGGCGGGGGGGGGGGGGGGGGGCGTTGGACATTTTTTCTCTCGTCTAACATTTCTCTTTTCTTTCTCCCTCTTTCTGGGAGACGGCCCTATATAGACTGAAATACTGTCTCAAAGGGCCGTTAAATCCAAAATAACAAACCAATTAATACTCTGCACTTACCCTACCTGAAGTATACACATATTTCATTGCCTAGAAAACATAGCAAAGTGGTCGGGCTTACCCTATCTAACCTGTCCACCTAATCCCTCTCTACGCCACACAACCCCACACCATCCTAGCTCACCAAATACACTTTATCCCTTTCACCCCTTCCAGGTAGCGTTTTGAGGTGCTACAAAGGATTATCACGTCAAGTTCATGGACATGTTCTCTTTGTTTTAATAGTCTGGCAAGTCACATACACCCGTTCCATTTTATTCCGATAACTAGAATAGTTAGTACTATAATTATACATTCTCATCCATGGCCATTGATCAATGAAATAAAATTATCATTATATTTCTGTTCTACCATGTCCAGTCTAGTCTAGTCTAACATATCCCAAAACATTACAAAGTCTTTGGGGCACTACAGATCACTTTATTTATAACAACCCCTTTCTCCATAGTTCTGTCTTCATCTTCCCTAGCTGTGCTGGCCCTGTCCATTCTTTAATATTGTCTTCCAACCTTTCTCCTTTTTCACTGCACCCTGTAGATAGATAGATAGATAGATCCACCTCAGTTTCCGTTTCTTGACATGGGTCAGGAGTTCGTCATATTCTCCAATGGCCGCTGGGATCTTTCTGTGAACATTCTCATTAATTACATGGTCCTTCTACGGGATGATTAGTAACCTTCGGCATATCATCTCAAAGGCGTGTATTCTTTTCTCTGACTCTGCTGTCAAGGTCCACGACTTTAAAAAGGCCTATATAAATGTGGAAACGACAAGGCAGCACATCAATTCGCCTTTGATATAACAGACATGTCGTTATCTTTACAAATTGGCTTCAGCTCTTGCCGGTTGGAGCTAAGTGGTTTGTGCAATCCTTCAGAGAAGTCCAGTTTGAGCCGTCGCCTGAGACAATTGCTCCAAGGTATTTGAAGCGTGTTATCGTTCCCGGATTCTGTTCTTTCAACTTGATCTCCTTCTTGATGTCATTGACGCTGTTTGACATCAGCTTGGCCTTCTCAGCAATCATATTCATTTTATACATTGCGCAGGTTTTGTCCATACTTTCAACTAGGCTTCTAGTTCCTACCCTTTCTCAGCAAGAGCTTTAATGTTATCGGCAAACCGCAGATTAGTAATAGTTTTGCCGCCTATGCTAACATATTGTTTCTAAAATAGAGATCTAAAATATTATTAAGGCCAATTACAGCGTCAGACTGAACCACTATCCCGAATATGATGCAAGTCCATGAAACAATGTTGCCCGGTGACCATCTACATGGTAAATGTCTGTTCACCTGGCTGTTGCTGGTGATATCTTTGGTGGTGTCAAATTTTGTGTTGTCTTTCCCAAATGGCATCGTGGGTGGGATGTGGGATTGAATTGTGTCTGTTCCTGAGAATTTTTCTACTTATTTTTGGAGATATAACTTTAACTTCAGATGTGTTATTCACCACAATCTGCTTAACAGACATCTTGACAAATGGTTATGGGACCTCCATACGAACCGAACTACCAACTAATTGTGTGCACCGCGGCGGAGGGTGAGGGTGAAGGTTTTGGCCCAGTAAAACCTGTTTAAACCCCCAGTAGTTATTACTGACCGTCCCAAGGTGGTACTTTCGTTGCGGTTGCATTTGTTTTATGTTCGGTGCTGTTTAATTCATTGTGTTTTCATTTTAACCCTTCTATAATAAAAAGTGAAAATAGGTAAAAGTAGTAGTTAAATGTTTTTCGTATAATTTGCCTAGTCTGTTGTAACCCTTCTGTTGGTCTAAATTATTTAGTTCAGTAGAGATAGCTGAGTTGCCACCTATTTGGGAAAGAGCTGCTGACTCGGCTTACCACTTGTAATTTGTTTGTTGGGATGTCTTTGTCAATCTTTCCCTTTGATGTTTGAGATAGGTTTTGGGGTCTGATTCAGTCGGTTCCTGAAGTGTAGTTACTCTTTAAATTAGACTGTGATTGACCAGCGTCAGACGCAAATTATGATGCAATGTTACTTAAAATGCCCAGTATGAGACATCAGACAATATAAGACAAATTCATTGGACCATAAACGGACTTATAAATAGGATGAGGTATTTCAGTCTCATCATAACCATCCTTATTTATCAGGCTTACATAGTTAACAATATGGGCATGGTAACCAATATGCGGTGTGTCAGACTGAACCACTATCCCTGACATGATGCAGTTCCATGAAACTGTGTTGTGGACACAAAACAAGATCAGTCAGTCAGTAAATACAGGTCAAACTGACATGCAAATAATATGATGTCAATCACATGATCAAATTGAATACAGATACCTATCCAAACTTTAGTGTGACAGATGCGCACTGCTGTTCTTATATTTTTCGGGGTCGCCAGACCCTATGCAGAATTCTGAAATAAAAGGGTACTGGGCAAATCTCGGCAGACTACGTACGTTTTGAACTAGCTTACCTTACTAATCTATGTACTTTCTCATTTATCAGTGTATACAGGAAAAAAACACAAAATCATGAAATAGTGTTCATCATGTTTACACTGGCTCAAAATACAAATCAGGGATGTCGTCAGTCACAATGTCAGAATAAACCAGGCTTTCTCGGCTGGTTCAATTACGTCGCCACGAAACATCCAGGACACATGGAGGCTTTTATTAAGAACTTCTATATCAGATACATCTGGCGTGGAAGGCTTTCAAATCCATGAAATGACCATTCCTTAGAGTATATGGTGGAACAACCTCCAGCAGATACAGCAGATTGACGACAATCAGGAAGTGAGCCCTTTGCTTCATACGTTTGACCCTTTTCAGCGCACCACGGGATTGGACCTCAAATCTCGGAGCGGGGAGACATAATAATTCTTATGTAAATGTTTGCTGTTTTTGATCCTTGAAAGGGTTATTAGTCCTGTACTGGACCAAATAACTTGTGTGTTTATGAATTACAAGGGAATCAAGGGCGAGAGTTACGCGTGCGTGAAATCTGTTCCTGCTTAACCCTCTCTATGTCTCGCTTCCACCTAATTTATTTCTGACCGTTCAAAGGCGGTGCTTCTGCTGTAGTTTTCTAGCATTTTAAGCGTCTGTCGGCTTTCTGTTAGTCTTTCTACTTTTGTACGTTATTCAGGATATCTTCGCGGTCATCTGTTTGGAAAGAGTTGACTCAGGTTTCTTTTTCTTTTGTTTTGAATTCTTGTTTCTCCCTTCCCCCTTTCTCTCACTCTCTCTCTCTCTCTCTCTTGTTGCTTGCCATGTATCTGCTTTGTGTGCCGAGTGAAGAATCAGTAGTGAAAAGCTGGCAATGACATCAAATAAGAGTGCAAGCAATTATTGCAGAATGGGATCTTTAAATGATTGATGTTTTATTTTGGACATGAAGTTGTCCAAATTTCTTTTTTTTCTTTGCATAATCTACACATGTACCCGCACAGGCGTACCGACGGCAATATCGGCTTGTTCGCATCCAATGTTAAATAAAGTGCAAATACGTTTCAAGCTCTTTAAAGTCATATAAATGATATTTCAGCGTGAGCGAAAAATGGTGGACATCTTTGTTTTATCTTCTTCATTCTTTTCTGTGTATTCTCCGCCTGTATATAGGCGCACGTGATGTTAATCACTGATGTTGTCTATCTGAAGTTTATTTTGTGTAAAGTCGACAGCCACACCCCGACTGGAAACCCCTTTGTTTACATTGTACAAGTATAACCTTTTCAGATGCATAATATAATATAACATAACAGTCTTGTTTTGATTTCAATAGATTTCAAGAGTTCTGTATTGTCCGGTAGAGTATCAGGAACCAGTTTTCGACAGTCTATTATGAACTGAACTAACGTTTAAGAGTCCTTGATACGATTTGCCCATGCACAGGGCCCAAGTGAGGTCTGAAGACACTGACTGAGTTCACTCATATATATACGTACTGCACAGAGCGCAGGACAACGTATCAGCATATGAACTATATCCTCATCCTCAAGACAGCATAAAGGACAACTCGCATCAGTTTCTCCATCCATTCTGAATTTCTTTCTATGTGTTTGCAGAATATAAGTCCCTGTTAGGATGCGCACTTTTACGATGGCCCGCATTACATCCATTCTACTGGAGGAGACTGTATCCCAGACTGGGTGGGTATTTCCCATTTGAAGACTTATCAAGATGGCATCGTTCAAGGGTTGACTTCTCTTCTGCCTCCATGCGAAGATGTTCTGTCCAATAGTTCCTAATTGTCCTTTTGACTAACAATTTCCAACTTGTCTTATTCTGAACTAATATTTCCTCTATTGGGGGCAGGTCATATTTCTCAATTAGACTAGTTACATGCTTAAAATAACTTCCATCCTGTTGCAACGTGACTTGTCGTTTCCATAATTTTTGTAATGTGGAATTTTCACTTGATATAACCGAATAAAACAATCCTAATTGTCTTTTCTCTATTACTGCTTTCTGTGGAAGTGCACCCAAAAGTAAATACACAATGGAGTTTGCTGTACATGTAGGCAAAGACTGTATGCACGTGTAGGCAAAGACTGTATGTTTTTCAGAATTTCGATGTGGACTTTTTCCAGTTCATCCAACTGCTTCTTATTGAGTGATAGTACCTCTAACCCATAGAGTAGCCTAGGTTTTACATACACTTGATAGATTTTAAAAGAAATTTTAGGATTTAGTCCATTACAACCATGTACTCCAGTTTTCATTATGACATACAAAGTTCGTCTTGCTAAGCTTGTCCTTTTCTAAATATTTACGTTTTTGTCCTTATTACTTCTGATAATTCCCAAATGATCTGTTTTATCACTCTCTGAGACTTTAACACTGCCCATATACCATCTTTTACCCTGCTTGTTTTAGTTGTTATTCGTGAAACTAAGGTGGTTTTAATTGGGTGAATCTTATATCTACGTTCTCCTGCGAATCCATGTGCCAGGTTAAACATCACTTGCAACTCGTCTAGACAGTTCGACGAGTAGAAAGTCATCCGCCACGGCTCAATGTGCGTTCTCAATGAAAATTCTAAAAGCAGTGCGGTCTGGGGACCATAGTACCGTGGAAGCGAAAGTCTATTTTGTGAATGCAGTCAAGGTTTTACCGTTGGTTCAGTAGGCTGCGCTCCACTAAAACTGTGTTCGTATATAATATGCAAGGCTGGGCATCATTAAATCTTAAGCATTTGCAATAACATCGCAATTCGGCTGCACATCAAACCCAGGTCGAATACGCCTATACTGTTTGCTGCCTATTTACTCAAACTTACAAAAATAGAAATGGTCCAAACAAGAGCTGTCCGATAGGTCAACAGCAAATACATGTAGCTATTCAACTTATGCCAGTGTGACTCCCTGGGATGGCAGTCTCTGGATGATAGAAGCGGCAGCAGGCCAGACTGATCCTCTTCTACTTTTTTTTTTACAACTGGGTTGATATTCCTCTCACTCAGTATATTAATCACCCAATTAGAATGACATGGCATATGCACCCTCTCCACAGCTACTGCCAGTTACTACAAACGTTCAACCTCTCTTTGGCCATTGTTCAGTTATCAGTTTCCTGTCCTCCCAGACCTTGGGTCATTTAGGTCAGCAGTCAGGACAGCCACAAATTGCATTTCCTAAGCCACAACACTTCTATTTAACTGTTTTCAACCTCTTCTGTAACATAACTTTTTGCTTTTTAATATTTCCTGTCTTGCTTTTTTGTCTTCTCTTTTTCTTGGCGCGATGCCTCAGCCCACCTGCCCGAAACCCCCTCTGTCATGGAGGCAGTATCTATAGATAGCCAGACAGAGAGACATAGGTATTTGCTAATGGCAGTTTCAGATCCACCTCCACATGCATTGAAAACAGCTAACTTTCAGATTTAAATGTGAACATACATGTAGGTATTTGCAAACCAAAAAGTTTCAGATTAACAGGCACCAACATGTATTGATAGAAACTGAGTCTCAGATTAAAAGGCACTGACATTTATGAATGGCAAAGCCTCAGATCAACATGCAGAGGCTTTTGTGTACAGCAAAATCACAGATCAGCATGCAATGACATTTATAAACAGCTTGGTCTCAGATCAGGCCCCATGGTTATAAAACATTTTTATGCTCAACTCAGCTGAGCAAGAAATTTTACCTGCTAATACCAGTAAATAGCAAATTACTGATAAGTTCAGTTGTTTTTTTGCTCAGTTTACCTGAGAATGAAATTTTCTCTGCTGATGAATATGAAAATGGCAACAAAAGTTGGCATTTTAATGTTTATCAGCAGAGAGAATTTCATGCTCAGCTGAGTTGAGCATGAAAAAAGTTTTATAACCTCGGGGCCAGGATGCACAAGCACTTGTAAACAGTAAAGGCTCATATCAAAAACACAGGCATTTGTAGACAGCAAAGTCTCAGATCAACATGCACAGGCTTTTGTAAACAGCAAAGTCTCAGATCAACATGCACAGGCATTTGTAAACAGCAAAGTCTCAGATCAACATGCACAGGCATTTGCAAACAGCAAAGTCTCAGATCAACATGCACAGGCATTTGTAAACAGCAAAGTCTCAGATCAACATGCACGGGCATTTGTAAACAGCAAAGTCTCAGATCAACATGCACGGGCATTTGTAAACAGCAAAGTCTCAGATCAACATACACAGGCATTTGTAAACAGCAGAGTCTCAGATCAACATGCACGGGCATTTGTAAACAGCAAAGTCTCAGATCAACATGTAGAAATTTTGTAACCAGCAGAGTGAGTCTCAGATCAACAGGCACTGACATTTATAAACAGCATAATCTCGGGTCAACATGCACCTGTGGCATTTGTAAACAGCAAAGCCTCAGGTCAATATGCACAGGCATTTGTAACCAGCAGAGTCTCAGATCAACAGGCATCAACATTCATAAACAGCATAATCTCGGATCAACATGCACCTGTGGCATTTGTTAACAGCAAAGCCTCAGATCAACATGCAAAGGCATTTGTAACCAGCAGAGTCTCAGATCAACATACACAGGCACCAACATTTATTAACAGCATAATCTCGGATCAACATGCACCTGTGGCATTTGTATACAGCAAAGTCTCAGATCAACATGCACAGGCATTTGCAAACAGCAAAGTCTCAGATCAACATGCACAGGCATTTGTAAACAGCAAAGTCTCAGATCAACATGCACGGGCATTTGTAAACAGCAAAGTCTCAGATCAACATGCACGGGCATTTGTAAACAGCAAAGTCTCAGATCAACATACACAGGCATTTGTAAACAGCAGTGTCTCAGATCAACATGCACGGGCATTTGTAAACAGCAAAGTCTCAGATCAACATGTAGAAATTTTGTAACCAGCAGAGTGAGTCTCAGATCAACAGGCACTGACATTTATAAACAGCATAATCTCGGATCAACATGCACCTGTGGCATTTGTAAACAGCAAAGCCTCAGGTCAATATGCACAGGCATTTGTAACAAGCAGAGTCTCAGATCAACAGGCATCAACATTCATAAACAGCATAATCTCGGATCAACATGCACCTGTGGCATTTGTAAACAGCAAAGCCTCAGATCAACATGCAAAGGCATTTGTAACCAGCAGAGTCTCAGATCAACATACACAGGCACCAACATTTATAAACAGCATAATCTCGGATCAACATGCACCTGTGGCATTTGTAAACAGCAAAGCCTCAGATCAACATGCAAAGGCATTTGTAACCAGCAGAGTCTCAGATCAACAGGCACCAACATTTATAAACAGCATAATCTCGGATCAACATGCACCTGTGGCATTTGTAAACAGCAAAGCCTCAGGTCAATATGCACAGGCATTTGTAACCAGCAGAGTCTCAGATCAACAGGCACCAACATTTATAAACAGCATAACATTGGATCAACATGCACCTGTGGCATTTGTAAACAGCAAAGCCTCAGGTCAATAAACACAGGCATTTGTAACCAGCAGTCTCAGATCAACAGGCACTAACATTTATAAACAGCATACTCTCGGATCAACATGCACCTGTGCTATTTGTAAACAGCAAAGCCTCAGATCAACATGCACAGGCATTTGTAACCAGCAGAGTGAGTCTCAGATCAACAGGCACTGACATTTATAAACAGCATACTCTCGTTTCAACATGCACCTGTGCCATTTGTAAACAGCAAAGTCTCAGATCAACATGCAAGGGCATTTGAAAACAGCAAGGTCTCAGGTTAATGTGCAGAGGAATTTGTAAATAGTTAGGTCTCAGATCAACATGCACAGGTATTTATGAACATTAAAGTCTTAGATTAGTATGCAGAGCCATTTTTGAACAGCAAAGTCTCAGATTAATGTGCAAAGGCATTTGTTGATAGTAAGGCCTCAAATCAACATGCACTGAAATTTGATTTGTGAACAGTTAAGTCTCAGAACAACATGCACAGGTGTTTGCAAAGTTTGAGATAGCCATGTATAGAAATTAGTGAACAGAAGCCACAGATCACCATGCACAAGCATTTGTGTGAAGGGAAGTCTCAAGTTATTATGTTGATGGCAAAACAACAGCAGTCTCAGATCAACATGCATAGACATTTGTGAATAGCAAAGTCTCAGATAAACATGCAGAGGCATTTGTGACTAATAAGTGTCAAATCAACATGTAGAGACATTTGGGAGCAGCAAAGTCACAGATCAACATGTAGAAGCATTCACTAACAGCAGTCTCTCATCAACATGCTTAGGCATTTGTGAAAAACAAAGTGTCAGATCAACATGCAGAGACTTTTGTAAATCACAAAGTCTTAGATAAACATCAATTGGCAATTACTTACAGCAGCAGTCTTAGATGCAACATGCATCGACATTGTGATAACCAAAGTGTCAGATCAACCTGCACAGGCTTTTGTGAATTAGCAAAAGTCAGATCAACATGTACAGGTATTTGTGAACAGCAGAGTCTTAGATTAAACTAGAAATGTGTCCATACTACACTGATGCCCCCGCCTAGTGCCCTTAGTAAGATGGCACCTTGTTTAAGGTACTGGCACTTGTAACATAACTAGGTTCACAAAGGCAGACTTCTGTGGTACATGTTTTATTGTTTCCCTTGGGCAGATGAATTGTGCTTCTTGGATCAAGAGAAGTGTGTGTGGTGGTGGTGGTGGTGGTGGTGGGGGGGGGGGGGTGGGGGGGGGGCTTGGATGGGGTGTCATGACTGATATGTGATGACATTCTGTATCTTATTGCAGAAATGGATGCCATGCAACTTTCCAAAAGAAATAGCCCAGAAACAAGTAACTTTTCAAAAAATAACAAATGGAAACCATTATTGTATGACATGAAGTCGAAATAGGGCCATAACTCCCACAATAATCGACTGATTTTGTCCAACATCGTACTTGACCTGTATTTTATGATTATATACCTGTGTATAAAATATGAATTCAATACACCAATGCTTTCAAAAGATATCGAACGGAAACCATTTCTTCATACAAAATGAAGTTAAAAAAGGGCCATAACTCCCACAATAATCAACTGATTTTGCCCAACATCACACTTGACCTGTATTTTATGATTATATACCTGTGTATAAAATATGAATTCAATACACCAATGCTTTCAAAAGATAATGAAAGGAAACCAGTTTTTCATACAAAATGAAGTCGAAAAAGGGCCATAACTTCCACAATAATCAACGGATTTTGCCCAACAACGAACTTGACCTGTATTTTATAATTATATACCTGTGTATAAAATATGAATTCAATACACCAATGCATTCAATAGCTATCGAACGGAAACCATTTATCATAGAAACAGAAGTTGAAAAAGGGCCATAACTCCCACAATAATCGACGAATTTTGCCCAACATCGAACTTGACCTGTATTTTATGATTATATACCTGTGTATAAAATATGAATTCAATACACCAATGCTTTCAAAAGATATCGAACAGAAACCATTATTTCATACAAAATAAAGTCGAAAAAGCACCAGAACTCCCACAATAATTGACAGATTTTGGCCAACATCGAATTTGACCTGTATTTTATGATTATATACCTGTGTATGAAAAATGAATTTAATTCACCAATGCTTTCACAAGATATTGAACGGAAACCATTTTTTCATAGAAACAGAAGTCGAAAAAGGGCCATAACTCCCACAATAATCGACGGATTTTACCCAACATCGAACTTAACCTGTATTTTATAATTATATAGCTGTGTATGAAATATGAATTCAATACACCAATGCTTTCAAAAGATATGGAACGGAAACCATTTGGTAGGTACGTACGTACGCTACGCTACATACGTACAGGCAGGGGTGATACTATATACCCCCCCATTTTTAATGGCGGGGGCATAAAAACAGATGCATTTACATATTGTTAAGTGCCAGATCTACTTGCTTAGGCATTTCGTGAATAGCACAGTCTCAGATCAACATGCAATGCTATCTATGAAGAGCAAAAACACAGATAAACAGGCATTTGTGAACAGCAAAGTCTCAGATCAACAGGCAGAGACATTCATGAACAGCAAAGTAATAGCTCAACAAGCAGGACCATTAGTTTACAGCAGTCTCAGATCAACATGCAGAGGCATTTGTAAATAGCAATGACTCAGATCAACATGGAAAGCATCGCATGTTATCAAAAGTTTCAGATCAACATACAGGTGCTTTTTCGAACTGCATAGCCACAGATCAAGTGGTACAG
This sequence comes from Ctena decussata, assembly GCA_963989385.1. Classification (NCBI taxonomy): domain Eukaryota; kingdom Metazoa; phylum Mollusca; class Bivalvia; order Lucinida; family Lucinidae; genus Ctena; species Ctena decussata. Next base: position 16,907,572 of record OZ022511.1, read on the forward strand.
GCAATGAACAACATAGTCCCAGATAAACAAGGGTAGGCTTCTGTGAATAGCCTAAACAGATCAACATGCAGAGGGTCTGTGAACAACATAGTCCCAGTTCAACATGCAGACGGTCTGTGAATGGCATGGCCCCAGATCAATATGCAGAGGTTCTGTGAACAACATAGTCCCAGATCAACATGCAGAGGTTCTGTGAACAACATAGTCCCAGACCAACATGCAGAGGTTCTGTGAACAACATAGTCCCAGATCAACATGCAGAGGTTCTGTGAATAGCATAGTCCCAGATCAACATGCAGAGGTTCTGTGAACAACATAGTCCCAGACCAACATGCAGAGGTTCTGTGAACAACATAGTCCCAGATCAACATGCAGAGGTTCTGTGAACAACATAGTCCCAGATCAACATGCAGAGGTTCTGTGAACAACATAGTCCCAGATCAACATGCAGAGGTTCTGTGAACAACATAGTCCCAGATCAACATGCAGAGGGTCTGTAAACAACATAGTCCCAGATCAACATGCAGAGAGTCTGTGAACAACATAGTTCCAGATCAACATGCAGAGGGTCTGTGAAAAGCATAGTCCCAGATAAACATGTAGAGGGTCTGTGAACAACAAATTCCCAGATCAGCATGCAGAGGTTCAGTGAACAACATAGTCCCAGATCAACATGCAGAGGGTCTGTAAACAACATAGTCCCAGATCAACATGCAGAGGGTCTGAGAACAACATAGTCCCAGATCAACATGCAGAGAGTCTGTGAACAACAAAGCCCCAGATCAACATGCAGAGGGTCTGTGAACAACATAGTCCAAAATCAACATGCAGAGGGCCTGTGAGCAACATAGTCCCTGATCAACATGCAGAGGGTCTGTGAACAACATAGTCCCAGATCAGCAAGTAGAGGGTCTGTGAATAGCATAGTCTCAGATCAACATGCAGAGGAATGGTGACCAACATAGTCCCAGATCAACATGCAGAGGGTCTGTTTACAACAGTCTCAGATCAACATGCAGAGGGTCTGTGAACTACATAGTCCCAGATCAGCATGCAGAGGGTCTGTGAATAGCATAGTCCCAGATCAACATGCAGAGGGTCTGTGAACAACATAGTCCCAGATCAACATGCAGAGGGTCTGTGAATAGAATAGTCCCAGATCAACATGCAGAGGGTGTGTGAGCAACATAGTCCCAGATCAACATGCAGAGGGTCTGTTTACTCAGATCAATATGCAGAGGGTCTGTGAACTACATAGTCCCAGATCAACATGCAGAGGGTTGTGAATAGCATAGTCCAAGATCAACATGCAGAGGGTATGTGAATAGCATAGTCCCAGATCAACATGCAGATGGTCTGTGAATAGCATAGTCCCAGATCAGCATGCAGAGAATCTGTAAACAACATAGTCCAAGATCAACATGCAGAGGGTCTGTGAATAGTATAGTCCCAGATCAACATGCAGAGGGGCTGTGAACAACATAGTCCCAGATCAACATGCAGAGGGTCTGTGAATAGCATAGTTCCAGTTCAACATGCAGAGGGTCTGTGAACTACATAGTCCCAGATCAGCATGCAGAGGGTCTATGAATAGCATAGTCCCAGATCAACATGCACAGAGTCTGTGAGCAACATAGTCCCAGATCAAAATGCAGAGGGTTTGTGAATAACATAGTCCCAGTTCAACATGCAGAGGGTCTGTGAATAGCATAGTCCCAAATCAACATGCAGAGGGTTTGTGAATAGCATAGTCCCAGATCAACATGCAGAGGGTCTGTTTACAACAGTCTCAGATCAACATGCAGAGGGTCTGTGAACTACATAGTCCCAGATCAGCATGCAGAGGGTCTGTGAATAGCATAGTCCCAGATCAACATGCAGAGGGTCTGTGAACAACATAGTCCCAGATCAACATGCAGAGGGTCTGTGAATAGAATAGTCCCAGATCAACATGCAGAGGGTGTGTGAGCAACATAGTCCCAGATCAACATGCAGAGGGTCTGTTTACTCAGATCAATATGCAGAGGGTCTGTGAACTACATAGTCCCAGATCAACATGCAGAGGGTTGTGAATAGCATAGTCCAAGATCAACATGCAGAGGGTATGTGAATAGCATAGTCCCAGATCAACATGCAGATGGTCTGTGAATAGCATAGTCCCAGATCAGCATGCAGAGAATCTGTAAACAACATAGTCCAAGATCAACATGCAGAGGGTCTGTGAATAGTATAGTCCCAGATCAACATGCAGAGGGGCTGTGAACAACATAGTCCCAGATCAACATGCAGAGGGTCTGTGAATAGCATAGTTCCAGTTCAACATGCAGAGGGTCTGTGAACTACATAGTCCCAGATCAGCATGCAGAGGGTCTATGAATAGCATAGTCCCAGATCAACATGCACAGAGTCTGTGAGCAACATAGTCCCAGATCAAAATGCAGAGGGTTTGTGAATAACATAGTCCCAGTTCAACATGCAGAGGGTCTGTGAATAGCATAGTCCCAAATCAACATGCAGAGGGTTTGTGAATAGCATAGTCCCAGATCAACATGCAGAGGGTTTGTAAATAGCATATTCCCAGATCAACTTGCTGAGGGTCTGTGAACAACATAGTCCCAGATCAACATGCAGAGGGTCTGTGAATAGCAAAGTCTCAGATCAACATGCACAGGTATTTGTGAATTGCAAACTTTCAGCTCAACATGCAGAGTCATTAGAGCATAGTATCTAATCAACATGCACAAGCATCTGTGAACACTTAGGTCTCAGATCATGACACAGGCATTTGTGAACACTTTAGTCTGAAATCAACATGCAAATTATTTGTGAAAAGCAATACCTCAGATCAATAAGCAGAGGCATTTCTAAAAAGCAAAGTCTCAGATCGATATGTACAGGCATTTGTCAAAAGGAAGTCTCAGATAAATATGCACAAGTATTTGTGTAAAGCAAAGTCTCAGATCAATATGCACAGGTATTTCTGAAAAGCAAAGACTGAGGTTAAAATGTACAGTCATTCATGTAAAGCAAAGTCTCAATCAATATGCAAAGGTATTTGTGTATAGCAGTCTCAGATCAATATGAACAGGTATTTGTGTAAAGCCAAGTCTCAGGTCAATATGAAGAGACATTCACAGCAAAGTCATAGATCAACAAGCAGGAGCATTAGTTTACAGCAAAGTCTCAGATCAATGTATTATATATTGCACTTTTCCTCGTTCAATTATGCGTAAAAGTTTAAAGTGGCACAACTTTTCATTGTGACTTGAGCTGACCAAGGATATTATATCCTGCATCAGCTGAGGTCATAAGGAAAAGTATATAAAATGTTGAATAGGACAACCACATGTTGATAAGGCCATCTGTGTATCATCCAAATGGCACAATGCTTAAGTTGGTAGAACAAACCAAAGCAAGTATACATGTGCAAGCACCGCAATAATCCTATAAAATGCCCTAGGGGCATTGCATTTTACACTAGGGGCATTGCATATTACATAAGGGGGAGGGGGCATTATTTAGAGCCTAAATTGTAGTAAATCAGCCACTGCCAAAATACCGCTAATAACCAGTACTAAGGTGTATAGGTGTGCTTGCAGAGGAAGTAACTCTACTATTTTTGCCTACCTTTTCAGTAGGGGTGGGGTCAACTCTTAAAGGGAAGAATTTTCTCCTGCAGGAGAAAATTCTTTCCATTAAGAGAAGACCTCATTCCAAAACAGCTACCTCATCTAGAGAGGCAAGCAAGAGTTCAAGCTAGTTAATAAAGCATAATGTTGGGAAAATGTTTGGAAAAGCAGCAGGGGGTGCTTCTTAGAGCAGGGGCCTGTTACTGTATTAGGATTAATACTGTATATATTTGCTAATGTATTTTGTCATAACAGGATAAACACCGACAAATAACCCTTCTCAAGATTTAATAGAAAAGCTTTAATAAAGAGACATTTCATCTTTCAACACTATATACATAAGAAAACAAAATCTATCAAAACTGAAAATAAAACATGATACACATGTATACAGTATTCAGACAGATAGCCAGCTCCTTGTAAGCTAACATCTTTTTAATGAAAATTTGTAATTTCAGCCAAAAATTTAAATTTTCCATTCAAAACTCTGGCTTCTTCAGATACATGGATACCCTAATGTGCTTAAATTTTGGGACACCTAAAACTATTAATTTTCCATTTGTCCCAAATGAAAAATTTATGTATTTTAGGTGTCCCAATTTCTAGGCACATTGGGGTTATCTCCATGTTTTCTGCCATTTTTTTAAAAAAAGAAACAACTTTTATGACTTCCTGCTTGCTTCCCTGGATGACACAGATCTTCAAAATGGGGTATACTAGTACTCTCAAAGAAAAGAATTTGCTCTTTAGGAAGAAAATTCTTTCCTTTCACAGTTGGTAAAAGGTGACCCCTCTGAGATGGGAGGCAAAAAGAAAATAGTAGAGTTGCTTCCCCTGAAAGTGTGCCCATTTATCTTAAAAAGCTTAAATACTATTCTGACAAACTGTGTTATCAAACAGCGGTCTGATTAGGGTCTCGACTGTCTGATATTTTGTAATATCATAAAATATCCTCTGACATGACAATTGACTTGAGCCTTTCATGAAACTAGCTGAAATATCCATATGAGCCACACGCGACAAAGCCAACAAAGTGGCATGTACGCCCTGCAAAGACTCAGATCAGCCTGGCCTCCGCCCATTCTGATCAGAGTCTTCGCTGTCTACATGCAGCTAGCTTAGGCTCTTAGCTACCCTTTAAATGCAAAGCCAAACTCTGATCAAACTGGGTGGATGCCCAGGCTGATCTGAGTCTGCGTTGGACGCATATGCCACCTTGTTGGTTTTCTCGTGTCGCAGCTCATGTATGGAAGGCGTATGAAATAAACTGGATGTTGAGCCAAAGAAACACTTAACATTATCTCAGGCTACATGCAAAAAGACAAAATGAATATGAGCCGTGACACTAGAAAACCAACAATGTGGCACTGCGCCATGCAAAGACTCAGACCAGCCTGGGCATTTACCCAGTCTTGCGCTTTAAAGATAGCTAAGGGTCTAAGCTAGCCCAGGCTGATCTGAGTCTGCGTTGGGCGCACATGCCACTTTGTTGGTTTTGTCGTGTCGTGGCTCGTATACATTCATAGGACCATTTCTGGAATCAAAGGAGGAGACAACAGAAAACATATGAGACTGTTTGAGCTCCTAGACTGTTTGAGCTCCTAGACTGTTTGAGCTCCTAGACAGATAAAGTTTCTCCGAGTAAACAAGAGCAACTAGGACTGCACAGAGTTCCTAAGCACCTTGTTAAAATGTTTAACCCATATTTTCCCAGCCTTCCATAAAAGGGACACTGCAAAACAGTGCAGATCCAGATCAGATGCCACAAAATGTGGCATCCCTTCAGAGTCTGTACTATTTCTATAAAATTTAAAGGAACTGTAATGACCCTAAATATTTGGACAGACAGGTATGAGCAAACATTGTAGACCCAGATCAAACTGCTCTTAAAGGAGCAGTTTGATCAGGGTCTACAACGTTTGCCATTCACTAAACATCATTTGGATGCATTAAGGTGTGTAAAATCTACTTTATAAGAATTTTGGAACAATAATTGTCCAACTGTCAGGAGTACGAAATTTTAGGATCATAACAGTATATCTATCAAAATCATAAACCTGACTAACCTAAAATGATAAATGGATTCATCCAATTTATAAGGTAAGAAGTCCATTAAGAATAAATGGGTTAAACAAGTCATCCAAATGCGAACACTGGCTGAAAGACAATAACCCCATCAGGCACATGATGTCCGAATGACGTTGTACTGGCGTCCATGTGACGTGATGCCATCGCATGGACGTCAGTACGTCTTTTTGACGTCATGTGCCCGCTGGGACAGCTCTTCTGGTAAGTATTTTAATAGATTCTACTTATTAATTTTGCTATAAGACAAGTTTTTCTCTTCTTCAAAAACAAAAGTAGAAAAAAATATTTATTTGGCTACAAAACAATCCAAAAAATCTAAACCCCATCTTAAAAGACAGATCTAGAATTCTAAAATTGTTTTGGAAGGGTGAAATATATCATATAGCATAATTAATTATATGATAGATTTACATATTTGGTGCCATTTTGGAGGGGGAAAATGCCCATCTCATAATAGGAGAAAACAAGACCTGTCACCAGACAGGATAGCTTGCCTGAACCTGTGCTTGTCCATCTTCAAGTGCTAGTATTTGTTTCTTAGGGATGGGGATGGTGCTGAATAAAATTTTCGACTTATATCTATCATCATACATGATACTAAATATAATTAAATCCATCAAAGGGTTTAGAAGCTATGAGATTTCAAAGACTATGACATAAAACTTTAACACAAAATTTTTCTAAGTCCGTGACCTTGACCTATAGGTCATGTCCAGGGGTGGGGATGCAATTGAATAAAACTTCTTACCAATATCTATCATGAAAACAAATATAAATCAAATTGATCAAAGGGTTTAGAAACTAAGAAATTTTAAAAACTTTATTGTAAAACTACATATAATTGCTAAGTCTGTGACCTTTACCTGTAGGTCATGTCCAGGGGTGGGGATGAGGTAGATAAAATATTCAACTAATATCTATCATCAAACCAAATATATTTCAGAGGATCAAATGGTTTAGAAACTATGACATCTTAAGAAAACTTTAACATAAAACTTTAACAGAAAATTGCAAAGTGCGTGACCTAGTCCTATAGGTCATGTGCAGCGGTAGGGATGTGGCTGAACAAAATTTCTGACCAATACCTATCATCACACCAAATATAATTCAAATTGATTAAAGGTTTTAGAAGTTCTGAGATCTTATAAACTTTAACATAAAACTTTAACATGAAAAGTCTAAGTCCATGACCTTGACCTATAGGTCATGTGCAGGGGTGGGGATGCTGCAGAATAAAATTTCAGACTAATATCTATCATCATACCAAATATACCAAGGGTTTAGAAAATATGACATCTTAAAAACTTTAACGTAAAACTTTAACATGAAATTCCTAAGTCTGTGACCTTGACCTATAGGTCATGTCTGGGGGATGGGGATGGTCTTGCATAAAATTTTGGACCAATATCTATCATCATACCAAATGTTATTTAAATCAATTGAAAATTTTACAAACTATGAGATCTTAAAAAACATAAAACTTTAACATAAAATTTCTAAGTCCATGACCTTGACCTATGGGTCATGACCAGGGGTGGGGATGGTCTTGAAGAGAATTTTGGTCCAATATCTATCATCAAACCAAATATAATTCAAATTGATCAAAAAGTTTGGAAACTATGAGATCTTAAAAACTTTACCGTAAAACTTTAACATTTTGCTAACGCCAACGCCGCCGCTAACGCCGAAGCAGGGGGTAGTACAATAGCTCTTCCTGAACTTTGTTCAGGGGAGCTATAAATGACAGCTAAAGTATTTAGATTTTTAAACTATAATGCAATGAGCAATCAAAGCTAAGGTTGACTCAATATGACTAGATAATTATTGATGGCTCCTCCCTGGTATTTTCTAGTGTAAACTGACTCATGATTGTCTACTAGAACTGTTAACAAAATACCCATTTGGACCTGCAATGCTCATTTGAGTACTATAAATGATTACCTTTAAGTGAGCATTGAGCCTGGTGGAGCTTTAATTTCCATAATCAGGCTTTTATTTCTGTTACCAATACCAATTAAAGATAAACTAAGGTACGATTTATTTGAAGTTAACAAGATTATAGCAAATCAAAATATGCTCCAAAAGTATTTTCGAATAGACTAAAAAGAGCAGACTGCATGAGCTTTTGAACTGACTAACTTTTGAAATTAGACTTATTACTAGTGAAATATATTTTAGATGTGGGTATCAATGTTTGCTCCCATGTATGAGTTTGATCAACATAACTTGGTCCCTTTACATCTTATTGTGAAATACCATAATGTGCTTAGGTATTGGGACATCTGAAACCATTTACAAATGGAACATTAATGGTTTCTGTATCCCAAATGAACAAGACCTGTCCGCGTACAGGATAGCTCACCTGCAGTGCCTTGCCCATCCATGGGTTAAGGAGATATAGGTCTTTAAAAAACTTTAACCAAGACATCTAATCCAAACGCTGACATGGACGCGGACGTGGACTCCGACACCATGGTGACAACAATAGCTCTTCCTGAACTTTCGTTCAGGCGAGCTAAAAACAAATGGTTTTAGTTGTCCAATACTTGGGCATATTCGGGTTAAGGCCACTTGTGATTGGGTGGAGATAAGGCTTCATGCTAATTCTATGACGTTTTTTTTTGTCATTTCTTCATAAGAACATATGTTTCTAGATCCTCATCACAGGCTGACATGGTGGTTCTTAGTAGGGCAACAAAATATTGGTATGGAAACTGTACATCATTCACCAGTATCTGAATACTGGAAAATGCCTTGAATTATAAGTTAACTAACAAGTTAGTTATCGTTAGCTAATCACCTCTGTATAATGTGTAATCTCATGTGGACACCTCCAGCTTGTTTTCCTTTAACACTCTTAAGTACCAGTGATGAAAACAGGGGAGTTTGCAAACACGGCAGATCCTGCTGAGGTGGCTCATAACGAGCCGCCTCATCTAGATCTACACTGTTTGCCCTCTAGTTTCTGACTGCTCAATACTATATATAGCTTGGAAGAAACGTATTTTGAAAATTTGCAGGCGTAAATTTTGTTGCCTGCTTTTTGGTGCTTACTGGGTTAATAGGGGGCTACCTTAAAGTGTATGGACACACCTCATTTTTTTCTCTCCATTTTTACATAGGCAGATAACTATTGTGATTCCTGTTTAATTCCCTGGATTCCAATGCCCTTACAAAAAGGGGTCTATTCTTAAAGGGAAGAATTTCTCTTAAAGGAGCTAATTCTTTCCTTTGAGAATTGACCCCAACAGAAAATGAAAATGGTATAGCTGCTCCCACGAAAGTTTATCAAGTCATCCTAAGGGAACAAATCTGCCCTGTCTAGTGAGCAAACTGATTCATTAAAAGTAAATCCCTCGGCAAAGGAATTCATTATATACCTATCAATGATACATCCTTAGAACTGCCTGTTTTCTGGCCATCTGATACAGTCTGCTGTATCAAACTGACGTTTTTTGAATCTGTATCACTATCCCTTAAAACAAGGGTATGTCTGAGTTCCAGCTTCAAGCGCGTCATTTTTAAGGTGCATTGATGAAACTAGAACCAGAGAAACAGGACTAGTGACGTAATGTCAACAAACACGTAAAAAGGCACGCCTCAATAGCTCCGTCAGTAGCGTTTGTCTCAACTAGCTACATACCTCTGCATTGCAGGTTTGAATCAGGGTTGTTGCATTAGCCCTAGCAAGTATGAATAGTTGGCTGTTACCTCAGGTATATAATAAACAAATTATTATAATAGTAACTGAGTTAATAGCAATCGACACGTCTCGGGTTATCCGATGATATGACCTCATCCACTCGACGTGATACAGTACGCAAGATCAAGTTACTATTATAATAATATGTATTTACTCTACCAGGGAAAGAAACACTGCTTTGCTAGAGTTGTCCCCACTGAAAACAAGACTCCACATACATGATATCTCTTGCCCATCACATAAAAATTTTAAAATGAAACTAAAACATTTTGCCAACACCAACGCCAATGCCAGGGGAGGGCAATAGTTCTTCCTGCACATTCGTACAGGCAAGCTAAAAATGATGTCCCAAACACGATCATGTAGCAAAACAATGTGATAACCCTTGGCTGTGTAGACCTAGATCTGAAAGAAATTTCATGAAAACAAGAAATGTAACTTCCATACATGTAATGGTTAAAATCAATAAAAGAATTCACACACTTTTCAAACTTTGTTAGTGACTGAAATATTCTGTATAAATAATCTATATATAAAATATAACAAAACTTTATAACAAAACTAACTACTCATGAAGATGATTATGCTTTAAGGTGAAATGTACACTTGCAGGGGGAGTAACTCTGCCATTTTCAGTTTTGCCTCCCTTAATCAGAGCTCTAGATAAGAGGGAGTATTTGGTGATAATTAGGGATAATTTTTGTTATTTGTGCATAAAAACTTATGTTGTGACCCCTCATCTAAACCGTCTCAACGAGACGGTTCAGATGAGGGGTCACAACATATGGTTTAAATGAGAAATAAAAAAATTATCCTTCAATTATCATCAAATACCCCTCTTATCTAGAGCTCTGTTAATATGGTGGGAAATTTGTATTTGATTTAAGGGATAAAGTAGACCCCAATTTAGAAGAGCTCAGTCATTTAGACATGCATGCAGGAAATTATGAAAGTTGTTCCCCTTTGTAAAAATGACGGAAAAATATGGAAGTGTATCCATACATCTTAACAAAAATAAAAATGTGTGTATCCCGATTAGACAGCTTATTAGCAGTTGCCTGATTACGACTCCGTGCTCTAGACAAGGAGGAGAAAGGGAAATAATTTAGAAATAATTTTTCTTATCTTTTCATTAAAACAGAAGTTGTGACCCTTCATTAGAACCGGCTCAGCGAGACGGTTCTAATGAGGGGTCACAACATATGTTTTCGTTGAGTTAATAATCTTTGAATTAGCCCTTTTACCTTTCTTATCTGGCGCTCTGCGACTACTGGAAATTATGACTGAAAGCATTAAAACTGCAAGAAGTAATAACAATTACACACAAAATAACAACATGAAATGCATATTATGACTGTTATGTAACAATATGGAACATATAAAGCTCTGCACAGCAGAACAAAGACCATTTCTAAGTTTTTTAACCAAATATAATTATGCACATGTATAGATATTGCCAAACTATTCCACTACACACATTGTCAAAAGTTAGCATAACACAATTTCTGTATGTTTTCAAACACTGTCTTGCTCCAGGTGGGGTTTTGAGGATAATTTTGAGATAATATTCCCTATTTCTTAATGAAAACATACGCTGTGACCCCTCATTAGAACCGTCTCGCTGAGACGGTTCTAATGAGGGGTCATAGCGTATCTTTTCATGCAACAAGTAGCCCAAAGGGCAACAATTGCTCACCTGAGAGACACTGTAAACCTATCGGGATATTTAAGATGCTCAAGGGCAGCTAACTCCACAGTCAGTGGTCCAATCGGGCTGAAAATTAAACTCATCCAAAACATTATGTATGCCCTCATTTAATATATGCAAGTGTAAAAAGTATCCGATCAAGAGCACAATAGACAGAGCTGTCAAGGGCAGCTAACTTCGTAGTGGTTGTCCTGATCTGGCCAAAATTTAAACTTAAGATATTATGCATTTCCTCATTACCTGCAAGTCTGAAAAGGATCGGATCAGTAGAAACCAAGAAAAAGTGGCGACATTGATTTTTTGGATGCTAAGGGCAGGTACTCCATAGTCAGTAGTGAGATCTAGCCGAAATGCTAATTAATCCAAGCTTTTAAGCATATCCTCATTACCTGCAAGTATGAAGAGGATCCTATGAAAAATGAAAATGTGATGACCTTGTTTTCTCCATTATAACCCTATGGGATTTTTTTCAAACGCTCAAGGGCAGCTAACTCCGTAGTCTGTGCTCGAATCCGGCCAAATTTCGAACTCATCCAAGCTCTTATGTATGTCATCATTACCTGCAAGTATGATAAGGATCTAATCAAAAACCTTGATTGCAGCATCCTGAAAGTCAAACTTGCTCGAGATATTGTCATACCCTACATTTGTGTGAAATTATTTTAGAATCCCTTGAGAAATGTAGGTGCTAGAGCGATGACAAAGTTTTTCTAAAAATAGCCACAGTGACCTTGACCTTGGGCACAGCATCCTGAAAGTCAAACTTGCTTAAATTATTGTCATACCCTACATTTGTGTCAAGTTATTTCAAAATCCATGGAGAAATGAAGGTGCTAGGGCGATGACAAAGTTTTTCTAAAAATAGCCACAGTGACCTTGACCTTGGGCACAGCACCCTGAAAGTCAAACTTGCTCGAGATATTGTCATGCCCTACATTTGTGTGAATTTATTTTAAAATTTATGGAGAAATGTAGGTGCTAGAGCGATGACAAAGTTTTTCTAAAAATAGCCACAGTGACCTTGACCTTGGGCACAGCACCCTGAAAGTCGAACTTGCTCGAGATATTGTCATGCCCTACATTTGTGTGAAGTTATTTTAAAATCCATTGACAAATGTAGGTGCTAGAGCGCTGACAAAGTTTTTCTAAAAATAGCCACAGTGACCTTGACCTTGGGCGCAGCATTCTGAAAGTCGAACTTGCTTGAGATATTGTCATGCCCTACATTTGTGTCAAGTTATTTTAAAGTCTGCTAAGAAATGTAGGTGCTAGAGCGCTGACAAAGTTTTTCTAAAAATAGCCACAGTGACCTTGACCTTGGGCGCAGCATCCTGAAAGTCGAACTTGCTCGAGATATTGTCATGCCCTACATTTGTGTGAAGTTATTTTAAAATCCATTGAGAAATGTAGGTGCTAGAGCGCTGACAAAGTTTTTCTAAAAATAGCCACAGTGACCTTGACCTTGGGCGCAGCATTCTGAAAGTCGAACTTGCTTGAGATATTGTCATGCCCAACATTTGTGTCAAGTTATTTTAAAGTCTGCTGAGAAATGTAGGTGCTAGAGCGCTGACAAAGTTTTTCTAAAAATAGCCACAGTGACCTTGACCTTGGGCGCAGCATCCTGAAAGTCGAACTTGCTCGAGATATTGTCATGCCCTACATTTGTGTGAAGTTATTTTAAAATCCGTTGAGAAATGTAGGCAATAGAGCGATGACAAAGTTATTCTAAAAATATGTGATGAGGTTGTTTTCTCCATTATAACACTATGGGATTTTTTCAAACGCTCAAGGGCAGCTAACTCCATAGTCTGTGCTCGAATCCGGCCAAATTTCGAACTCATCCAAGCTCTTATGTATGTCATCATTACCTGCAAGTATGATAAGGATCTAAGCAAAAACAGTTGAGAAAACGTGATGACGCTATTTTCCCCATTATAACCCTATGGGATTTTTTCAAACGCTCAAGGGCAGCTAACTCCGTAGTCTGTGCTCGAATCCGGCCAAATTTCGAACTCATCCAAGCTCTTGTGAATGTCATCATTACCTGCAAGTATGATAAGGATCTAATCAAAAACAGTCGAGAAAACGTGATGACGCCGTTTTCCCCATTATAACCCTATGGGGGCTATCTGTTGCCATGGAAACCAGAGTTCTGAGCTGATCTGCACCAAAACCTAATGCAGCCTTTCCCCCACCCCAATGATGCTTCAGATAAAATTTGATTGCAATCAGCCCACTGGTTTCTGAGATATTTATGTTTGAAAGTGTTGACGCACGCACGCACGCACGCACACACGCACCCACCCACCCACGCACGGACGGACGACGGCTCGACTCCCATCCTATAAGCTCACCTCTGAGCCTTCGGCTCAGGTGAGCTAAAAATGTGGAAAATTATCCCTAAATTATCCCAGTAACCCCTTCTTATCTGGAGCACTGCCACCCCCTTCAACAGGGTTTTCATGAAATAGTTTCAGTGAAAATATGAAGGAAACAATTCCCTTCAAATATCCCAGGATCAAACTATCACAGGTGTTAATCGTGCAAACCATAACTTTGTAAATTGAAACAACCTATTATTTTCTAGCTCCTACGTATTCTAAATCAAATGTAATGCAAATGGGGCTTAATATGTAATTTTTCAATTTTTTTCACACTGAGACAACTTTTGTAAATCCTTGGAGAAAGAAGCCCTTCATAAACGGGATCTGCTCTTAAAGAAATGAATTTGCTCCTTAGGAGCAAATTCTTTCCTTCAAGAGGAGACCCTTATTGAGAAGAAAACCTACTCACCTTAAGAAGATGTAATGAGATCCTTCAACAGACAATAGAGGATCTTACATGAGTGCTCATGTATTATTGAATTTATTAAACAAGTTGGGGAAAAAGATAAGATGTGAGGCTCTGCCGAGCATCTTATCATTTTCACCAACGACTTTAATAAATTCAATAATACAGGAGTAGGAATGCAAGATTCTGTTTATCATATGACACTAAAAACAAGTAGCCCAAAGGGCAACAATTGCTCACCTGAGAGACATTGTAAACCTATAGGGATATTTAAGATGCTCAAGGGCAGCTAACTCCACAGTCAGTGGTCCAATCAGGCTGAAAATTAAATTCATCCAAAACATTATGTATGCCCTCATTTAATATATGCAAGTTTAAAAAGTATCCGATCAAGAGCACAATAGACAGAGCTGTCAAGGGCAGCTAACTTCGTAGTGGTTGGCCTGATCTGACCAAAATTTGAACTTGTTTAAGATATTATGCATTTCCTCATTACCTGCAAGTTTGAAAAGGATCGGATTAGTAGAAACCAAGAAAAAGTGGCGACATTGATTTTTTGGATGCTCAGGGCAGGTACTCCATAGTCAGTGGTTTGGATCTAGCCGAAATGCTAACTAATCCAAGCTTTTATGCATATCCTCATTACCTGCAAGTATGAAGAAGATCCGATGAAAAATGAAAAAGTGATGACGTTGTTTTCTCCATCATAAGACTATGGGATTTTTTTTCAAATGCTCAAGGGCAGCTAACTCCGTAGTCTGTGCTCTAATCCGGCCAAATTTCCAACTCATCCAAGCTCTTATGAATGTCATCATTACCTGCAAGTATGATAAGGATCTAGTCAAAAACCTTGAAGTCAAAATTGCTCGTGATATTGTCATGCCCTACAATTGTGTTGAATTTATTTTAGAATCTGTTGAGAAATGTAGGTGCTAGAGCGATGACAAAGTTTTTCTAAAAATAGCCACAGTGACCTTGACCTTCGGCACAGCATCCTGAAAGTCGAACTTGCTTGAGATATTGTCATACCCTACATTTGTGTCAAGTTATTTCAAAATCCATGGAGAAATGAAGGTGCTAGGGCGATGACAAAGTTTTTCTAAAAATAGCCACAGTGACCTTGACCTTGGGCACAGCACCCTGAAAGTCGAACTTGCTCGAGATATTGTCATGCCCTACATTTGTGTGAATTTATTTTAAAATTTATGGAGAAATGTAGGTGCTAGAGCGATGACAAAGTTTTTCTAAAAATAGCCACAGTGACCTTGACCTTGGGCACAGCACCCTGAAAGTCGAACTTGCTCGAGATATTGTCATGCCCTACATTTGTGTGAAGTTATTTTAAAATCCATTGACAAATGTAGGTGCTAGAGCGCTGACAAAGTTTTTCTAAAAATAGCCACAGTGACCTTGACCTTGGGCGCAGCATTCTGAAAGTCGAACTTGCTTGAGATATTGTCATGCCCTACATTTGTGTCAAGTTATTTTAAAGTCTGCTAAGAAATGTAGGTGCTAGAGCGCTGACAAAGTTTTTCTAAAAATAGCCACAGTGACCTTGACCTTGGGCGCAGCATCCTGAAAGTCGAACTTGCTCGAGATATTGTCATGCCCTACATTTGTGTGAAGTTATTTTAAAATCTGTTGAGAAATGTAGGTGCTAGAGCGCTGACAAAGTTTTTCTAAAAATAGCCACTGTGACCTTGACCTTGGGCGCAGCACCCTGGAAGTCAAACTTGTTTGAGATATTGTCATGCCCTACATTTGTGTGAAGCTGATTTAAAATCCGTTGAGAAATGTAGGCGCTAGAGCGCTGACAAAGTTTTTCTAAAAATAGCCACAGTGACCTTGACCTTGGGTGCAGCACCCTGAAAGTCAAGCTTGCTCGAGATATTGTCATGCCCTACATTTGTGTGAAGTTATTTTAAAATCTGCTGAGAAAAGTAGGTGCTAGAGCGCTGACAAAGTTTTTCTAAAATAGCCACAGTGACCTTGACCTTGGGCGCAGCATCCTGAAAGTCAAACTTGCTCGAAATATTGTCATGCCCTACATTTGTGTGACATTATTTTAAAATCTGCTGAGAAATGTAGGTGCAAGAGCGCTGACAAAGTTTTTCTAAAAATAGCCACAGTGACCTTGACCTTGGGCGCAGCATCCTGAAAGTCGAACTTGCTCGAGATATTGTCATGCCCTACATTTGTGTGAAGTTATTTTAAAATCTGTTGAGAAATGTAGGTGCTAGAGCGCTGACAAAGTTTTTCTAAAAATAGCCACTGTGACCTTGACCTTGGGCGCAGCACCCTGGAAGTCAAACTTGTTTGAGATATTGTCATGCCCTACATTTGTGTGAAGCTGATTTAAAATCCGTTGAGAAATGTAGGCGCTAGAGCGCTGACAAAGTTTTTCTAAAAATAGCCACAGTGACCTTGACCTTGGGTGCAGCACCCTGAAAGTTTAACTTGCTCGAGATATTGTCATGCCCTACATTTGTGTGAAGTTATTTTAAAATCCATGGAGAAATGTAGGTGCTAGAGCGCTGACAAAGTTTTTCTAAAAATAGCCACAGTGACCTTGACCTTGGGTGCAGCACCCTGAAAGTCAAACTTGCTTGAGATATTGTCATGCCCTACATTTGTGTGAAGTTATTTTAAAATCCACGGAGAAATGTAGGTGCTAGAGCGATGACAAAGATTTTCTAAAAATAGCCACAATGACCTTGACCTTGGGCACAGCACCCTGAAAGTCAAACTTGCTCGAGATATTGTCATGCCCTACATTTGTGTGAAGTTATTTTAAAATCCATTGAGAAATGTAGGTGCTAGAGCGCTGACAAAGTTTTTCTAAAAAATAGCCACAGTGACCTTGACCTTGGGCGCAGCATCCTGAAAGTCGAACTTGCTCGAGCTATTGTAATGCCCTACATTTGTGTGAAGTTATTTTAAAATCCGTTGAGAAATGTAGGCAATAGAGCGATGACAAAGTTTTTCTAAAAATATGTGATGACGTCGTTTTCTCCATTATAACACTATGGCATTTTTTTCAAACGCTCAAGGGCAGCTAACTCCGTAGTCTGTGCTCGAATCCGGCCAAATTTCGAACTCATCCAAGCTCTTATGTATGTCATCATTACCTGCAAGTATGATAAGGATCTAAGCAAAAACAGTTGAGAAAACGTGATGACGCCATTTTCCCCATTATAACCCTATGGGATTTTTTTCAAACGCTCAAGGGCAGCTAACTCCGTAGTCTGTGCTCGAATCCGACCAAATTTCGAACTCATCCAAGCTCTTGTGTATGTCATCATTGCCTGCAAGTATGATAAGGATCTAATCAAAAACAGTCGAGAAAACGTGATGACGCCGTTTTCCCCATTATAACCCTATGGGGGCTATCTGTTGCCATGGAAACCAGAGTTCTGAGCTGATCGGCACCAAAACCTAATGCAGCCTTTCCCCCACCCAAATGATGCTTCAGATAAAATTTGATTGCGACCGGCCCACTGGTCCCTGAGATATTTATGTTTGAAAGTGTTGACGCACGCACCCACCCACGGACGGACGGACGACGGCTCGACTCCCATCCTATAAGCTCACCTCTGAGCCTTCGGCTCAGGTGAGCTAAAAACATCTTATTAGCAAATTTTGCATTAAAACGTCACAATTTCTCCATTAGAAAATGCGACGTCAACGCATAACATTACTGCGTAATTAGCATATTTAATCCACTAGTGGATTATCGTTTTTAATGCCATGGCTTTATTACACTCTCAGATGCTACATCATATGATAAAACACTATTAATCATAATGCTATTCTGGATATAAGACTATCATGCCATGGCTTCTAGTGAGACTACAAGGTAAAATAAGGCAAATGAGCACTTAAAGCTTATGTTTACTTTTCTATGGATCCAGAAACTTCACTTTTTCTGAAGCCCTGCAAATTTATATTTACAGTAAATAGCTTTACACAACCAACTATTACTTCCTCAATAAAAATAGTTAAAATACAAAAACAATGCTTATCCTCAGCACTTAAGCACAGGTTTAAATTAAGAGGTTTACAATAACAAGACCTTATAACTTAGATTACCATATTCATTCCATTCTAAGATGAATTCCCCCTCCAAAGCAACCCCAAAAGTCTAGATCTTTCTCATAAGACAAAATCAACTCAGATTTTTTGGGTTGTTTTGAAGGTCAACTACCTTTCTAATAGAATAATTAAGCCGTACATGTACTAAGTCTGGTTTAGATATTTCTCTCATTTGGACCGTCCGTGTGACACAGTTCTAATGAGGGACACAACATATGAGCCGCGACACAAAAAAAACCAACAAAGTGGTTGTGCTCCATGCGCAGACTCAAATCAGCCAGGGCGTCTGCCCAATCCAATCAGACTCTTCGCTAAGTGCTTAATGGGTAGCTAAGGGTCTAAGCTACCATCATGCCGACAGCGAGGACTCTAATCAGACTGGGCGGATGCCCAGGCTGATCTGAGTCTGCGCGCACAACCACATTGTTGGTTTTGTCGTGTCGCGGCTCATATGTTTTTGTGCAGAAATAAGGAAAATTATCCCTAAGTTATTCCTGTTACTCCTTTTTATCTAGAGCACTTTAATATAGTCAAATTTTAATGGTAATCATGGCATACAAACACATAACTTATAACATCAGTAATGTTGTGGACAGAGTCACATTTGCATTTGTGCTCACCTAAGAGAAAAGTATCCATTACCGTGATTGTCTGTGGTTTTGTAGGACCAAAAGAATTCTGTTGTGCACCACATGTACTTTCAGGAATTTTTTGACATCAAAAATATTGCTTCATTCAAACACTTTAGCACTAATAGAGCTCTAGATAAGAGGTAGTATTTGAGGATTATTGAAGGATAATTTTCTTATTCCTCAACAAAGCCATATGTTGTGACCCCCCATCTGAACTGTCTTAACAGTTCAGATGAGGGGTCACAACATACGTTTTTATGCATAATTAATAAAAATTATCCCTAATTATCATCAGATACTCCCTCTTATCTAGAGCTCTGACAAATACAATTGCCTGTATTGGTCAGCATAATGATCTTACAACTGTTGTCCAAGAAAATAATAACTAGAAGATGCTAGGGGAATTAGAAGATGCTGGGTAATTACTTACAAGTATTTTGTTAAATTCACCAATAAGCAGAGCTCTAGAGAAGAGGGAAGATTTGGTGATTGGTGATAATTAGGGATAATTTTTGTTTATTCTACATTAAAATGTATGTTGTGACCCCTTATCTGAATAATCTCGACAAGACAAATGAACATAAATGGACATGTGCAAAGTTCACATGAATGCCCTTTAGGTGTCACTTACTTGGCAAATGACCTATTGTGTTCATACTTCCATGAACATTGGAAAAATGAAATTCATTCCTTAAACAAATACAGTAATATTACTGTAAACTTGGAGACTGTTGCGAAAATTTAATTTTTAAGGAGCTTTGCATTTGCTAAATTTTATGACTACTGCAAGATTGCTACAACTTTTACCTCATAAAGAATCATTTCAAAACTAGACAGCTAGCTACAAGCAAACAGGAATGCCAAAGTCAAATGCTCACACTTTGTTATAAAACTACACTAAATATATCACAGACTGGTCTGTTGCTGTACTAACTGCTCCTTGATTATCAAAAACATAAGATATAAACTTCTGTGAAAGCTCTGAAAATTGGGACACCTAAACGAATATGGTCAAGTCAGGTAAATTCAGACAGACAGTGACATTGTTTCCTTTGTTTGTATGTCAGTTGTTTGAAATTAAAACAAAATTAACTGCGCAAACACTGAAAATCCTGATGAGACGGCTCATTATGAGCTGTCTCATCTTGGTTTTCACTGTTTGCAATGGTATGTCCAAATTTACCCGCTGTCTGAAGTTACCCGACTCGACACTACCGTAACTGTCCACAAAATGGAACAGTTTGGTTTTACAATGTAGTAATGTATCCAAAAGATACAGATGGAATGGCAAACAGTGTAGACCCTGATCAGCAGTCTGATATAGGTCTGTACTGATTTCATCAGGATAATCTCCCAAAGCTTAGCACTTTAACAGTATATAACAGTGCTCTAGAAATTAGGGGATAATTTTCCTGATTTTGCCTTAAAAACATATATACATGTATCTCATTGAGACGGTTCTAATGAGGGGTAACAATATATGTTTTCAATGAGAAATAAGCAAAATTATCTCTGAATTATCCCTGTTACCCCTTCTTATCTAGAGCTCTGTACAAAAAAACAAGACATACCAGACATGACGGCTCACCTAAATCTGTGCTTGTCAATCATGCAAAAAACATCTCGGAGAGACAGTAATGCCAATGAGACTGAAATATCTCTTTCTATAGTTTCATGCAAGCAAGCTAACAAGAATTCCAGCAGGGTGGTGTCTCACTTTCAGTGGTCATGAAACAGAGCTGAAGAAGGGAACCTGGAGAAAGTTGAAGCCGATGCTGACGCCAGCGGAAAAGTACCGTAAAAATTCCGAAAATTGGGACACCTAAAACAATTACCACTGTTGTCCTAAAAATAGAACAGTTTGATTTTTACAATGAAAGAATGCATCCAAAAGCTGTGGATGAAAAGCCAAACATTGCAGACCCTGATCAGACTGCTCATTATGAGCAGTCTGATCTGGGTCTGCACTGTTTGCTAAGGCCTATCCGTCCCAATACTTAGAACTATTACAATAATACCTATGTACCGCTTCTGCTGGTTGCAGGCAAGACAAACAAGACCTGTCCCCTTACAGGATAGCTTGCCTGCGGTGCCTTGCCCATCACATAAAAAACTTTAATGTAAAACTTTAACGTGTGACACCCACGCCAATGCCGACGTCCAAGTGACAACAATAGCTCTCTGTACTTTCGAACAGGTGAGCTAAAAATTGCAAAAGGGACCGAAAATACTATCGTCACTTATAGAAATGTCTTCAGCTCCAAAGCTTCACATTTTCAGGCACTTTGTTTGCATTATAGATAAAATACTGACGTCTATGACCTGAATGTATGTACTGCCCTCACTACATACTGTCGACATATAGGGCACTCGGAGAGCTGTTTTCCACACTTCGTACACGATACCATGTGACCGCACTCCAGCAGCACACAATCAATGGCAGCATCCATACATATTTTACAGAGATCGTCTTCAGTATTCTGTGATGTAGGTGGCGCTGTGGAGGATTCTGCAATATACGCAAGTTACCATGAATATCGGGACACTATAAATCATTACCATAATTTTCTCACCAACCACAGCATACAGGATAGCCTCATCTACATGTATTTGCTTTCAAGACAGCATCAAATCTTATCCGACTTATCCAGCCATGTGGGATAAGCTACAGGTAAATTCATTCGAATTTCTTTGCTAAATCTCTTCCCAAACTGGATTTAGAAACATTCATTTCCCATGATAATTGTCATAAAATAATCTAGCTAATCAGTCTTTGGCTTTGTTTGATTTCCTTTCTGAGATGATCATGTTAGATTTATGACGTCACTCTCTAAGTAACTCATTAAATGTCGTCAGAATAGCTTGTTTTAAGGTAGAAGCAAACAATTAGCCAAATAATCTTTTTAATATTGGTAGGTGAGAAAACTGATCAATCATTGATGTCCAGTGGTGAGAGAAATCCCAACTCTCAGGTCTACTGTTCAAGTGGGAAACTCGGCAGAGCCTCATTTCCCATTCGGCAGATGCTCAATTCCCACTTGTATGGCAGACCCAAAGCCCTAGATAACAGGGAGTATTTGTTGATAATTAGGGATAATTTTGTTAATTCTGGATAAAAAAATATGTTGTGACCCCTCATCTGAACCGTCTCAACGAGACGGTTCAGATGAGGCATCACAACATATGTTTCAATGAGAAATAAAGAAAATAATTCCTCAATTATCATCAAATGCCCCTTAATTAGAGCTCTGAGACCCTCGGGTTGGGATCTCTTATCCCTACTTGGCACCAATGATAGATTCTATTTGTCCTAAAAATGAAAAAGTTTCATTGTACAATGCAGAAATATTGCCAAAAGATACAGATAGAATGGCAAACCATGTAGGCCTGGAGCAGTCTGATCTGTGTCTGTACTGTTTGCTCAGACCTATCTGTCCAAATACTTCAGGTTTTTATTACATGACATCTAGCTTAAAACTGGCCTAGCTGTTCGAAGCAATGTAAGCTTCATCTATTACAGACAGGGTTCAGGGCTCCGTCGTTCAAAGCATTGTTAACTAAACGAAGCCATAAGTCGAGTATTTGTTAAGTATTACAGTACTTACAAAATCAATTGCAGTAATATTTTTTGCTGAAAAACTGAGAGAAGCTTTTGCATTACAAAAGCTCACAATGGCATTATATTTATTATGTTTGAAGATTTAACGTCTTGTCAGCTAACAATGTCATTAGTTTTGAACAACTGGGCCCAGCTTATTATTCATTTTAAGCAAAAATATTAAGTACACTAAACTGTTTTGCGGTAAAAGTGTGAGTAGCTTTTGCACTATGGTGCTTCTCCTTCATTTTACTGTAACTGACATATTTTGCTGTTGATTTAAATGATAGCTTATTAACTACAAATTACATATATATACTGTAATAGAACAATCAGGGCCTGGTTGTTCAAACCCTGTTAGCTTAAAGTTGTTTGATGAGGATTCACAGAGCCCTAGATAACAGGGAGTATTTGGTGATAATTAAAAATTTTTTTTGTTAATTTTGCAGAAAAACATATGTTGTGACCCCTCATCTGAACCGTCTTGACGAGACGGCTCAGATATGGGGTCACAATATATGGTTTCAATGAGAAAAAAGAAAAATTATCCTTAATTATCATCAAATATTCACCCTTATCTAGGGCTCTAATTCATAATGTCATACTGTACTCATACAATAAATAGCAGTAATATATTCTGTAAAGAAATTATGAGGAGTTTTTGCACTCCTCACATTTGTTTGGCAAAAAAAAAAATGGCAGTGTTTTGCATATAATAGTTATGCATTTGAAAATTTAATGTCTCGTTAGCTAACGTGTTGAACTCTATTCATTATTTAGTTTTAAGTGTCCCAAAAGTGAGGCACATTATGGTATCTAGAAATCTGGTTACACTTACTTTTTGAATCATCAATTTGTTCTTCATCTGCAAAAGAGATATTAAAACACAATCAAACATTTTTTACCACAAGATTTGAGGTGGATGAGTGCATTTTCAAAGAAACAACGTTGCAAGTTTCATTTGCGCTTTCCTTTTCAATCGGAATCAACTTTTAAAGAAGGGAGCAATCTTTCCTGTAGAAGTAGACCCAATTTTGGAAGGGCTTCACTGTCCAAGAAAGCAAACAGTAACGAAAGTTGTTCTCTTTCATGAAAGCAGCCCCAAAGCACAAAGATGTACCCATTCACGTGGTTGTATGCTGGAATCATGAATATCAGTGCTCCAGATAAGAAGGGGTAATAGCGATAATTTAGGGATAATTTTCCATATTTCTGCATTAAAACATACTTTGTGACCTCTCATTAGAACCGTCTCGGCGAGACGGTTCTAATGAGGGGTCACAATGTATGTTTCCGTTGAGAAATAACAATAATTATCTTTGAGTTATCCTCCATACCCTCTCTTATCTGGAGCTCTGATGGAATGTTTTTTCAACAATTACTGGAGTGCTGCTTATTTGCCATGTCTTTATACTTCTGGCTAAAGATGTGATTTTGATAATTTAGAATAAACTAAATTCATGATCAGCTTTTGTCAGCTAAAAATTCTTCTGTCATAATCAGTGTTCTCCCCTTACCATTCAGGCATGTCGCTTGCAAATTACCTTTGCAACATGTCTTAATTTCCAACGAAAATTTATAAAATTTCTACAATTTTCATTTCTTAGCCAGTAAAATTGTTTTAAATGCATTCAGGATTTATAATGTAAATTAAGGCTAATTTTCACAAAGCATTGCTTTTTTAAGGATTTTAAAAACTGATCAGCCAGTAAAAATCTGATTTTTGTATTAAAAGCGACATGTCTTCTGAAATTTCTGGGGAGAACACTGATAATAACCTTTTACTATTTGTACCATGGGATCCAAGAAATAACGATATAAAACCTCTACCAAAACTTGGATGATATATAAGGAACAACTATTTTACACAAATATGGCTATTTAAGTATTATTTTTTATCTAGATCTCTGAGTGATCATTCTAGAATGACTCTGACATGCTTACATTTCCTTTTATTTGCCTGATTATCCCTCCACAGTCGTCTCACTCTGTCTTGCAGTTCCCATTTTTCTCGACAACCCTTGTAATCCACAAAATTATTGAGCAGCAAACACTTCAAAGATTTCACGCTAAGTGAGTCTATCTCTTCCTCCGTTTTCACATCATCAAGCTGAATACGTGGGTTGAAGGGCTGAGATTCTTTTGTCTGGAAAACAAGTTCTTGTCATAGCTCCAGATAAGAAGGGGTAACAGGGATAATTTAGGGATAAGTATCCCTATTTTTCAATAAAACATACGCTGTGACTCCTCATTAGAACCGTCTCAGTGAGACGGTTCTAATGAGGGGTCACAATGTATGTTTTCATTCTGAGAAATCAGAAAAAAATTATTTCTGAATAATCCCTGTTACCCCTTCTTATCTGGAACTTTGTCTTGTCTGGTCATATCCAGAACTAGAAATGTGTCCAACATACACAGATGCCCCAGCAGTGAGTACCTTCATAAAACTGTGCACAGGATTGCAATAAGCCTCAGTGGACCTCAACATATGGGTCACGATGACATGAATCTTGAATATTCATGTTATATTCATACACATTATATCCTTATACAAAATTCCAAATTGCTACAATAATAGGAACACTAAAATCTACCTCTTACAAAAATCTTAACTTGCAAAATCACCAACAAGCCTAAGTCCAAAGTCAGTGGATCATTACATAAGGATCATCAAGACTTGATTCTTGTAAATTCCTTTTGTACTTATAAATATAAATCCCAATACTAAATTTAAAGTTGCTACAATAGTAGGAACCCTAAAATTTACCTCTTACAAAAATCTTAACCTTGCAAAATTGGCCTAAGTCCGAAATCAGTGAACCATGACATATGGATCATTATGCCCCGATTCTTGTGTACCTATATCTGTTGTACTTATTGATATAAATTCTCATACAAAGTTTCAAGTTGCTACAATAATAGGAACCCTGAAATCTACCTCTTACAAAAATCTTAACCTTGCAAAACTGGCCTAAGTTCAAAGTCATTGAACCGTGACATATAGATTGTCATGCCCTGATTCTTGTAAGTTTCTGTAGCACTCAAAGATATAAATCCTCATACAAAATTTCAAGTTGCTACAATAATAGGAACCCTGAAATCTACCTCTTACAAAAACCCTAACCTTGCAAAATTGGCCTGAGTCCAAAGTCAGTGGACCGTGACATATGGATCGCCATACCCTGATTCTTGTATATTTCTGTAGTATTCATAGATATTAATCCTCATACTAAATTTCGAGTTGCTACAATAATAGGAACCCTGAAATCTACCTGTTACAAAAAAGTTAACCTGAGTATAACAGGATCACGTACGTACATACGTATAGACGTATGGACAGACGTACGTAATAACATACACACGTACGCACGACCGAAACACTATATGCCCCCGGCCATGTCGATGGCGGGGGCATAATAAAAAGAATATGTTTCATGTTTACTTATAGCTACTAGACAAAGCAATAGCTTATTTGAGAAATGAGATTTCAGTTTTGGATACTCAGTTTTATGCTTCTATTTCAATGTGCTTGCTGACTGGCTGCCTTGGGTTAAACAACCCTTTGAGACAGTATTTCAGTCTATATTGTGCCATCTCCCAGAGAGAGGGAGAAAGAAGAGAGAAACTAGAACTGTCGGAGAATCCGACTATACCCCCGCTTAGCTGCTTAAATCAAATGGTGTTATTTTCGTTACAAAAAGCATAGAAAGAGAACTCATTGTCACCATGTATACCAAATATCAATATTCTATATAAATCCCTTTAATGTAATACGGAATAAAATGATTTCACATTGACAGAAAGAAAAAATAATAAATACATGTAAGACAGAAGCCTTTATCAGTCTGTATACCAAATATGAACATTCAAACTTGAATGGTTGCTTTGAAATCTGTTATAAAAAATTGCATTATTCAAAGTCAGGAGAGAAAGAAAATTGGGAAAATACCAACTATGACTCCTCTAGCTTGCATGGTTGTGGCAAAATCTTTGACAAAAAATTTCATTATTCAAAGTATGGAAAGAAAGAAAATTGGACAAATACAGGGAAGAATAAGCAGGACAAAGCTGGTTCTCAATCCCACAATACAACATGTCGTCATCAACCTGCATACCTAATATGACTACTCTAGCTTGCATGGTTGTGGAGAAATCTTTGACGAAAAATTTCATTATTCAAAGTATGGAAAGAAAGAAAATTGGACAAATACAGGGAAGAATAAGCAGGAGAAGGCTGGTTCTCAATCCCACTATACAACATGTCGTCATCAACCTGTATACCTAATATGACTACTCTAGCTTGCATGGTTGTGGAGAAATCATTGACGAAAAATTTCATTATTCAAAGTATGGAAAGAAAGAAAATTGGACAAATACAGGGAAGAATAAGCAGGACAAAGCTGGTTCTCAATCCCACGATACAACATGTCATCATCAACCTGTACCCGTATGCCAAATATGACCAGTCTAGCTTGTATGGTTGTGAAGAAATCTTTGACGAAAAATTTGATTAAAAGGGGATGGAAGGACGGATGGAAGGACAGACGGATGGACAGATGTAAACCAGTATACCCCCCCACTTTTTCAAAGCGGGGGTATAATGATACCATACCTACCACAAACAAAGTAGGCCCTTGCCCTACTACATATCCAAATTAGTAGGACACCCAGGCACTGCCAGCACCATCGCCCGACCCTACCACCCCCTATTTCAATGTGAATTTTGTGAGCAGTGGTAGACACTATTTCCTCTTGTAGATATTTTAACACAATGTACTCCACTATTGTAGAAACTGGGAGGTGGGGTCGAACTGACACTTATTTGGTACCTTTGAAGGTCTTGTCAAATTAGCTAACCTTTACCTCCAATACACAGTGCAATGGAGATTACACAGCTTCGTTTGTTGGACAATTCTGAGATATTTTTCTCATTTCTCAGTGAAAATGTATATTCAGAACCCAGACAGGAGAATACATCATAAAAGAACAAGATTGGGATTGTATTGGCAGGGAAAAATCTATCTAACAGCAGAGCTACAAAACTCTTAATTATATATCAAGGGTCATTATACAGAAGGGAAATCCATTTCCTTATACTAGTACCGTAATGTGCGTATATATTGGGACACCTAAAATAATGAATTTTCCATTTTGTGACAAATGGAAAATTTATAATTTTAGGTGTCCCAATACTTAAGCACATTAGGGTAGTCAAATGAATATGGTGTGCTGTAACCCATCATTAGAACTGCCAAGGTGGCACATGATTATGATCAAATGCTAGAACACAATCTTTTATGGAAATTGAAGTAACTTATTTCATAATCATCATCAAATATGTCCCTTATTCTAGAGCTCTGCCCAGTTCTAAAGCTCTGCCCAATAAAAGGGGAATAAACACATATGTATTATTTTAACACCCTTTTTTTAAAGGTATACTCCCTCGTATTTCATTATGAAATAACCACAAAAGAATTAAACGGAAAAGTTGTATGCAACGCAATTAAGAATTGTGCAAAAAATCTTCACCCAAAAAGTCTTTGGTACGGAGGCAGAGATGATTTATCATTGCGAACCCTTCTTGAATATTCATGAACATTTTTTCTTCATAAATTGATTGACTTCCACATAAGAATAAAAAGTCTTTTCTGCAAGCACGCTTTGCATTCTATGAATAGTAGAGTAAATAGCCTTACATTAGCATTAATCTCTAATCCGTGAACGTGAGATCTTATCAGCCAACAACTGTCCGATGTTGATTAAAGAAAGGGCTTAAAATTATTCATGATATAACTTTTCCCTGATTAACTATGATTACTGGGCGTATCCAGTATTCGTTTTGGGCGGGAATGGCGACCATTCTTTTCCTGCATTTCTATATATTTTCTTTAATTCTCCTACTTCCAGTGATCGGCACAAATTATGAATTTGGTAGATAAAAGTACTTTTACTATAAATCATTTTTATGTCTTTGATACGATTTTTCGTGAGAAATTTGAAATTTAATAGAAACATATCAGGGAGTATATCTTTAAGGGAGAAAGCTGCTTCCCCAGTACCTGAATACTTTCAAACCTAGGGACAGAGCTCCAGATAAGAAGGGGTACATGTAACAGGGATAATTCAGAGAAACATTATCTTATTTCTCAATGGAAACATATGTTGTGACCACTCATTAGAAATGTCTCGGCGAGATGGTTGTAATGAGGGCTCTCAATACATGTCTTTCTGCAGAAATACAGAAAATGATCCCTAAATTATCCCTGTTAACTCTTCTTATCTGTAGCACTGCAAGGGCTCTTCTTAACGGAAAGAATTTGCTTCTATGGAAGCAAATTCTTTCCTTTAAGAGTAGCCCCAAATGAAATGGGAGGCAAATCTTTTCATGTCAAAGTTACAGTGTTCTCCCCAGAAATTTCAGAAGGCATGTCGCTTTTAACACAAATATCAGATTTTGACTTGCTGATAAATTTTCAAAATCCTTAATATACATGTAGCAATGCTTTGTCAAAATTATCCTAAATTTACCGTACATTACAGATAATTAATTGATGATCCTCAATGCATTTAAAACAACTT
Organism: Ctena decussata; assembly: GCA_963989385.1. Classification (NCBI taxonomy): domain Eukaryota; kingdom Metazoa; phylum Mollusca; class Bivalvia; order Lucinida; family Lucinidae; genus Ctena; species Ctena decussata. Next base: position 16,936,391 of record OZ022511.1, read on the forward strand.
CACTGGCTATGAAATGAAAATGATAGCATTTTTACATTTGTGTATAAATTTTCATTGAAAATTAAGGCATGTTGCAAAGGAAATTTGAAGAGGAAAGCATTATGCAAGGGGCATGCCTTAATGGTCTGGGAAGATCCCTGGAGTTATCTCTCTTGGCAGTGGGTTTATCCCCTTTGGATCAATACAGTACCTCATTATCTTCATCTATATCCATGTCTTCTTCTTCATTTCGCTGTTCACCTCGTGCATCCGCACTCAAGTTCTGAGAAGGGGTCTGGGTAGAAGGCACTCCTGGTCTGTTTGAAGTAGTATTTCCAGCATGGGGCTGGGGTGGCTGTTGACTTGGGGTGTTAGTTTTGGGGTTCTGAGCGGTGGGCTGAGCTGGACGGGAAGGGGGATTTGGGTTCCCTGACTGCGATGCTGATTGTCTTGGTGAGCTGGACTCTTCTCGTCTCATTCTCTCCTGCCAAATAAAACTATTACTGTAAAACACTAATATCTGGCGTTTACTGAATTTTGACAATATTGGCGGTTAAGGCAAAGAGCGCTAAAATTTAAGTCTGCCAATATTTTATTTTCAATACACATATAAGGCACAGCCCAACCAGGACTCAGATAAAAAGGAGAACCTGATGAGTATTTGCTATACCATTGTGAGGAGATTCTAATACATGCCATAATGTATAGTTCAACAGAAAATAAGAAAAAATTGTTTCAATGTTACTTCAAATTTTCTTTACTATCTGAAGCCATGGTAAATCATGAACACCAAATTAAAATGCGCCAATATGTCATTTTTTATTAAACCAAAAAATTTCGATACTGCAGATATTAAGTGTTTTATAGTATATAAGTGGATGTATGACTGCAAGGAATGACACAACAATAGCACATTTGATTTGCTTCAAACAATTAACTGTTGATCAATTCAACTGCATGATAGTGACACTTTATCTATTTTACTCAAAGCCACTTTAAAAATGGGAATACAATTACATGTATTACCGTAATGAAACTAAGTTTTCGGACAGTCAGGCATGAGGTAACTCACAGCAGACTGCTCCTAGAGGAGTAGTCTGGTCAGGATTTACAATATTTACTATCACAACTACTGGTACATCTTTTGGATGCATCAGTATGTTATTCAAATTATAGGATAGTTTATTTCCATGTTTTTCAGTTGTCCAACAATTTAGGAATTTTATGAACTGCATTTATGTAATGTACATTATGTAATGCAAACAAATAAGTACATGTATTGCAATATCAATACAGCATGTGTAAAATACTGTAGATCACTTGAAATTTGTGGGAACTTTTAGATTTGCTACAGTACTGTTCCCTGAATCTATTGGCTTGCAAACTTCAGAATCTTGCCAATATTTGACCAGACTACAACTAAATGGCAGCTGCTGACATACATGATACAGTTACTTGGTCCTGAATTAAATACCTTGCCAATATTTTCAAAACTAAAAAATGCATGAAAACAAGGTGATTTACAATATTCATACTTACGGCCATTTGTTGTACAAGTAATTCCTGTTCTGTGCCACGTCTATACAAAGTTTGCGAGCCTCCATAGTTAGATATTATCACATCAATCAAATCACTTTTCTCTTTACATTTAGATATATTTATATTTTGTTTATTCAAGAGAGCTTTTAAGTCCTTAACTTTCCATCCCTGCAACTGGGAGCGTGTAAACTTTCCCGTTAACAATATCTGACAAGTTTGACATTGGTGTTCCTTTGAGCTGGCACTGCCGGGTCTACGGCCTGCCTGTGAGATACATTGTGAGCAGAAGTGACGCCCACAATCTTTGCAGCATTTCTGGAATAAAAGAGGAACAAATAAAGTCAGGACAGCCCTTATCACAGGGTACAATTGATTCCGCTAATTTTCGCTTCCTGCTGATCATATTTAGCCTTGGCAGGAAGCAGCGCCACGCGGACAATCTCGGCAGAAAGCCATTTTTCGAGGACAGTAGTCTCTGCAGGAAGCATTTTCGCAGACAGTCTCAGCGGAAGCCAAATATGATGTACAGTCTCTGCAGGAAGCGAAAATTGGCGGAATCGATTATACCCTGTGCTAATGGTGTTTGGCACACTGTTATGTTTCTCTGCCATTTTCACTAAGGGAGACAACATTTGTGACTTCCTGTTTCCATTCCTGAATGACAAAGCCCTTCAGAATAGGTGTCTGCTCTTCGGAAAAGGACTCTTCTCTTACTCCTATAGGAGCAAAGGAGCAATTTCTTTCCTTTAAGACCTGACCCCCAAATAAGAAGGGTGTGGGAATGGGGGGGGGGAGTTCTGATTTATTTTAAACCATAATGAGGGGGGGGGGGGGAATGAAATGGCAGTTACTTCCGTTGAAAAAAGTTCTGATTTACTTTAAACCATAATTAAAATTTCCTTGAGCATGCAAATACACTTTCCACAATATCTATTTAATGTAATTTCCCTACGTAACTGCAAAGCAAATACTAAATCTGCTCAAACTGCCTTTAAAGAATTCTGAGTACCAGGTCACACCTTTTGCCTACAATTCTATAAAAAAAAATCCCTAACAGGACAGATGAAACCTATAGTCACAGATGACAGGGCTCAGCTAGAGGGTGATTTGGCAGAAATAATCTACCTAAACTGGCTGACTTCTCCCTATTTTGAGCTGAGGGAGAAGTGAAAATGTATAGAACATTTAGGGATATCCAAAATTTGGGCCAAAACTTCTCCCTCAAGTCCTGAAAATGTCGCAAAACTTCTCCTTGTCTGAGAGCTCTAAGCTGACCCCTGAGATAATACTAAATACAAATATATAGGCATTAAATAGTTGTTTAAAATGCCTTCTTTGTCACATGAATAATAACATGGATTTTTTTTCCATTAAAATGACCCGAATTTTGGGGGTTGTTTTGGAGTGGGAAAACCCTGCTTATAACTGAATAAATGTGACAGTGCCTGCGATTTTGAGCCTTGTGGAGCTGCAACGTTGACGTCACGAAACGTGAAGTGACAGTGACGTCATCAAATTTGCACGTAAAGTTAATTGTATTTTCGCGCACTGACTAATAAATTTTAAAGCGTCACCTGAAAAGAGTGAGTCAACATTTCTATCGGCGTGTTTTTCTTCATCTACACTCTTTTAAGAATGTTCGCATTATAGATCTTTGAAAAGAGATGTCACGAACCACAGTTGTAAAGGTTTATCCAGCTAGTATATAAATTATTTACAATCAGCGAAATGAAAACAAAATATTGGTGGGTGTGAATTTTGTTTGCTTTTGCAGTAAACCTTAGCGCTATTTCTTTGTGCTTCTCTAAATCTATTCTGGAAGCACTAATAAATATGAAAATGTTAAAACCAAAACTTCCTATTTTCGCTCCATAAGGCTCAAAATGCCAGACACTGTCACAAATATACATGTAGCAAGTCTCAGTATAACATTATTCACTTGTAGTGATATATGCGTTTCTATGGCCTTTGAGTGAGTGAATAAAGTTAAGCGTCCCATCATTACATAGTCATATGGAGACAGGCATACATAGCATGACAAAGGGACTGTTCTGAATTTATGGCTTATACATGTAGAAATACCTTCCCTCGAATTAATTCCTTCAGAAAATATTGTTTTCTTAACTGCAAACTAGATGCACACCAGTAGAACTACAGAGTCCTTACAAACTGATTTTGAAACAACTTTCTCTTAAATGGACTAAAACTACCATAAAATTTGGGAAACCAAACAGATTGATTGATTAATTTGTTGCTTAACGTCCACGGTAAACAGCTGTAGTCATGTCGGGACGGTCAGTTAACTTAACCACACTCTTCCTGGGCAGGCTTAGACCTCCTAAGTGGTTAACCAGTACTAAGTGCACATACTTTTGCCAGTAACTGACAACTGCCCTTCTTGAATCAGTGGAAGGAGAAACGAAAGTATGTGGCCAGACAGGGTTTCAAACCCAGGACCTCTGACTTATGAGTCAGGTGCCTTACCGATTGCGCTACGCTGCCTGGCCAAAACCAAAAAAAATTACTGTTAATGTCCTAAAATGTAACAGTTTGGTTTTACAATGCAGTTGTGTATCCAAAGGATGCAGATGGAATGGCAAACAGCGTAGACCCTGATCAGACTGCTCCTTAAGGAGCAGTCTGACCTGGGTCTGCAATGTTTGCTCAGACCTACCTGCCCTGATATTCAGATTTTTTTATGGTAGCTTCACACCTTTAGAACTTCCCACAAATTAACTTTGAAATACCTTTCTCTTAAATGGGGTAAAACTAGCTGCACACTCTTCACAGCTCATGGCTGAAGCTGTTGGTCCCTGAGTTGACGATGACGAATTAGAATAAGTAGTTGTGCTTCCACTTGTGTGTATGTTCTGACTGGTCGCTGTATGGATGTGTATCTGTATTCCTCCATCAGGTTGTGGCTTAACTATACCAGCACCCATCACTTTTGCATCATCTGTTTGATAAAATTTAGATTGTACAGTTACTCCTTAATTAAGGTAATTTGGTATGCTTTCATGGGAAGCAAATTGCCATTTTCATTTTTGCCTCCCTTCTCAACAGAGCGAGAGGTCAACTCTTTAAGGAGAGAATTTGCTTCTCTTGGCAGAAATTCTTTCCTTTAAAGACAATTATTCTTGTTCATTGGGTGTCATAATCTTTTATTGAAACAGTTCTGTGAAATTGATGTTTCACAAATTTTAGGAATAAATGAGCCATAAATCACAAAGCCAACAAAGTGGCATGTGCGTCCAGCGAAGACTCAGATCAGCCTGGGTATCCGCCCGGTCTTATCAAAGACTCAGATCAGCCTGGGTATCCGCCCGGTCTTATCAGAGTTTTCGCTATGTGCTTAAAAGGTAGCTAAGGGTGTGAGCTACCTCCATGCGAACAGCGAAGACCCTAATCAGTCTGCGCTTGGCACATATGCCGCTTTGTTGGTTTTGTCAGTTGAGGCTAACACAGTAAAGAATAAAAGTCTTTCAGAGAAGATCCCCTTTTGAAATTGGTTTCATCATCCTATGAAGCAAACAGAAAATCATAGAAGTTGTTCCACTTTGTAAAAATGGTGGAAAAAAAAAACATGGAGGTGTACCCATTATGCCATACACCTTAAACAGAACTAGAGATAACATTTTTTCCAAATGGGGTATCAACAATACCCATCAAAATAGCAAAAGACTGGGTAATCCTAATTCTTGAAAATCTGGATTCTGCATATTCATTAGCAAATGGAATTCAGCCTACTTGTTTGTCTAACCTGTAACAATATATTAAAGCCGCAACACGAGAAAACCATCAAAGTGGTTGTGCATCCAGCGCAGCTTCTGTTCAGCGTAGGCATCAGCCCAGTCTGATCAGTCTTCCCTGTCTGCATGGAGGCAGCTTAGACCCTTAGCTACCCTTAAGCGCTTAACAAAGAGTCTGATCAGACTGGGTGGATGCCCAGGCTGATGTGAGTTTTCGCTGGGTGCACATGCCACTTTGTTGGTTTTGTCCTTTCGCAGCTCACTAATATTGATGAAGTCACTCATACTCAAAATTCACAAGTTACATTGTTTTGTGATCAAACCTTGATTCTAAGCATGTTTTTATTTTCTCTAAATTGGAGGCAATGCTTCAGACTACAGGATCAAAGGTCAACATGACTTATACGTAATCTCTTGAGAAAATCTGGCTATCTACCTATCTCTGCATATGCATACACCCTCATATGAGTATTAGGTGCTGGGGGATGGAACATAAGGTATGGATAACATATGGCTGGCAAAAACATATGACGGACGATAGGACTGGTGCAAGATCTGAAAGCACAAATGCCTCGAAATGGATAAAACACCAAATCGTGAGAATGGGAAAAAAATGCAACATCCCGAAAAAACATCATAGTTGGCAGACATATCTTTGTTAGCAAGGTAAAAATGACAGAAACTGTTAACCTTGTCAGTAATTAGAAAGAACTTCCTGAATTGCCTCAGAAAGTCGTGGCAATGTCATCATAATATTTGTTCCAAGTTTGGGAGTACTGTACGGATTATCAAGTCAAATAAATGATACAGATAAATAGAATTATCAGTTCTTTATCTAATGCTCAATAAATTACCCGAATGATCACCAGAATACAAGAAAATACAATTTTCTTATCGGTTTCTAACTACGCTTTTGTCACCATTTCGCAATCGGAAATTTCGGTTGTTTTCTAAGAAGCTGTATTGACGTAAAACTAACCGCAATCATGGAAAACGGACGGCTATTCAGTGCTACTAGTCACTGGAGTAAGAACTGCATGATCACATTTTTACACATCTATGCTGATTGTACTTAGTTTGGATATATAAGAGATTGCAAATATAGAAATTGTAGGGTAGTAAAAACTACCTCCCTCCCTCAATTCCACCCTCCCAGTACTCACCCACCTCTACCCTACTCTATCCCAATCCCTACATTCCTGCTTGCCTGCCTGCTTGTCTTCGTACGTAAGTACCTACCTACCTACCAACACTTATGAATGCCCTGCCCTACCCTTGCCCTTCCCCTGCCATATCCGTATCCTTGTCCTGGTTAGCCCTGCTGTGTCCTATTCTAACCTTAACCCTGCCCTTGCCCTGCCTGTGCCCAATACCCCTACCCCTGTCTCTGTTCATACCCTTTCCTACTCGACCTGATCTAACATCTACCCACCCAACGCCATCAGACCCGACCAACCTCCGACCTCCTTTCCCGTGCCACCCGACTCTACCCCACTCTTTCTTAGGATCTTTAGGAGCTCTAGCGGCTAATTCGGAAACTCTATCAAGTCACGTATCAAGTGGGCACACAATGGTTGCAACGCAGGAGAGAGAAGTCTTAAGCATGACTCCGACCAGCCGGCGGAATGTGACAGAGTTCACTATGTTTGTTTCAACACTCTATAATCCCAAGAAATATAGAAAGCGAAGTGACTGAATCCCTGAAAGATGAAAAAACTTCTGAAAAGGAATCTACTCTTAAAGGAAAGAATTGTTTCCGAGGAGAGCAAGTTCTTTTTACTTTTACAATTGACCCCACTGAGAAAGGCGGCAAGAAAGAACACGAGAGAGTTGCTTCCCTTGAAAGTTTACCCACTCACCTTAAATTTTTGGTGTATATATAGTTGCCCAGGAAAGGCCACAACGGACGGACACACGGCGCCAAGTGTGTGCAACTATGGTTACGTACCGTTGAGCCACTTGCATGGGTAACGTCGATAAGAGAACTGAACTGAACTGAAGCCACAAAAACACATTTCACATTTGCTATAACACAGACACACACATTCTCACAAAGAGGAAGAACATGAAACCGGCTCAAATAAAGTCTCCACAGAACCAAGAAGTAATAAAAGATAAGCTCTGAATGCACGTGATCTAAGACACTCGGCCACGCGGACGCTTCTAGAATCCCTATAAGAAAGTTTTTAACCAGATCAGGAAAGCACAGACTGATCTGAGTCTTCACTGTTTAATTAAGGTGTATACGTACACCTTCATGTTTTTCTGCCAATTTTACAAAGGGAGACACCTTTTGTGACTTCCTGTAAGCTTGTATAGTTTCCCTGTATAACGGAGTCCCTTCAAAGTGGTTACTCTTCAAGGAAAGAATTTGCTTTCATCCTCTATAAGTAGAGTCGGGTAACTTCGGACAGCAGGTAAATTCGGACAGTGACATTGTTTCCTTTATATGTCAGTTGTTTGGAATTAAATAAAAATAACTGGACAAACAGTGAAAATCCTAATGAGACGGTTCATTATGAGCCGTCTCATCTGGATTTTCACTGTTTGCTTACCATTCGAATTTACCCGCTGGCCGAAGTTATTCGACTCTATCCCTGTTGAGAAGAGAGGAAAACCATTAAATCCGAGGGTTACATGTCCTTAAAATGCAACATTCACATTAACTGTTTTTCCATGGTATGACTCGCATGCTTGAAAATGAAAGTATGAGATGGAAAGCGATGGAAAAAGCGAATGCACGATATGACGCATCTTTTCTATGATTCAGCAGCAACAAAAGGAAATGAAAACTGTAATACTATTACATGAACTTACATTCCAAAAGTGGAAAAAGGCAGTTTCAAACGAATCGGAACTAGACGTATATGTAATCAGTAATCAGTAGCTGGGGTAAACATTGAATTAGGTGTACCTATTTTTAATAAAGATAAACCCTTCCTTCCGATAAAGTCGCGCTAAGTGTGTGTATATGTGTATATGTTATATGTGTGTGGGTGGTGGTGGTGGTGGGGGGGGGGGGGGGGGGGGGGGGGGGGGGGGGAGATATGCATTTGCCATGATTGGAGGTGTATTGTTCCAGAAAGTATGTTAACAGACATTTTTCTTTCCAAAACGCAACGAGACTCTTGCCGATATCAAACTTGCTCCTAGTTGTGATCAGTTGTGATAACCAGGATAACCAGTGAATGTAGCTACCTGGGCTGGAAATGACTGTCGCTCGCTAGGTTGCTATATATTGCCGAGGACAAACAAGAGCACCGCAAGCCGGAATTATAGTGCTACTGGCTATGAACCCATGAATCTTTGACTATTACCTAATAAATATTACCCAATTCCTGCCCATAAATATTGGCCCTTGCTAAAATTCTTGGCCATAAATATTGCTCTTTGCTATGATCCCATAAATACTGCCACTGGCTATCGTCTCATGAATATTAATATTACTCCAATAAATATTGCTATAGGCTACGATCCAGTAACTACTGTGGCTATTATCTTAATAACCTGAATAACTACTGGCTATAATTCCATATTATCACAATTATAGTCCCGTGAATATTTGCTACTGGATAGGACCGATATATATTGCTGCTGGCTATGATCCCATAAATACTGCCCCTGTCTCTGATTCAAAAATATTATTCCTGTCTAAAATCCCATGACTATCGCTCCTGACTATGGTCTCATGGATACCCCCCCCCCCCCCCCCCCCCCCCTGGTTATGCTACCATAAATATGGCATATAATTTATAATACTGTGACTGGCTATAATCCAATAATATTCTAATGACTATTCTATTCTATTCAATCCCAAAACCTTACTAGATCGTTGGGGCACCACAGATGACTTCGAAACAATCCCTTTCCACCTTGTCCTGTCTTCAGCTGGCCTAGTTGAGCTGGCAAAATCCATCCCTGCCCACTCCTTAATATTGTCTTCCCACCTCTTCTTCTGTTTACCTCTTCTTTTTCCTTTCACTGTGCCCTGTAGAATCGTCTTTGCTAAACCAGAAGACCTTGAGACGTGACCAAAACCACCTTAGTTTCCGTTTCTTGACCAGCGTCAGGAGTTCATCATATTCTCCAATGGCTGCTTGGATCTTCCTGCGAACCTCCTCATTGGTTATATGGTCCTTGTATGAAATGTTCAGTAACCTTCGGTAGCATCTCATCATAAAGGCCTGCGTTCTTTTCTCTAACTCTGCTGTCAAGGTCCACGATTCTCAGGCATACAGAAACATGGAAATGACAAGGGAGCGCATAAGTTTCACCTTCGATCCAAGAGATATATTGTTATCTCTCCAAATTGCTTTCAGCTTGGTAAGAGCTGAAGCGGCTTGTGCAATCCTTGAGAGGACCTCCTGTTTTGAGCCATCATCTGAGACTACTGCTCCAAGGTATTTGAAGCTTGTTACGGTACCCAGCTTCTGTCCTTTTACCTTGATCTCCCCCTGGATGCCATCTGCGCTGTTTGTCATCAGTTTGGTTATCTCAGCACTGTTCCATCTTATACCTTGTGCAGGTTTGGTCGAGCCTTTCAACTAGAGCTTCTAGTTCCTGCTCTTCCTCAGCTAGAGCGTCTATGTCATCGGCAAACCGCAGATTGGAAATGTTTCTGCCGCCTATGCTTACCTTTCCGTCATGTTTTTCCAGAGCATCAGACATGATCCGTTCGAGAAAAATGTTGAAGCGGGTTGGTGACAGAAGACATCTTTGTCTTACATCAACTGTTGTTCTGAACCATTCTCCTGTGCTGCCATTTATCAGGACTGCACTTGTAGCCTTGTCGTATAGCTGCTCAATGGTGCGAACTAGATTTGCACTGATATTGTACTTCAGCATGGTGGCCCATAAGGCTGCGTGGCATACCCTGTCAAAGGCTTTTTTGAAATCAATGAAGACATGGTACAGATTCTGCTGATGCTGGAGATACTTTTCACACAGGATTCTAAGGTTGAAGATCTGTTCTGTGGTGCTCCTTCCTGCTCGGAACCCAGCCTGTTCCTCAGCGATTATCTGCTTGTGGTTTAAGCCTGTTCAAGATGACTTTCAGCATGACTTTGCTTGAATGACTGATGAGGGTGATGGTTCTGTAGTTCTGGCAGAGCTGCAGGTTGCCCTTTTTAGGGAGCGTAATAATCAGCGACTGAGTCCATGTGGTAGGCCGTTCTCCTGTTCTCCAGATCCTGTTACAGATATCTGTTAAAACATCAATCATGGTGTCCCCGCTAGCTTGAACAAGTTCTGCTGGTAGATCATAAACTCCGGCAGATTTCCCTTTCTTTAGTGCTGCTACTGCAATCTCGACTTCCTCACGAAGGATCGGTTGTTGATCTTCTTCTGGGGGCTGATTGCAGTCCAGAACCGCATTGTCACCGCAAGTCTCATGGTTGTATAGTTCTGAGCAATATTCTGTCCATATGCTGAGAATCTCTTGTTCCTCTGCAAGGCATTTCCCAGACTTGTCCTGGATAGTTGTGAGTAGTAAAGGGTGTCACTCTGGCCTCATCCGTCCGGAGACTAAGTCCACAGCCTGGGGGAGTCTCCGGCCGGGATGAGGCCAGAGATGACACCGCTTTAGTAAGCTTGAAAAGGCTAGTTTGAAATAACTTAGTCTTTTTCAGGGGAAAAGTCTATGTTAAATGGCATAGGAGATGGCTTAAGAGGCTATACAGTAATATGCGTCTGCTATGAGTCTCTTGGCCCTGTATCTCAAGACCTCACTATACCAGAGGCATAACTCTATAGCGTCAGTTGATGGTGTGAGTTGCTGTGGCATACTCTTGTTCAATCTGTTAAATTTCTGAGGCTTTACAGTAATATGCGTCTGCTATCAGTCTCTTGGTCCTGTATCTCAGGGCCTCACTATACCAGAGGCATAACTCTATATCGTCAGTACTTGTTCCTTGGGGATTATAAAATCTTGTATCTCAAGATTTTAATGTTCTGGACTGAAATTATTTCTTACTAGCCTTCTAAAGCCTGACTACTACATTTGATGACGAGAAGATCTCTGCTCCCAGTGTGCTTGAACTTGGGGGGTATCTAGTGGAAGGTCCACATATCCACATTGAAATTGTAGAGCTGATGTGGATGTCAAGTGGAAGGTCCACGTATCCACATTGAAATTGTGGAGCTGATGTGGATGTCAAGTGGAAGGTCCACATATCCACATTGAAATTGTGGAGCTGATGTGGATGATGTGGACTTGATGTGTATGCAATGTGGAGGTAATGTGGATGATGTGGATCCACAATGTGGAGTTTCCACATGTCCACATCTACACATTAGACAAATCGGCTTATCCTGTCCCATTTCTGACAGACTGACACAATGCATCTCAAAACCTCACTGTTACAATGCCAACTGCCCAGAGGTTCACTTGTTCCTCATACATCATAATTCTGACTTATATCTGATTCCTATCTTCTATTCTGTACATGCATATTGTGGTTTATTATTTTGAAACATTATTTGGTAGGTGTTGACTTGTTCTTTCCAATAAAAGAAAAAAAATGAAAATCCATTGAGGCAATTTGGAGTTATTACAGGTTTCTAACCCTCCATATTCCGCGCATGCACAGTGTGACAATTTATTTTAAGAGTATTTGGTAGGTTTTGTCTTGCTCTTTCCAATAAAAAAAGAATTATGAAAATCCATTGAGGCAATTTGGAGTTATTATAGTTTTCTTACCCTCCATATTCCGCGCATGCGCAGTGTGACATATTATTTTAATTTCATTTGGTAGGTGTTGACTTGTTCTTTCCAATAAAAAAGAATTATGAAAATCCATGAAGGCAATCTGGAGTTATTACAGTTTTCTTACCCTCCATATTCCGCGCATGCGCAGTGCACATGCCTGGCAAAACATGCTTCTTTTATTTTGGAGCTAGTAGTTAACACAAAATATACTCATAACTGAAGTGATAAATACATACAGGTATTCATTTTTCATTTTTATCATTTTTCTGAAAGCTATTACTTGAATAATCTATTTATAGAATAAACAAAGTCAATCCAGATTTAACTCCCTTGTAATAACTTCATTATATGAACAATTGAATAACTTTGTTATTTTTCGGCCGATTTTGATAAAATAAACACCAAAATGTAGATTTTATTATTCTCTAATTAATTTTTATATTTTAAAATGTGTTACTATAAATAGTAACATGACCTAATTCAAATAACATATACAAGCTATGCAAATTTTCAATCTTGTTCAAGTAAACTGGTTTATGTTTAGTTATATATATTGGGAACTAGCATATTAATATTGCTGGTTTGCCGGTCACCACTGGACTGGAACTGGTGTGCACAACGGTTATACCGCCTGGGCCCGCAGATGCAAAGTCTATCGATTACATGTGAAACAGTAGAAGCCTACGGCTTAAGGGGTCGGAACGCCGTGGTTCCGTAAAAGGTACCTCCGCTGGCAGGTCTCTGGTCCATAGCGACATTCAGGACTTGTGATCATGTAGATATGGCTTCAAATCGCCAGGGCTTCCCAGGCATAGGGTAACCGACCGGGGAAGAAAAAGTGCTGTACAGCACACTCTTCTTGCTAAATTTTTAAGTGCATATTTTTGTCTTTACTGGCATGCAAGAAATAAAGATTGCATTTTTTGTGGCACTATAATCTTGATGAGAATTGTGTGAAATAATATATGAAACTCAAAATGCTATCCGGTATATAAGTGTGATGTTCAGATATGAATTCATTCTAGTTTTGAACAGAGAGAAGTAAGAAGCAAGAGAAAAAAACAAAGCAGTTAAAGATATTTGATGAGTTATAATTCATCTCCTGATCATGAAGGACTTCTATCTAACACTTCTGAGTGATGGTTCTCTGAAAACTTTCCCTCAAAACACACAAAGCTCTTTTACTGTGAGACTAGATCACCCGATTAATATCGAAAGCGAAAAGTGGGAAGTTGCTTTGGTGGAATTAATTACACCATCTCGAGTCAATAATATTTCAGAAAACAATAACTTTTTCTTTTTGTCATTTCTGGACCAAGCGGTATTAAATGCTCAAGGAATAGATACGACAAAGGATTTGTGTGCTAGTGGAGAGGGCTGTCATGAATATAAATTATTTCTTCCTGAAGGAAATTACAACTCTCCGCAGCATTTGGTGGATGAGATGCAATCTGTAATAGAAACAATACATGGATCTTTAATGAAACAAATAAATGCTTCTATCAGCATTACTTATGTTAAAAGCACAAATCGTCTAAAAGTTGTTGCACAAAATCCAAACCAGGTCAGGATTCGCTTTCCAGCTTCACTTGGACAAGCTCTTGGAGTTAATCCGGATATGTCAGAAAACCCCATTGGAAACGAATCATATGCTTTCAAATATGGAGTAGACCTAAATATATTGCATAATCGCTTGTACGTGTACTCAGATGTAGTTGATTATACATACCTGGGTGACGTGACGGCCCCTATTTTGAGAGTTGTACCATTTGAGAATTCAAAACGCTCTCAGCAATCACACAAAGAATTTGTCAACATGCACTACGTTCCAGTAGGAAAATCTTATATTGATCAAGTTCATATCAGTATCAAAGGTGATACCGGTAAAAATATTCAGTTCAGCTCTGGAAAGACTTTAATTAAGTTACATTTCAGGCGGCGAATTAAATAAAAAAAAAAAGAAAATTGTTTGATTTCTTGTTGAATAAGAAATAGGAAATAAGTATAAATACAACACACTGTTACAAGCGTCACCATTTCAAGTAAAATCTTGAGAGAAAGCAGAATGTCTGGTAGTTCCAATAACCTAACAAAAGCACACTGTGGGCTAACTTCTGAATCTTCAGGCTTGCCTGTCATTCCTGTTGTACAGAAAAGAAAAAAAACTCCTTCTACCTTTGGACAGATTCGATACCTCATGAAACGATTGTCAACTGCTTTAGACAAAAGGCTCAGAGAGGGTAGACCTTTAAAGTATTGCCGACTATGCAGAGCGGAAATTCGTTCATTATGTCGTGAGGAGAAAGAAAAACAACACAAACTTAAAGGATACATACACAAGAAGAATAAACATTTAAGACGTTCCAGACGGACAAAGAATGAATCTGGGGGTCAGAAATGTCATAGACGTAGTGAAGCTAAAGAGGATATCAACAGACAGACAGGGAACAAGCTGGAGTTAAAAACAATGAAATAAAGTGTTAGTCACTTTTTTAAATGCTATGACGATTGAGTAACATTGGAAACTTGTATCAGTTTTCTAAATGTAGGTTTGTTAGAATTCAGTTGGTATTTAAATTATTGACAGAATTAATAAAACAAAACTGATTTTAAATTATACACATTTTTTTCACAATTGACTACATCAATAGTTCACAAAAGTGCATGCAATTGATAAAAATGTAAGAATTGCAGTGGTTTACCAAACTTAGCACAAGTTCTTCAATATCTATTGCAGACTATAAAAGAAAGAGTCAAAGGATATAACTTCATTCTTCAACCAGTCGTTAATGGGTCGATACCAGTGCAAGCAGTGCTTCCGTGAATTTGCTCGATCAGACAGCCTGAGAAGACATACGTCCAGTGGTGTTTGTAAAGCAACTACAACTATGTCTGACAGCGAAGAAAGTACTATCTCAGAAGTGTCAGATGTAACTACAAACAGAAAATATTTGAAGGGAATGAAAGGACATGATATCTTTGGAGAATATGATTATAGTAAACTCTCAGACGATCCAGATACAGAACCGTCAGAAATCGAGACAGACAGTGAGTCTGCTAGTAAAGAGGAAAAACAGAAAGCCAAACGCAGGAAAATTCAAAAGACAAGTCCTTGGGATAGACTAATGAGAAGCATTTACAGAGACAATCAAGATCAGTTCGATGAAACAGTGGAAAATACCATGCAGGAGACACCTAACATCGATGTTGAATCAGCTGAGGAAATGGCATATGAAGAACTGAAACCAAAATACAGATCAACGCTGGTTACCAAGTATCAAGACCTCGTGGCACTCGGGTCTGCTTTGAGAAAAGATCCTATCCACAAGAAAGTAATATCAACAGCTCACAGATTGAAAGAAGATGAAGACTATGATGAAGAAGAGGCGATGCAGTATGCAGTGAAAAAAAGAAGATATCTACTTGAACGAAAACTTGACGAATATGAAAGACCAACTTTGACTGTTGAAGAGGAAACCCAGTGACATTGATTCTTGATAGGTCTCTGAAATTAACCATTTCAGCGATGGCAAAGCATTGAGATCATTTAAATAATAGTAGACCTGCAGTGGAACCTATCAAAAGAGTTTTATTTACTATAAAAGACTAATGATCATTATGTAAACGAAGACAGAGGGACGGTCCTAATCCTCTGTCTGTCGTAATGAATAGGTGAGCGGGACAAATAAAGTTGTTCTGAATTTAAACTGTTGTTAATTGTTCTTTTCTTCCTAGTTCTTATTATTGTAACAGTGAGGTTTTGAGATGCATTGTGTCAGTCTGTCAGAAATGGGACAGGGTAAGCCGATTTGTCTAATGTGTAGATGTGGACATGTGGAAACTCCACATTGTGGATCCACATCATCCACATTACCTCCACATTGCATACACATCAAGTCCACATCATCCACATCAGCTCCACAATTTCAATGTGGATATGTGGACCTTCCACTTGACATCCACATCAGCTCCACAATTTCAATGTGGATACGTGGACCTTCCACTTGACATCCACATCAGCTCCACAATTTCAATGTGGATATGTGGACCTTCCACTAGATACCCCCCAAGTTCAAGCACACTGGGAGCAGAGATCTTCTCGTCATCAAATGTAGTAGTCAGGCTTTAGAAGGCTAGTAAGAAATAATTTCAGTCCAGAACATTAAAATCTTGAGATACAAGATTTTATTAATCCCAAGCAACAAGTACTGACGCTATAGATTTATGCCTCTGGTATAGTGAGGCCCTGAGATACAGGGCCAAGAGACTGATAGCAGACGCATATTACTGTTTAGCCTCTTAAGCCATCTCCTATGCCATTTAACATAGACTTTTCCCCTGAAAAAGATTAAGTTATTTCAAACTAGCCTATTCAAGCTTACTAAAGCGGTGTCATCTCTGGCCTCATCCCGGCCGGAGACTCCGCCAGGCTGTGGACTTAGTCTCCGGACGGATGAGGCTAGAGTGACACCCTTTACTACTGTTGGGGATCTACCCTGTTTCTCTGAAGTTAGATCCTTCACCAGCTGGTATGCGTTCTTGCTGTTGTTTGTGTTCAGGCAAGTTTCGATCTCCTCGCACTGACCAGTTATCCAGTCCTCCTTCGCTTTTTTCACTGCCTTCTGAATCCTCTTGTTTGCTTCCCCGTATTCTTCTGCTTCTCCTGCTTCATACCTCTTCTTCTTCAAAGGACCTGGTATGATAAGGCCCATTTTTGGCCCCCAGAAAACTCATTTTTCAAAAGTCTTATTTCCATAATAAAAATGTATTCATATGAAAGTTCAAACCTTGAATGTAACAGCAAACACAAAATTAACCAGTTCTTGCACAAAATAGGGGAGACCGGGGATAGTTGATGCACGGGGCAAGTTGATGCAGTAGGAATAAAAAGACAACGGCATCATTATAGACGTCAGGAATGACAAATTAAAGTAGGCATTGACAGCCCCCATCTTTTCCTGAAGTTTTGCGGAATTCGGACAACAAATGAGAATTTGGTGAAGAAAAGTTCATTTTTGACACATCTGAGTAAATTTATGGTATTTTGCAATTTTTCGTTTAGCGCGCATTTGTTTCTGGTTGTTCATTATTCATTTATGCACACAGGTAGAGAATTCTTTCATCTTCAAAATCATACGCTCTTTTTAAGGAAAACAATGTGTATTTGTTGTCTACCTTGCTGAATGTCACGTGGGGCATGGTTGGGGCAAGTTGATGCAATGAGCATGGGGCATGTTGATACACCATAGAATCCTACTGTATTGCATGAGCTGTTAACAATATTTGGATGGACTTGATCTCTAACTGATGTAGAAGTATGTGCAATAGTTTAAGCATTTCGGTTTTGTTGTATTTTAGAATACGATGCATTTTATCATATTCAAACAAATATACAATGGCATTCGAGCCATGTCACAGCAATTCCTACAATTTACATGTGCGCCAATCGAAGACTTTTATATAGCCTGCGCATCCGCGCAGTCTGATCAGAGTCTTTGCTGTGCGCTCTATGGATAGCCAAGGACCTATACCTTTTTGTGTGGCCAGTGAAGACTCTGACCCGACTGTGCTAATGCACAGGCTGGTCTTAGTCGTCGCTTGACTCACATGTAAATTGTACGAATTGCTGAGACCCGGCTTATTCAATATAGCATCTATGACAATGAAATGATACTTTCCCTTAGTTTAAACGTATTTTATTTGTGTAAACTCTGTTACATGAACTAAATTCAAAACATACAATATATACAAATGGGAACCAGAAAGAAGTCAAAAGACTTATATAAATCTGTTTCGCAATAAATAAATAGTTGTGATTGTGCAAGATCGAAGTTTATTATGTGGCGTTATCGAATATGGGCCTAGTCCATTTTCACTATGATTTAGGTGTTTCAGGTATAATAATGCAAAAATGATAATTATTTAAGCTTTAGCATGCATACGGTATACTGTAAATGTTCCACTGGCGCAGTGGCTATAGCACTGGTTTCATGATACTTTTGACTCGTGTGGACATAGGTTCGAGTCCCATTCTATCTATCTTTTTTTTTTTTGTTACTCAACTGTGTATGTTAATTTTTATATATATACATTTTTATTTATTTTTAATGAGTTATCTTTTATAATTTTATAATTTAAATCGAGTGTCGATATGATGTTCATTTGAGTGGCATCACAGAGAAAAAGATACGTTTATGTGCATATGGCAAATGCAAAAATCAGCCTGTGCAGCTGCATTATACTGATCAAATGCTACACTTTTTACTGCGTAGCTATTTCGCGAACAAGAAAAAAAATCAGAATAGGCTGGTCAGTGCGCAGGCTGATCAGTGTTCACTGTTCGTATATGTCATAATGTACCGTCTTCGTGACGCCACTCAATTACGCGAAAAATATATATCATAGAAACCTTCAGAACATTTTGTACGACTGATAATTTTGTGTCACTCATTTTGATATAAGACGTCTTTCTAACAGCAAGTAAAAGTTCGAAATGTTCCTTTGGAAACTTTCTTATACAATACTCATTTAATACTCGCTAAAATTTGCACGAAGAAATCAAGACATTTGTGAATAACCATTATCATATTAGATGCAAAAAAAAAAAAAAAAAAAAAAAAATGGTGAGACTCGAACCCATCACGATACTGTTGAAACCTATTAACTGTTGTGCTGTATCCTTTCCGCCACTACTTGTATAGTGACAATTATGTTTTTGATATATAAGTAGACAAACTTGACTAGCTTTAATTTTACTTTTGGACGAGTCCATATACCTGTTTCACCTTTTTGTGTTTATGTTATTGTTTGTTGAGCGTCCAAAATACCGTCGGCGATCTATACAAATAATTTTGTTACATATACTAAACAAGTAATAACGGTTATACAAAGTAACAAAGTAACTAGCTACATCAAACACATAAAAAGTAGTATGCGCTTCTTTGTATAAGAGTAATATACGTACTAGGAATGGTAAACAAAACAAAAAGAATCAAGAGAGAGAGAGAGAGAGAGAGAGAGAGAGAGAGAGAGAGAGAACCTGCGCTCCTCATATATCAAAACGTTTAGTTTCTTCAATGAATTTCTGAACTGTTGAAAAAATTAGTTCATTTGCATTATAATTTAAGTTGACATCCCCTGAAAGCAGTAAGGAGAGACTCGGGTTGCTTACAGTTGATACAGTAGTCATCATATTTAAACGAATCAGAGTGTATCTTGGACATTCAAGGAGAAAATGTTCTGTGGTCTCCACTGCTCCGCAAAGACAAAGGGGACTTTCCACAATATTTTTTGAATAGAGATTTGATTTAGCGAACTACAATTTGTGCGTAATCTAGTATGCTGAATTTGTAAGTTTCTTTTTCCTATTGAATAGTATTTCGGTATCTCAGCATTATCTTTGTTCAGTTGTGATTTAAAACTCGTTAATGAAGATTCCGTGAAGTGAGTAGGTTCGTTTATTAACTGATGCAAGTTATATTGTATACATATATCGTCAATTTTTTTCTTAGATTGAGAATTAGCCATGTTTAAATTCAGATCACCTGTTATAACAATGTCGTTTATGCCTGTGTCTATGGCCATACCAATGGAATTTTCAATGTGCGACAAAACAAGGGGTGAGGAACTAGGTGGCCTATAGAAAGTTCCAAAGAGTAGTTTTCTATTTTTAACTGTTAATTCCAACCAAAGACATTCGATATTAATTAATTCCAAGTCTGCCCTTCGTTTGCAAGGAATATCATGTTTTACATAAACTGCTATACCACCGTAATTATCGGTTAAACGGTCTCTTCGAAATGGGACTTGGAAATCACTAAACGTTAAATCTTGGTCTGGAACTGTTCCATTTAACCAGGTTTCAGTTAGCGAAATGACATCAAAATGAGACAATTCAGGTTCTATGATGTCAACTTTATTCAACAAACTCTGAACATTGTAGTGGACCATAGAGAAGTTACCTTGAAATATTGGAAATTGGGAAAATATGGAGGAGTCACTCGAGTGCATGGACTGAGGACCTGGATGTTTTTCTACATCACCTGCCTGATATAATAGGAATGATAAGAATACGATTAATTCAAACATGTTAAATTTACCGAGTCCCTTAACACTGAATAATCGACAAATATGCATTCCAATACGCGCCCTGTAAATACTTAGCGACACTGACATACTTCAGGTAATACAATCAACAAGAGCTTGAAACATTCTGTCGGGCGCGAAAATTGGATCAAGGTAAATAAGTTTGCGACGTTGTTTTAATCTCTTGATACATACTTGAGGAGTCAACAACTGAATTCTAGATTGCGCAGGAGAAGAGAGAAAGTAGAGAAGGAGTACATACATACATGAGAAGCCAAACAGGTAACAATGAATAAGAAATTTAGGTACCCAATAGTATGGGTAAAACATTAAATGTGTAGCACATTGAAATATGAGGATAATTGGGATAGAGTTCAGTAATATTCGTGTGGAGAATTCTATCTGACATTGATAAACATCCTTATATAATATCCCTGCAGGCACACAGTCAAATCAACCTTGTATCAACCCCGATTCAACGTTGTGTTGAATCATGGTTGATTCAAGGCTGTTTCAACTCCGTGCGCCCGGTGGGACCCAACTGAAATATTAAACCTGAAAAACAGGCATACTGAATCGAGGTCTTTGTATAAAACGTCTGAAGTTAATCAAAGCATTTGTTTAAGAAAAAGGATCAGCTGTCGACTGTTTGCCATTGTTGTTAACAAACAAGTCCTGCGAGGTGGACAATTCATGCACCGCCATAACTTAGAAAGGACGCTAATAACAACTGAATTAGGTGCAGGCACGGTGGACCTGCTTACAAGTACAAAAATTCGTTAACTTACTACTTACAAGCATAAAAATGATTTATGAACGCTGTGGGCCGGCCTACAAGTGATCATGCCACGTCCATACCTACAAGCTGTTGGCCCACATGCAACCATCCACTATTATATACGGCACTGTAAGCTTTCACATTAATAAAAAAAGGAAAGTCCTAGGCTTATAATATACCATGTACTAGAATAGACACATCAACCAGGAGACCGACTTACTCGCCAGTGATAGATCCATAGAAGCATTGGTGTGGAATATGCCTTATCTCTTAGCACAAGGCATTGGTTCCACCACAACACTTATCAGCATTGACTATATATCAGCTACACCTTTTTACACAGTCTTACCGAAAACGAAATGCAAGGCTGTGTGAAGGTGTTGGTCGTGAAAAACAAATAGCAACGAGAAAAAATTCATTGGTCAATGTTGAGATTGTCACTCGATTGATCAAAGGGAGGCAAATCTTACTTGTACTTCTACTGCAACACCTAACAGGAAGAAAACGACTACATCTATATACCCCGGGGGGGTGGGGGGGGGATGGGGGTTGGGGGGGGGGGGAGAGTATGCAAATGAGTATCAGAACACTGAACTGGATGGTAGTGCTTCGCAAGTGGCAGCTCAATTGCTAAACATCAAGCTCCACACCACCGTCAAGTCAATGTGAAAGGGCTCTTCCTCCACCAGGGTACAAACTGATGAAACATTTTTGCTGGATACAGATAATAGATTTGATTAAAACTAATAAAAGGCAATTATACTACAAAACTCGTAAACGTGACTGGCAAGAGGAGAGCTTGTAAAAAGAATATCAGAACATTGTACTGGACGGTAGTGCTTCGCAAGTGGCAGCTCAATTGCTAAACATCAAGCTCCACACCACCGTCAAGTCAATGTGAAGAAGCTCTTCCCTTCCAGACACAACCTATGTACAAGGGCTGCAAGAAGAAAACCAAAATCTAGCGTACCAAAGTAATTAGGTATCAAACGTACCAGTTATGCATATAAATAAAACTAAGTTTACAAACAAAATCTGTAATATACCCAGTATGTAATATCCCCAGGCTAAGCATAAGAACTATTTTATTTGCAGTTGCCTATTAACTAGGCCTTTTTTGGAAGGTAGGTAGGTGGGCTTTTTTTTTAATGCTTGCAAACTATGAAAACGACAAAAACAAATAATGGTACTACATAAAATGTCACACATAGTTACACAAATTACCAATAATACTAAGATAACAGCATCCTACATTTTGAACATATCTATTTCACCCACAAATGGTGTACCAAAAAGGCAAAAAGTGCAGGCCCAGATCAGACTGCGCCTCGGTCTACACTGTTTGGTCAGAGCCACGCGTGACGCAGTTCTCCGTAAGATTATAGATGTGGAGCCAGTTTATGGGAAAAATGTAGTGACTTTTCTCGCACTCCATGCCGCTAAAAGATTACAGTCGCCTCGGAACAAATATTTTCAAAGAAAGCCAAGTGACATTTACACACCCTCCTCTGCATGTAGCGTCACTTATATGACATGGCCATCTAATAGTATTCTACTTTTTCTTCATTTAATCCCTGAAACAACAGCTAAAAATCAAGATATGCCAGACCTACCTCTTCCCAGCTACAACTTCAGAGCCACGCGTGACGCAGTTCTCCGTAAGATTATAGATGTGGAGCCAGTCAGGGGCGAGGCTAGGGGCAATTTCATAATACGCACAACCATGTTTTATTCTCTACTTCTTGAAGGGAAAGCTAGTATTTCAGCCACTTTGGTAATTGGTATTGAAATTTTGTCTAATTTATAAATTTTCAGCATGCAAATACGCAGGTGCGTTTTGAAATTTTGTCAATTTTGACAAAATTTCAATACGCACTTGCGTATTTGCCGTATACGTAGCTACGCCCTTGGTGATTTATGGTAAATGTAAAAATCTACATAAAACCATAAAAAAAGTAACGTATCTCCCTGAAAGTTAGCAGACTTCTTATTTTTGTTGTTCTTTACAGTTTAGAATACAAAATAGACTTACATGCTGCTTAAAAAAATGTTTTTATAAGGAAAGATCAAAGGGTAATTTTCTGCGAATAAATCTGAAAAAATAATATCGTTATTGAAAATTTACGTAGTGCTGAAGGTGCATTATTGCATTATGTAGAGCGTCCTAGCAATTATTTATTCCAACTCTTTCTCAAGTTGTAATGTAGACCAGACGAAAACGGTAGCTTTTTCTCAAACGTTCAACCATGTACAAAGTAAATGTACACTGGATGCATTTATTAAATATAGGGTAGGCAAGCATACTATGTTAACACCTACAATATAAATAATACATTACTGACATGATCAGTAGAGTGTAGATGAAATTGTTCAACCTTGTTAAAATAGTCTCACCTGTCTCACCTGTATGTTTTGACAAAAAAATTGGGACATAGACTTCATCTTTTTTCATCTGCTTAGCCTGATAATGTGTGACAGAGTTTGAAATAATAATTGCTAGGACGCTCTCCATTATGCAACAAGGTACTCTAAGCACTAAGAATATTTTCAATAATGATATTATTTTTTCAGATTTATTCGCAGAAAATGACCCTTTGATCTTTCCTTATAAAAACACTGTTTAACATTAACAAATGCTGCATTTTGGGATTCTAAATTATGTGTAACAACACAAAGGCATCTGCTAAGTTTTGGAAAGATCAGTGTTATTTTGAGTATTTTATGCAGATTTTTGTCTTTGTCCCAAATCAGTGATTATCACCACCTTAATATAGGTTCCAAACGTATATTGCATTGAAACACGAGACGAGACACGTGAAAACCATCAAAGTGGCTGTGCGCCCAGCGCAGACTCAGATCAGCCTGGGCATCCGCCCAGTCCGATCTGAGTCTTCGCTATGCGCTTTAAGGGTAGCTAAGGGTCAAAGCTACTTTGATGCGGACAGCGAAGACTCTGATCAGACTGGGCGGAAGCCTAGGCTGATCTGAGTCTACGCTGGGCGCACAAACACTTCGTTGGTTTTCTCGTGTCGCGGCTCATTTTTCTTTGTATCAGATGAAAATGTTTGGTTTTACAGTACCTGTTCGAAGAATTCTTTCACTTTTTCCAGAGGTATTTGTCCTATTTTCTTTTCCTTTGGCTGTGGGGGCATCGTTGTGAACACCTCAGGGTATCCCTCACCCAGGAAGCCCGGGTATTTTGACGGGTCGTCTTCTTTTTGTGCGTCCGTCATGCTGTACAGGTTAACTCAGTTTGACCTGAATTCTGGATATAACTATGAACCTTGATATAATAAGTACCCTAATGTGCTAAAGTATTGGGATACCTAAATCATTAATTTTTCATTTGTCTCAAATGGAAAATTAATGGTTTTTAGGTGTCCCAATATTTAAGCACATAAGGGTAATTCTTCTCCACTAATAAAGCAATGGATACACATTCAGGGGAAATAACTCTGTTAAATTCATTTCTGTCGCCCTCTTCAAAGGAGTCCAACTCTTAAAGAAAAGAATGTGCTCCCGATGAGCAAATTCTTTCCTTAAAGAGTAGAACCCATTTTGGATGGGTAAGCAAACAAGAAGCCACTGACAAAAGTTGTTTCCATATTTTTTCCGTAACACGACACTATAGAACAGTCTGATCTGCCTGGTTTGCACTCTTTTTTTTTTACCCCTCCCCTGCTTCCAAACCAGCCCCGGATCCAGGGGGTGGGCTTTGGGGCTTCAGCCCCGCCACTTGGGTCTGGTTAGATTAAAATTTATGTTGTGACATCTCATTAGAATCGCCTCGGCGAGGCGATTCTTATGTGATATCACAACATATATTTCAAGGCATAAAAAGACTTTATCAAAAAATCTCATCAAATTTATCCCAGTTTATTCTGTCATTTTCAACCCCTCTCCCCCACCCCTCCCTTCCCAAATACATATCGACACCCCCAGCCCCACCAGTATGTGGTGGTCTGGATCCGGGCCTGCAAACCGCCTCGCCCGAGCTTCCAAACTGATGGGTGGATTAGTTAAAGTGAACTGGCAAGAAATTTGGTCATGGGAACTTAGTGAGTTGTTGGCTGAATTTCCATTTTCTCTGTCCTTTCTGCTATTTTACGAACTCATGAATTTCAGGTGTATAGATACACCATCAAGGAAGATCACTCTAATAAAGAAGTAGTTACCTCCCTTTTCATCCTTAACATGGAAAGAATCCTTGCATAATTAGATATCTGGGAACGAAATGCTATTATGTTAGGTTGTTTCCCTTTAAGATATTTGGATACGGAATAACTCTGTTTTATCTGTTAAAACAAAAGAGAGGTATTGTTCATGGTGAAATCGATCAACTGTAGAGTATACACACACACACACACACACACACACACACACACACACACACACACACACACACTAACAATGTCTGCCGTAAAGATTCTAAGTTTTTAGGCAGGTAATCTGTACAAATAGAGGAAACCGAGATCGGACTGTTCCTTAGGAACCAGAATGATCATGCTTCACAGTTTTCATCCCATCTGCGCATTTTTGTAGGCATTACTCTATGGTAGAACCGGAAAAACAGGAAAATAAATAGTAGGGCAAGGACCGAATGTGCTTGCAGCAGATGCGGAATGTGGACTGTCTGTTTTGGGGCTATTTTTAACTTAACATTGTTTTTCTTGGAACGAAACGGTAAAATGTTGTTTTTTTTTTTTATTCTGTATCATACTATGTAAGTTTTACTAAATTAATTTGCATAAGCATACCCCATCGACTGAATATATTTTACATGACGTTTTTTCATGAAATTCAATTTTCCTGCATTTAAAAAAAAATGTAAAAATATACTTATTATCAAGATAACTGCATTTTTTACCAGTTTGTTTCAAATATCCAATATTATAGATTATATGATTTGCAGAAATGAAAGTGCATTCACGTGCTGGAGACATGAATTTAAATGGGAATGTGTAAAAATGTATATAGAAATACAAAATCTTTTTTTTTTTTTTTTTTTTAGGAAAACAAAACGGAGATTTTTTTGTTCTTATCCAAATGTTTTATAGCTTTTGGGTTATTCGGCTGGTATAATGAAATGAATGCCCCACCAATATCTTCATTCAGTATCCATCTACCTTAAATATTGGCTGCCAATACCCTATCAGTGAACTGGTACATTTTAAGGGACAGCATCTCTACAATTTCATATTCTCTTTCGCTTTATCTCAATACGGGTCAATTCTTAAAGGAAAGAAGTTGCTCCCTTAGGAGCAATTTCTAACCAAGTTGCTCCCTAAGGAGCAATTTCTAACCCTAAAAAGTAAAAGAGCTTCTTCGTTTGGGAAGCAAGCCAACATGTTTCCCATTGTAAACATGGCGGAAATTCAGGGAAGTATAATCATGCACCTGTAGAATTAGTCCTCATCTGTATCCAACAATCCCTGCCCTAGGTCTAAACTGAACCAGCGCATCAATCACAGGCAATCCAAAAAGAGTAAAATTCCTATGTCTTTTCTACCTTTCTGTGGCAGAAAATCTTTAGAAATTAACTTTTTCAAACCCAACCCCAGGCCACTTCTCACGCTCTTGCTTTTGCTCCAAAATGTCTGCTTTTTGGTTTTGATCAGTTTCTGAAATTCTTACAGAGTCGGACGGCTCATCCGGGAACTTCGAGCGTAACCCATAGCAACCGTCTGAGAGCAACCACAGCCGGAGGTGAAAGCAATTCATAGCCCGCCATTTTGATTACGGCAGCTCCTATCTACCACGATACAAACCATGCTTAAATAAATGGCATATTATAAGAAACAAACTCATAAAACGTTTCTCTATTTAAGAGAGGATAACTGTAGGCCAGTCATTCCAAAATTAACGTACATTCTGTGAAATGACCACAAATAAACACCAATGCCTACAAACTGTCCTCCTAATACCTCAAAGCATTAGATATGTCTCCACAGAATCTGAAATACTACTCTAATTTTATTGTCCTGTATGCATTTGACTCATACTGAAAATTTTAGATATGGTCTTGCCCGAAATTGTCATCTCCGTTACGAACTTTTTTTCTGTTTCAACTCAAGTTGTGGATGAAATATATGTAAAATTATTCGATATGAAGAAAGAGTCCACATTTGTTTACTGCATAAATGTAGAGGAAATAAAAGCAGAATATTATTTACCATACTATATTTGAATTCGATCCACAAAATCAGTAATAGTACAATAGCAGACCAGTTTTTGTTGTCCAAAATGGTAAATGCTGCACATATGAAATTAATCTAAATTTCAAATTCAACATAATGATAATAATTGTATATAAAAATAAGAAAAAAAATCCGTTTCTGCTCAGCTGTCTTGTATATTTAGCATTTTACCTCATGTAACGGAGATGACTTTGTGTAACGGTGTGGACACAGTGTAACGGAGTTGACAATTTCATGCATACCTTTTACCAAATCCTACATTTTTATTTTAATTCCTTTTATTCATTACACCCTACTGACTTTTGTATAAATGTTATTTACAATTCTAACACACTGAGCCTATGGGGGGAAATGGGGAAAAAAATCAGTGATTTATTCAGCAAAAAATCACTGGGTGGAATTCAACGACGCGGATTTTATGTTAAGTTGGCCTAAGACTGTTTTCGGTAATTTTGTGCATAACAATTGCATGAAATACACAAATGTCTAGGCAACAGTCAAAAGTATTCACAGGATTGTTCATTACAATGGCGAAATTATGGAAGACTCTAAAGGAAACATTAAGACTTACCTTGTTGCTTTCTTTTTTATATACTGCAACACCCCCTCGCGGGGATTACGTATAGGTGGATTGCATCGTAGGTACTCGGACAAAACGGACCATGGACAAAACGGACCAGACAAAACGGACCACGGTTAGGACAAAACGGACCACGTTCCAGGACAAAACGGACCACGTTTCAGGACCAGACGGATCACGCTAGAAGACAAACCAGACCATTGATTGGTGCCAATTAAAAGATTAAGGAGTAAATAATTACCAAAGACAATGTTAAATGGTCACAATTATTTGACTACCGTTCATGATCTCAACTATCTTTGGTTGTCGCACCTATCTGATTAAGTTAATGGTAAGATATTTATCTTTTAAGCATGCAAATGTCTTTATTAGTGTTGCAACTAAAATAAAACATGCTTTCTCAAGGTTAACGGAAGGTCTGAACGTGGTCCGCTTTGACCTTAAACGTGGTCCGTTTCGTCCTGAACGTGGTCCGTTTCGTCCTGAACGTGGTCCGTTTTGTCCCAAGCGTGGTCCGTTATGTCCGTGGTCCGTTTTGTCCGTGGTCCGTTATGTCCCTAATTCGCATCGTAAACCCACGGTACAAAAAGTGTAAGAAAAAAGAACAAAATAAAAGGTAATAGAGTTAAAAGTCTGTACAAGAATTAAAATCAGGTTGAAAACAGATTTTTTGAGTTAGAACATGTGATGGTCAAGTGACCGCACTGCCACACTATCAGTCCATTATGAACTGATCCAGTGTAGACAGTGTCACTACAGAACTAGGCAATCTGTTCCAATACACAATGACTGCAGGGAAGAACGAGTATTTATAATAATTCACGGATGTGTGTATCTGACGCAGTGCGAGGGGGGTGGCTATGTCGCGGTATTCTAAGGGGCTGTTTAGTATGGTGGCAAAGGAATGGCAACAAGAATTATACGATTTTAAATAGCATTATCACTCTTGCATCTGCTCTCCTCTGTTCAAGTGTTCTTAGGCCAAGTTGATTTTTCATTTTAGTAACGCTATCATGAGAAGAATATGAATTTTGTTCATCTAATTGCTCTTCTCTGAACCGTTTCGACTTTGTTAAAATCGTTTTTCTTTTTAGAACTAAATGGCTCTGCTCAAATGTGTGGATCGTTGAGTAATATTTCACTTTTTGTCGGTTGTTGTCCTTAAAGAAATCACTCGACCTATGTGCTCGTGATATAGTCCACTTAGCAACTGACCTTCAAATAGTGAATTATTACTTAACAATTTACTGCTAGATATGAACTTTTTTATTAATTTACCTGACTATTTTGTGGTTTTCGAAATACGAGGGAAGAAATGCTAACAAAGACGATTTTAAACAATTTAGTTTTATTTCATGTTTTCATTTTAACAGTTTGGTAGATTCAAATGATTTAGTTCAGTAAAGGTAACTGAGTTACCACCTGTTTGGGAAAGAGCTGCTGGCTCGGCTTAGCACTTGCGATTTTATTATCTGTTTGCATGTGTATGTCAGTCTTTCCCTTTGATGTGTGGAATAAGGTTTGGGACCGGATTCAGTCGGTTCTCAAGTTTATATACTCACTCAATTAACTTAATAACTAAGAATATCTATGCAAATATACATTTGTAAGAAGTACATCAGTTGTGAGCTGTCGTCTGGAAACCAACAAGACTGCAAAGTCAACTCCGTTACGAATCCGTCTACTCCGTTACAAAATTCGTAATGGAGTTGACCGTAACAGAGTTGACATTTAGACACACTTCGCCGTGTAGTTTCCTTTTTCAGGAGCGTCACTGTAAACAAGAGCCCTTACGCATTTCTCAATGCGATTATTATACCCTGTGTCGCACTGTTTTCAAATTACTGTAGAACGTTTCTATGATAAAGCATGAACGGAGTTGACCACGTATTAATATACGCAGGAAAATAGTCACCTACCAGCAAGTTTTTCACTGACATTCATGTTAGTGTCGTTGCTGCCATCTTCATTCTTATTTTTCGCGCCGCAAAACTTGAACATAAACGTCATCACTTTTTGCATACCAAGGGGCATAACCGTAGCTCAGCCAAAACTATTTGTCGTAACGGAGTTGACATAGAATGCTGGGACATATTTTACAGATTTGATAAATCGCAAAGACAAAGATAGGTGTAGATTTACTGGGATGTTTTGGGTTTAATTGCATGATAACTAAATTTTAACAGCAAAACGTGGTCTCAATGGACAGTTATTCGGATAAAAACACGATAAAACATCCTGCAACCATGAAATCGGGACACCATGATAGTGCACATGTTGGGAACCTTCGCTCACTAGATTTGTAGGACGATGCGGCCCATTTGAAATCTAACATATTCGAATTTACAGACGTATTGTAGGTAAATGGAAAACCTAAAAAGATTAAATGTATTTTGCTTATTTTGTGATAAATACCGAAGGGACATCGATATGCACGTTAATTTTGGAATGACTGAGGCTAAGCATCGAGCATTGGCCCATCGTAATAACGTGGAAAGTCGAAAATAAAGGATTTGTCTCAAGTTTTGGGAAATTGATATATATCATGCTTGTTTGTATTTCACAAGTTTTTAGGGGTCAACGGCCGGCCGTTTCCATGGCAACCAGGAGTTCATTTTAAAAACATCAATATGACGACGTGTATATGATATTCCCTTGCTAAAAATTAAACAACAAATATTATGTCCTTCCTTTATGTTTGCATAGTTTGACAATACACAGTTGTGTAATAAGATTACATAATATGAAAGTTTTCTGCCCCACACTATCAACGGGAGAGCTTTTACTGGAAAAAAAACGGACCCGATTTTGAATGAAAAATTGGTGTTTTATTCGCCTAATAACTAAAAGTGGCAGCCACATAAGAATATAAGGCCGTATATACATGATAAAGCAAGGTTCGAAGTTTTATAATGTCAAAAAAAATTGATGTAAACTCGCAAAATTTCAAATTTTATTCATCTTTGAAATGTGTCAATATTGTAAAATAGTAGTAAGGGAGATAATTTCAATCTGGCCTTCTTCTTTCAATCTTACCTTCCTTGATGATTACATATTTGCGAACACTACAAATAGTATCCATGATCTTTCATAGTAAAAGATAATATCATTGAAAGCATTAGATAACTGTCAACAATGCTGAAAATGACCGTTTTAATCTCTGAAATAGGTCCATTTACCAAGACTGCAGTCGCAGATATACTCGTAACAGTTTGTGACAAGAGTTGTCCAGACCAAAACGTCTGCAGAAATCGCGGAGTAGAAGAACGGAGTAAAAACGTTTTATTTGCAGAAAAAATGTTTGCCTCAGCTTTATTCAATGCAGGCCCGGATCCAGACCACCAGCTACTGGTGGGGCTCTGGATAACTGGTGGGGCTGGTAAGTGTCGAGATATATGTGTGTGTGTTTGGGGGGGGGGGGGGGGGGGGGGGGGGGGGGGGGTGAAAATATATGACATCATTGGGGATCAATTTTATTAGAAATTTTGCTAATGTCTTTTTTGCCTTGAAATATATGTTATGATATTTCATCAGAATCGCCTCGCCGAGGCGATTCTAATGAGATGTCACAACATATTTTTTAATCTAACCAGTATCAGGTGGCGGGGCTCAAGCCCCAAAGCCCACCCCCTGGATCCGGGCCTGTCAATGTTGGAAGAAATAAATTTACTGATGTCTCTTAAATGAATTGCTTCTTCGAAGCAGGTAAAACACAAGACGGGGCATTTTCAGGACAGAAAGTGGTGTAGACTAAAGGCCTTTATTGTCTATTCACCAAGGGACAGGCTGAAATTTTCAGCAATGTTCTGTCACCTATGATCGTGATACTACATAGTACAGCCATAAATGGATGGATGATTGACTTACGGGGTTACGTCCTTTAAACAGTATTTCAGTCATATCATGATGATTTGGAAAAGTGGGTGGATGTGTGTTTGCTGATGGAATGATTTACGCCTCCAGCGGGTCTTGAACCGTAAACCACTAGATCAGCAGACCAGGACTTAACCTACTGTGCTACCGGGGCTCCTGTATGGCAGCCCCTTTGGGTTTTTACTTTAAGTAATGTAGATATCTTCTTTTCAAATACAGATATCTCTATAAATACAGATATCTGTATTTTTGTTATTACAGATATCTCTCACTGACATGTAGATATCTGTATTTGAAATGCAGATATCTATATCTACAGTTTTTTTTCTCTATATAAATGGTGCCCTTAAAATGCACCAGTCCCAATTCAAAATAGTATATTTTTCCAAAAGCTGAAAAATCCACAACTACATGTAGAAATTCGCTAGGGACCATCTTACAATCACTGATTTAATGCTTTCTCAGGGGACTGACATATAGCTATAACTGACTGTAAATGAGCCGCGACACGAGAAAACCAACTAAGTGGTTGTGCGCCCAGCGAAGACTCAGATCAGCCTGGGCAGCCACTCAATTTGATCAGACTATTCGTTCAGTGCTCAAACGGTAGCTTAGGGTCTAAGCTACAAACGGTAGCTTAGGGTCTAAGCTACCTCCAGGCGGACAGCGAAGACTCTGATCAGACTGGGCGGATGCCCTAGCTGATCTGAGTCTGCGCTGGCCGCACAACCACTTAGTTGGTTTTCTCATGTCGCAGCTCAAATATTTTATAATCAGTGTCATATCCCCTATCCCACCATTTGAGACTAAATAAAGATGTTTTTGATATTTCAAATCCTAGGAGACAACGGCGCAATTTTTCCCAATTCCAGGGGCACCGGCACCATTCCCGAAATAATGAAAAAGATCACTGCTCTAACGAAATGCAGATATCTGTATTTGAAATACGTATCTCTCAATTTTCGATCATAATATAGATATCTGCATTTCAGTTAGCGATACCTGTATTTCAAATACAGATACCTGCATTTAAAATTCAGATACCTGCATTTAAAATACAGATATCTTAATTGAAATGCAGATATCTGCATTCGAAATATAGATATGTCTCTAATTAAGCTGAAATTCAGATATCTGCATTTAAAATTCAGATACCTGCATTTAAAATTCAGATACCTGCATTTAAAATACAGATATCTTAATTGAAATGCAGATATCTGCATTCGAAATATAGATATCCGAATTTCTAAACTAAATACAGATATCTGCATTTCAAATACAGATATCTGCATTCAGTTACAGATATCTGATTATGGTTGAAATGGAGATGTCTCTATTTACTGCACTTTAATAAGGCAAACTGACGCCTCCTTCGCCGATAAAATAATAAATTAAAAATACCGACAAACAGACAAACAGTTCTCAGATAAATCAGTGCTTATGTAAGACTGAAGGCAATGACGCATGTGGCGGAGCCAATGGCCAAAAAGCATGCAACCCTGCCTCCAGTTTAGCCACACCATTAATTCACGGTGTAGGATTGTTGGCTTGGTCACAAATACCCATAATACTTAACACTCTTCAAACACTAAGAATAGAAGCATAATTAGGTCGACAATGTTGCAGTTATTACGCACTTGACATTCTTAAAGAGTTACACCATTTATTTACGGTGTAGGACTGATTTTGGCATGGTCACAACTATGTTTGATACCTAGCAATCCTAAAACACTAAGGAAACAAGCAACGTTAGGTCACAGTGTTGCAGTACTTCCAGCAATGATAACGCATAAAAGTGCTTTTACCCTTTAACCTATGAGCAAATAAATTTAGCGTTTATCTAAAACTGGAGGCAGTGACGCATGTGGCGGAACCAATGTCCAAACATCATGCATCGCTGCCTCCAGTTTAGCTGCACCATTAACTTACGATGTATAATTATTGGCATGGTCAAAAGACTACACAATACACTTAACTATCATAAATACTAAGGATAAAGATAAAGCATACCGGTCGTTAGGTCGACAATGTTGCAGTAATTCTAGTTATAATGAAGTAAAATTGTTTTTACCTTAAACATATAAGCAAATAAATCAGCGTTTATATGAACTGGGGGCATTGACGCATGTGGCGGAACCAATGTCCAAAGTTCATGCATCCCTGCCTCCAGTTTAGCTACACCAACAATTAACTTACGGCGTAGAATTTTGATACAGTCAAAACTACGTAATGCACTCAAGTATATTAAAAGTTAGTGATTAAGCATAATAGTGTTTTCCCTTAAACCTTTGGCAGATAAATCAGTGAATATATAAAACTGGAGAGAGTGACTCATGTGGCGGAGCCAATGTCCGAACATCGTGAATCCCTGCCTCCAGTTTGGCTACAGCAATTAACTTACGGTGTACAACTGCGATATAGTCAAAATTACGTAATGCACATGACAATCTTAAATATAAAAGTTAGAAACATGGTTAGGCTGACAATGCTGCAGTGATTCCAATAATGAAACAGCATAAAAGTGTTTTTACCTCTTACATATAAGCAGATAAATCAGTGTATATGTGAAACTGGAGGCAGTGACGCATGTGGCGGAGCTAATGTCCAAACATCATGCACCCCTGCCTCCAGTTTAGCTACACCATTAACTTACGTTGTACCATTATTGGCATGGTCAAAAACTACTCAATGCACTTAACTTTCATATATTTAAAGAGTAACTGCACTTCAGGAACTTACTGAATCAGATCCCAAACCCTGTCCCCAACATCAAAGGGAAAGATTGACAAAGACATCCCAACAAACAATAAATTACAAGTGATAAGCCGAGTCAGCAGCTGTTTCCCAAATAGGTGGCAACTCAGCTGTCTATACTGATCTAAATAATTTAGACCAACAAAAGGGTTACAATAGACTTAGCAAATTACACATGTATACAAAAAACATTTAACAACTATTTTTACCTATTTTCTATTTTTATTTTAGAAGGGTTACAATGAAAACACAATAAACTAAACAGCACCGAACATAAACCAAATGCAACCGCAACGAAAGTACCGCCTTGAGACGGTCAGTAATAACTACTGCGGGTTTAAACCGGTTTTACTGGGCCAAAACCTTCACCCTCATCCTCCTCTGCGGTGCACTCAATTAGTGGGTAGTTCGGTTCTTATGGAGGTCACCTAACTCATCAGAGAGTCATCACGGGCAACAATTAAAATCAAGAAAAAACTGTGATGAAGCAAGGATGAGGACTCAATAGCCAAAACGTGTTGAGACACGTTGAGATCCATGGGGCGTCAGCAACACCACTGGAACACTGGAGCACAAGAATACCACCAAATGAACCCCGGTGGGCCAAGAAACAGACAAACATCCGGCCCCAACTAACTAATATATAGCTATACTAAGGATAAAGCATAGTTAGGTCGACAATGTTGCAGTAATTCCAGTACTGATGTAGTAAAATTGTTTTTGCCTTTAACTTATAAGCCAATAAATCGGCTTTTATGTGAAACTGGGGGCATTGATGCATGTGGCGGGACCAATGTCAAAACTTCATGCATCCCTGACTCCAGTTTAGCTACACCAACTATTAATTTACGTGTAGAATTTTGACATGGTCAAAACTACGCAATGCACTCAAGTATATTAAAAAGTTTGGGATTAAGCATAAAAGTGTTTTCCCTTTAACCTTTGGACAGATGAATCAGTGAATATATAAAACTGGAGGAAGTGACTCATGTGGCGGAGCCAACGTCCGAACATCATGAATCCCTGCCTCGAGTTTGGCTACAACAATTAACTTACGGTGTACAACTGCGACATAGTCAAAATTACGTAATACACTTGACAACCTTAAACATAAAAGATAAAAAACATGGTTAGGCTGACAATAATGCAATGATTCCAATAATCA
The DNA here is from genome assembly GCA_963989385.1 of Ctena decussata. Taxonomy (NCBI): domain Eukaryota; kingdom Metazoa; phylum Mollusca; class Bivalvia; order Lucinida; family Lucinidae; genus Ctena; species Ctena decussata. The sequence goes on from OZ022511.1 coordinate 16,971,796, forward strand.
AAAAGCATAATTTTTTTTTACCTCTTACATATAAGCAAATAAATCAGTATATATGTGAAACTGGAGGCAGTGACGCATGTGGCGGAGCCAATGTCCAAACATCATGCATCCCTGCCTCCAGTTTTGCTACACCATTAAATTACGTTGTATAATTATTAACATGGTCAAAAACTACTCAGTGAATTTAACTGTCATATATACTAAAGCATAGTTAGGTCGACTGTGTTGAGGTTATTCCAGTGATGATGTAGTAAAATTATTTTTACCTTAAACTTATAAGCAAATAAATCAGCGTTCATTTAAAACTGGGGGCATTGACGCATGTGGCGAAACCAATGTCCAAACTCATGCATCCCTGCCTCCAGTTTAGCTACACCAACAATAAACTTACGGTGTAGAATTTTGACACAGTCAAAACTACGTAATGCACTCAGGAATATAAAGATATAAAAAAATAGGGATTAAGCATAATAGTGTTTTCCCTTAAACCTTTGGGCAGATAAATCAGTGAATATATAAAACTGGAGGAAGTGACTCATGTGGCGGAGTCAATGTCCGAACATCATTCATCCCTGACTCCATTTTGGCTACAACAATTAACTTACGGTGTACAACTGCGACATTAATCAAAATTACGTAACACACTTGACACGCTTAAATATAAAAGATAGAAACATGGTTAGGCTGACAATGCTGCAGTGATTCCAATAATCAAAAAAGCATAAAAGTGTTTTAACCTCTTACATATAAGCAGATAAATCAGTGTATATGTGAAACTGGAGGCAGTGACGCATGTGGCAGAACCAATGTCCAAACATCATGCATCCCTGCCTCCAGTTTAGCTACACCATTAACTTATGATGTATAATAATTTGCATGGTCAAAAACTACGCAATGCACTGAAATTTCATAAATACTAAATATGTTGCGGTATTTCAACAATGATAAAGTAAAAGTGTTTTTACCTTTAACTTATAAGCAAAAGGTCAGCATTTATGTAAAACTGGGGGCATTGATGCATGTGGCGGAACCAATGTCCAAACATCATGCATCCCTGCCTCCAGTTTAGCTGCACCAACAATTAACTTACGGTGTAGACATTTGAATGGCAAATAAATCAGTTTATCTGTAAAACAAAACGAGTTTTTGTTCGATCAACCTTGGGGTAGCTTACCACTAATTATTCATGAACCGCCTCTTTTGGGGAAGAAGCTTCAGTCAAGAAGAGAATGGTTAGAATGGCCACCATTAGTCAGGTAACTAATGTACACAATCGTGAAATAAATTGTCGGACAGGGATGGATTTTGTCAGCTCAACTAGGGCAGCTGAAAACAGGACAAGGTGGAAAGAGGTTGTTTCAAAGTCATCTGTGGTGCCCCGGCGACCTAGTAACGTTATGGGATAGAATAGAATAGAATAGAATAGAATAGAATAGAAATAAAATCACAGACCTAGATGAAAACTATTAGATGGCAACATTGATTTATTGCTGTAAGTCACTGAAGTATCAGATAGTTTTATAACTTTACCCAGTACTAAAATGAAATGACGCTGGGGCTACGTGTTCTATTTAAAATAGCGGCCTCCAGAGCAGGGAAAAGTGCTTTTTGTCTTCTTAAAACCAGGGGCGGATCCAGGATTTGTGGTTAGGGGGGGGGGGGGGGCGTCAAGCTGGGGTCCAGGGGGCCGCTAGGGCCCCTGGTGGGTCCAGGGCAAAGCCCTGGCCAGGGGTTCAGGGGACCGGAGGCCCCCGGAAGCTCCTGCGTTTTAGCCATTTCTAAGTGGTTCAGAAAGGTTTACAGAACCCCACCTATCCGTTCTCAGGGTAAACAAGTTTATGTATTATGCCGATGTGGCATCTTTGAATTGAGTTTTCAACGTTTGCGAGCGGAGCGAGCAAGAAAAAAAAACAGACATTCAAAAACAGCTATAAATCATTTAAAAAAAAAAACTTTGCTTTGGCGATTTTAGGCCCCCCCCCCCCCCCCCCCCCCCGATCCGCCACTGAAAACCATCGGCTATATGTTCCCAAAACGGGGTTTTAGTCTGAATTGTTGTTGTTATTGTTGTTTTGTTTGCTTTACATCCACGGTAAAAGTTATGATCATGATGGGACGTTCCCCTATTCACACTATTCCTGAGCAGGCTTAGCCCTCCTATGCGGTTAACCAGTACTAAGTGCACATACTTTCGTCAGTAACTGACAAATACCCTTCTTGAATCAGCGGAAGGAGAAACGAAATTACATGTATGTGGCCGGACCGGGTATCGAACCGGGGACCTCTGCTCTTGGGTCAAACGCGCTACCGATTGCGCTACGCAGGTCCGGCTTTGTAGGCTGAAAGGGTTAAAGTAGAGCCCTGTTTGGAATACCGTAAAATTCTAAGTATTGGGACAGATAGGCCTTGGCAAACAGTACAGAACCAGATCAGATTGCTCCTCAAGGCAAGGAACGATTTCTGTGCAAAATACAATAAAAGTGTAAACAGTCACCAGAAATCGCTAAAACTATAAATGGGCTCGTCCAAATGATAAGGATGGACAAGTCCACTAGATAAAAAGGGCCAAACATGAACATGTATCTCGAAAGTGCAGTGAGTGGTTGTGGTCGGATGATGGTGCTGTGTAACCTTCAGAGCAGGGGCGTCCTCCAACTGGGCACACAACGTTGAATCAACATTGAATCAACGTTGATTCAAAGTCATGAACGTTGAATCAACATTGAATCAACGTAGATTCAACGTCATGACGTTGAATTTACGTTGATTCTATGTTGGTTAAACGCCGTGTGCCTGCTGGGCCTATGAATTTAGAGGTCAAGTCAAAGTCATTTTATTCAAGAAACTCAGGTCACATTTGTAACATACATGAGTCAACACATACACATGAACATACATGGTAGCATAAGCATAAATATTGAATATTAAACAATATCGAAAACAACCCCCTTTCACGGCTAGAATGACCATCCCAACAGGCACACGACGTCCCAACGACGCCGCACCGACGTCGATGCGTCGTGACGACGTCGCATCCACGTCAGTACCAAGTCATCTCGACGTCAAGCTCCCGCTGGAGTGTTTTGTTAGATCGCCGCGACTGTCCAATGAAATCACCAGCGAAAAAGACTAGGCTTACCGCACTGAATTGAAATACTGTTTGGGACACAAAAAGGCAGAGAAACCCCGATAACAGACAGCATCGGACGAGCGCGGGATCCGACTAACATCTTCAAAGCTACAGAGACATCCCATGAGGTCCATCACGATAAGCCGGGCTGCGTAGTGCAGTCGGTAGGGCACCTGACTTATAAGTCAGAGGTCCTGGGTTCGATATCCGGTCTGGCCACATACTTTCGTTTCTCCTCTCGCTGATTCAAGAAGGGCATTTGTCAGTTACTGGCGATAATATGAGCACTTGGTACTAGTTAACCGCTTAGATCTAAGCCTGCCTAGGAACAGTGTGGTCAGGATAACTGACCGTCCCGACATGACCATAGCTGTTTACCGTGGACGTAAAGCAACAAATCAATCAATCAAAAACCATCACGAGAACCGCCATAACAACGCAGTTCCAGTGATGTCCGCATGGAATCATGAGATTGTCACAATCCTTAGCTCTCGTCTTGGAAAGGTAGGGAGGACAGGCAACAGGGGGGGTGGGGGGGGATGTTTATATGCTCATAAGAACTGCTCAATATCTTAAGGGAACTGAAAAAAGGATATGTATACCTGTCCATTTTTTTTTTCAGATTTACTAACTGCATACAGTGTCATTTTTCATGTACAGTTTTCTCCCAACAAGCACATGACGTCAAAATGACGTCGTATTGACGTCGATGCGACGTCACCATCGACGTGGTGACGTCATTTCGACGTCATGTGCCCGCTGGGAGCTACTTTTATCTCGCCCACTCAGTTTATTCATATATTTTAACACTGCAACACACGGAGGCGATGCACCAGCGTGGATGCAACAGGGACGCTGCATCAACGCTGTTAGAAAGCTTTCCCTTATAATGGACCAACTCTCTAGTGCACTATAACCTTTATGCTTTTCCCTGACTGTAACCTTTCTCACATCAAACGCGTGCATCGTAAACAAGAAATATCTTTAAAAAAGATAATCGGCTTAGAATAAATAGAAGTGTGTATTGTAATATGTATGTTTAAGGTACATGTAAGATATCGAATGTGCTGATCAGATTGTGCGGATGCGCATGTTGATATGCATATTTGTTGTTGGTGTTCAGGTGTCGATTTCGGAAATGCTGTTGAATTTAATTGGGGTCTGCATGTGTTGCACATAACAATGAGGATTGTTTGGCCGACCGCCCCACATATAACCTTAAAAGTGTCGCAGTTCCAACACAACATCAACAACTAAGCCATCGACAATCACTTAATTTCGTCTTCGATATCTGTGTCAAGTTATTTTGTTGGTTTATTTTTTATATGAGCGATATAACACGCGAAAGTTTCTTTGGCAAATATCGATTTGGACCGAAATATCTAGATTCATCTAGACATCGTTTATAGGCCAACACACTGTAAAAATCGCGCTTAGCTATAAAACACGAGTGGTTACATGTTTAGGTGTAAACATGTTTAGGAATACGTCATATAGCTAAACATGTACGCCTTTTCTATTTTTTTTTCACCGGACAAAGTCTGCTAAACACGTTTTATTCTGTTACGCGTTTCGTATGAATCCATTCTCTTTTCCCTGTTGAAGAACGAAAAAGGGAGACGAAAATGTTGACAGAGGAAATTTTCAAAATAAAAGGTAGATATAACCAGTTTTGTACATGTTTAATTTCTAGGCATAAACCTAAACATGTTGCAAATTGAACATGTTACGATTTAAACACATAAAAAACGGACTGCATTTTTGCATTGATTCTAAACACATTTTTACAGTGCAGTTAAATAAAATTGAAAGTAAAAAGAGAAAGCGAAAGTAAGCTACTTAAATCAAATTCCCGGGTCTATTTATATTGGCCAATGAAATACTTAAAATGTAGGTCAATAGTAAGGTTATACGGCTAAAGCCGAAAAAAGCGCTTCAGGCTGTGCACGAGACCATCAGTTCGGTCACATAAAGATAAAGCGAAAAAATCAATTAAATAAGCGCTTCAGGCTGTGCACGAGAACATCAGTTCAGTCACAAAAAGATAAAGAGAGAAAAAATCAATAAATAATAATGATAATAAAAGTAATAATAATATATCTTAACATTGTAAGGTACTCAGTAGATTTCAAGAAAACGACAGAGAATAATATTACGGATATATAAACATTCGGTAAGTTCTTCTTCTTTATTCCATATATAGCTAGCAGAAGGAGATGTCCGCGGCAAGGCTTCTTCACGATTCGAACACGGAAAACATACATGAACAACAAAAATGCTCGGATTTCCCTTTACGTGAAAAAAATCATGTCGCCAAAATCCCTCGCTCCGCAAAGGAATAATAAACAAAGTAAAGTAAAAAGATGGGCGATCAGGAATTAATACAATCAAATCCCACATTCCGCTCTCAAAACCAATACACAGTTCCGAGAATAGCCGTTAAGCTCCGCCTACTTAGTTACTGTTACTACGTCTCACAAGCTTTACACAAAGATGGCGGAAAACAAATGACAAATACAAGTGTCTGCTAAAGGCGAAGAATCAGCCTCCTCATGACCTACACATAGAAGTTGGCGCATCATGCATTTCCGATGCGTTCTGTTCTTGCAAAGCAGGGTAAGTTTAAATGGTGTTAGTTTGTTTTCTTTAAACAGATATACATCCCTCCATGAACTGTAAGGTAAAATCACGGACTTATGTGAAATATTGACCACGTGCGATTTGTTTGTGAGACTATGTCACGTGCTAAGTTGTCGTTGCATTGGCCACGTATACGCTATCACGTGATATTGAGTGACATTCTGGGTGTGGCTCGGAACTGTGTATAGGGAAAGAAGCACATATACACAGAGCGTGACACAAGTTTACGAAAGACACGCACAGTAAACCGAATGAGCAGCTCTTTCCCAAACAGATGGTCATTCAGCTACACCAATAACAGCATCAACATCTAATTTTACTTATTTTTTATTTTAGTTACAAAACAAAACAAAACAGAAGGCAGACTGGGCAGCAATACGGGTGACAAAACCGCCCGAGACCATAGACAAGCGGACACAGCACAATAAAACATCAAGGAACCGCAACAGAAGTACCGCCTTGGAACGGTCAGCAAAAGATTATTGGGGGGCTTAAGTCTCCATAGTCCTATCGGTGGTAAAACGTCTTAACACAACTCGTTACAGAAGCGGTTCCACCTACTCGTTTGGTGATCAAATGTGGCTTGTTATGCATATATCGAGGCATACACCTATCAAATAGTAGAGGGATCCACAACTTCTGGTTTCCCGTTTAGTTATGTGATATAACTATAGGCGGCATAGTGAATTGGTGTCCGTGCCTTTACATTGTATTTTTACCATTTTATTTATGTTTACGAAATTAAAAGTAGGTCCGATATTGGTTGGTTGGTTGGTTGGGGTTCAACGGCCCTTTAAGACATATTTTTCAGTCTATATCCGGCCGTCTCCCAGAGAGAGGGAGAAAGAGAAGAGAAATGATAGACGAGAGAAGAAATGTCCAAACAACCCCCGCCCGTACCTACTGCAAGCACAGTAGGCCCTTGCCCTACTATTATCAAATCAATAGGACGCCCCGGCACTGAAACTTACACGCAGCACCATCGCACCACCCACCCGACCACCCCCGGTCATATTAGTTGCCAACTAAAATGACCCAAATTAATTTTCAAAACATTTTTATGAGAAGCCAGTGATTTTTTTCACTATTTTGGGAATGGTGCAGGTATCCACAGAATTGGGAAAATCGCGTCATATTCTCCGAAAATTTGGAATTTCAGAAACAGAAACTGAATATAATATTTACATTCAATTCTGGCTATATATCTGCCAGTTCTAAGCAAGCAAGTAAATTTATGCTTGTAAGATGGTCCCTAAAAATTCTTCCTGCAATTGGGAATTTTTCAACTTGCAGTTGGGAAAAAAAGATACTATTTTGAATTGGGACTGGTGCCTTTTATGGGCACCACTAATTTAGAGAAAAAAAAATCACTGGAAGCTCAAGGATATTATAATTAAGTGAAGAATGCTGATCACGGTCGTTTACTTTGACGAAACAGTATTCAGGATGATCATATGAGCCGCGACAGGACAAAACCAACAATATGGTTGTGCGCCCAGCGCAGACTCAGATCAGCCTGGGCATCCGCCCAGTCTGATCAGAGTCTCTGTCCGCATGGAGGTAGCTTAGACCCTTAGCTACCCTTTGAGCACTAAACGAAGAGTCTGGTCAAACTTGTCAGATGCCCAGGCTGATCTGAGTCTGCAGAGGGCGCATGACCACATTGTTGGTTTTGTCATGTCGCGGCTCAATTATATCTCTTTTCTTCCCCCCCCCCCCCCCCCCCCCTCTCTAGGAGATGGCTCGATATAGACTGAATTGCTGCTGTTGTTGTTGTGTTATTGTTTAACGTCCACGATAAACAGCTATGGCCATGTCGGGACGGTCAATTAACCTAACCACACTATTCCTGGGCAGGCTTAGTTAGACCTCCTCAGCGGTTAAGCAGTACTAAGTGCGCTTACTTTCACCAGTAACTGACACCTGCCCTTCTTGAATCAGCGGAAGGGGAAATGAGAGTAAGTAGCCGGACCAGGTATCGAACCCAGGACCATTGTCTCAAAGAGCCGTTAAACCCAAAACAATCAACCAAAATGGCAAGTGTAGCCTAAAATTTTAGCGGTCCAACTAATTATGGCTGGATTAAAAGCTCTGTCTTCCGGAAGATATAATGCACACAACTTTAGCTGTGATGCGAATGCGCTGCTCCTGTGCATCTGACCAGCCTGTGCAGCACCAGAATTACATGTATGCTTTCTAAAGCAAGTTTCTTGATCATTCGCAAAACGACACAATTTACGAAAACTAAGTTTTAAAAACAAATTGTCTCGTCCAACTGCGGATCCAAAGGCTAGAGGACAAACAGTGCAGATACATACATCTAAATATAAAAAAAACTTGCTTTTTACACCAAATATCTCAGTCTGTGTGTTTGATAACCGAAAAATTGTTTTTGTGACAATTATAGGGAGTTCCGAGGAAAACTTTGAAGTTTATCAAAAGTTCATTTTTGACCATTTTTATAGGCTTTACATTACAACTGTCAGAGGTCCTTTTCGTTTTTAGGGATTTGTGTTACATGTGAATAGATACTTCCTCAAGCCCGTGACTTCCGGGCAGGTGCGCAGAGGCGTTGCGCCAAGAAAAAAAAAGAGCAAGATAGAAAAAAAAGCTAAAAGTTTACTTACAGACTATTATAAGTTTATTTCAATTAGAAATAGATGGCAGTGTAATGGACTTGAAACGTGCGGATCTAAATGTCCCGGGGTCCGACATTCATTAGGTTTTGTCTTTCCTTCCACTTGTCCGTCTCTCCATTTGTCCGTCCGTTTGTCAGATGACATTTGTGTCAACGTTTTGCGTTAATTTGGTATTTTGCTTCATTAGCCAGCAAGCAGACACTTAACGTTGAATCAACATTAAATCAACGTTGATTCAACGTTACGATTTACGTTGAATCAAGGTCAATTCAATGTCATGACGTTGAACCAACGTTGATTCGATGTTGATTCAACGTTAAGTGCACAACTGGCTGGAGCCTACGCGAGAGCCAGCCTACTTTGCTCTGGTATATTTTCTATGTGTCTCACCGCCGTGGGTTCAAGGCCCGGTGAGGAGCCCCGGTGGCTCAGTGGTTTAAGCGCTGGCCTGCTTCTAGCGGTCGCGGGCTCGAGCCCCGCCAGAGGCGGAGTTCTTTCCGTCGTAAACGGGTCTCCATTGCACACAGCCTTTCATTATCACCCGCCCATTGTCCTGATATGACTGAAATACTGTTGAAAAGGACGTAAAAATCACAAGTCATCCATACATCCATCAAGGCCCGGCTACACACAAGTGAGTTTTGATTGATTGATTTGATGCTTAACGTCCACTGTAAACAGCTATGGTCAAGTCGGGACGGTCAGTTAACCTAGCCACGCTATTCCTGGGCAGGCTTAGACCTCTGGCTTATGAGTCAGGTGCCCTACCGATTGCGCTACGCGGCCCGGCACAGAAGTGAGAATGCCACAAGTCCTGCTTATGGCTGGTCAGGTGGTTTATCCCCGGGAGGTCCGGTTTTCGCCCACTTTTGCTTCACGATCGACCAGACATAAGTGAAATATTCGTGAAAGGGTGGGGGTGGTCGGGTGGTGCGAATGTGCTGTGTGTAACTTCCAGTGCCGGGGCATCCTACTGATTTGAAAAGTAATAGAACAAGGGCTTACTGTGCTTGCAGTAGGTGCGGGTGGGGGTTGTTTGGGCATTTTTTCTCTCGTCTATCATTTCTCTCTTTTTTCTCCCTCTCTTTTGGGAGACGGCCCGATATAGACTGAAATACTGTCTCAAAAGGGCTGTTAAATCCCAAACAACCAACCAACCAATTTGAAAGGGTCATAGATACGAAAACCTAATACAAATATAAAAAAAAATGAAAGAAAGAAAGAAAAGAAAAGCAAAAATCAGTGTGTGAAACAAACGCTTAAGGCTACATGTATGCTATTGTTAAATTTGCCAAAACCTGATTGGATAATTCGGTGCATTTTCATAGGTCACGTGTGTGAACTCGTCTTCGTGCATGTATTTTTTGAGTTTGACCGAAGATTTGGCGCTAAATATCATTAGCCAGTTGACAGTGAAGGGGTACACCATGTATTTTGACACAGAGTTTCCCTGCTGAATTTTCAACATATTTGGCTCCGTAAGTAGTACATTTCTATTTAGGGCGGTTGGTTGTTTTTGGTTTAACGACCCTTCAGAGAGAGAGCCTCGGTTGCTCAGTGGGTTAAGCCCGGCATACTGATCTAGCGGATTGGGTTCGAGCCTTACCCCGGTGCCGTGAGCTCGACTTCTGGTTTTCATCGAATCTCCGTTCTACTTTTCTGAATACCTATGAGGAGCCCCGGTAGGTTAACGCTGCCCTGCTGATCTAGCGGACCGGGGCTCGAGACCCGCTGTAGGCGTGGGTCTTTACAATCGTAAACGGGGTTCCATTGAACACACGTCTCCATATGACCTCAATGTTGGTGGGACGTTAAACCCGAGTTCACTCACTCCATCGCACACAGCCTTTCATTACCACCCAATGTTCGTCCTGATATGACTGAAATACTGTGAAAAGGACGTAGAATCGCAAGGCATCAATCCATCCATCTAAATACCTACGGTCGGGTTGCAGGCTTAGGCTTGAACTCCGCTTGAGGCGAGAAGATTTCCCCTACCGTACGAGTTTCCATTGCACACAGTATTCATTATCATACAATCGTCCTGATATGACTGAAATACTGTCGAAAATGACGTAAAATCGCAATCTATCCATCCATCCCATTCAGACAGGTTTCGGTCTATATAGAGCCGTTTCTATTAAGGAATCGCAGTAATTTGTTGTTTTTTGTTGTTGTTTTAACCATAAAATCTTATTGAAGTTTGCAGTCCTTTTACACAGTCAACTCACTTTTTTGTTGGGGTGGGGGAGGGGGAGGGGGGGAGGCGATGGCGCTGTGTATCCGGGGCGTCTACTAATTTAGGATAAAAGCAGTGCAGGGAATTAAATGTCAGAGCAAACGCATTTTCAAACCGTGTTATAAATGTGTGGAACTCTCTACCAAATTCTGTGGTTTTGGCACCTTCCCTGAACACATTCAAGTCGAAATTATACAAACATTGGCACGGGCACCCCTCAAAGTTCCAACCAACATGCTACATTCCGGGCGAGTCAGTACCAATGAGTAAGACAAGATATCCAAATGGGCCAGCAGAAGCTGTATGACAGCTTAGAAGGGTCTCAAGTATGGTGAGTTATGGTGAGTTATGGTGAGAGGGAATGGGTGTGCTTGCAGCAGGTGCGGGATGGGGGTTGGTCGATCTATCCTGGGGTCCGGATAGCTCAGTAGGTTACACGCTGGCCGGCTGATCTAGCTGTCCCGGGTTCGAGCCCCGCTGTACGTGGGAATCTTTTCAATTGTAAAACGGGGTTCCATTGCACACAGCATTCATTATCACCCAATCATCGTCCTGATATGTCTGAAAGACCGTCAAAAAGGACGTAAGATCGCAAATCATCCATCCATCCTATCCGGCCTTCTTTCTCCCTCTCACTTGAAGATGGCTAGATACTGAAGTATTGTCTCAAAGAGACGATGTTCACACAACAACTAGCCAATGTAAATGTGTGTGTGTGTGTTTTTTTTTTTTTTGAATTTTGTCTTAAGTGTTCTTTAATTAATAATGTCACAATAAGACCAACTTCTAGGATTCTTAGACCTCACCGAGGTGTCGAAATAGATAGTTGTGCTTTACATATTTCGGTGGTGATAGAGGGGGCGGGGTGGTGGGAAAGGGGAGGGGGCGTGGAGACGTCATGAATTCAAAAATTTTCTCATGGGAGGTAAAAACCTAAAAAATTGAGTTTCACAAGCAAGATTGGTCTTAAAATGCATTAAATCGCTTCTAGAGACGTCCTGAATTCAAGTTTTCTCATGGGAGGTAAAAAAAACATGAATTTAAGGTAGTTGAGATTCACAAGCAAAATTTGTCTCAAAATGCATTAAAATCGCTTCTAGAGATGTCCTGATTTCAAGTTTTCTCATGGGAGGTAAAACCTAATAAAATCAATCGAGTTTCACAGTGTCTCAAAATTCCCCCGAACCTCCTTACGAGAGGGGAGAGGGTGAACACCCCTCTCGTGCTCCCCTCCTCCCCCCTCCCCCACTCGTGCCTTCGACACTCGGGGAAAAAAGGCGTTCCATGGCCGTACCACTTTTCTAAAGCCGACGACGGCCCTGGACTGCCCATACAAACAGTGTAAACCCTGATCAAACTGCTCCTTTAAGAGCAGTTTGATCTGGGTCTGCACTGTTTGCGCAGACCTTTTTCTGTCCTTAGATTCTTTTACGGTCTGACATGTATCGTTCGTGTTGGCCGTGGCGATAGTTCGCCTTCTTTATAATCAGGGGATCCTGAGTTCGAATTCCGCAGTAACCTCTGATGTTGTTGAAAATGCTGTTCAGAGCTCAAGATAAGAGGGCTATTTGATGATAATTGAGGGATAATTTTCTTTATTTCTAATTGAAACCATATGTTGAGACCCCTCATCTGAACCGTCTCGAGACGTCTCAAGATGGTTCAGATGAGGGCTCACAACATATTTTTTATCCAGAATTAACAAAAATTACCCCTAATTATCACCAATTACTCCCTCTTATCTAAGGCTCTGGCTATATTACCATAAACATTCCAAGTATTAGGTTATAGAAAACAGAGCAGACTAAAATCTACACTTTTTCGCCATTTTAATTGCATTTTTTGACGCATTTCTGCATTGGAAAATCAAAATCTTTTTAGAAAATTGATAGTAATTATCTTAAATGTCCCAGTTTTTATTAGATCATCAGTTGATTTTTTTTGTCGAACATGAGTAACATGATAACATAAGCCCAATAGTACTTTTCCTTCGAAGTGGAACATTTGATTGCACGCTGTCCTGTTTTGACATACATTAGTGCAAGGCATCTTATGTGTAATATGGAATCATGTGGTAGGAAGTTAAAAAGAGCCAACATATTTGATCTCGTTCTACCATATAAGCCCGTGAATGCAGGTGCTTTTCCAGTAAGTGTCCCACTTGCCCCAATTTCCCCTAAGTAGTAAGAAACTATCTCTTTGACATGTATGTATGTGCAGCGAAGTCTCTAACCAGCATGTGCGACGGTTGCACAGGCTGGTCAGCGCCATTGCTGTTTCCATTGTACCGTGTACTCGCGAAATCAACATTTGGATTGGCCAGTTATCGTCAGATCGTTATACTTTAGTGGTTTAAAATTGGTACCCCCGCGGGCACACGTCTAAATGACGTCGATGCGACGTCATCACGTCGCATCGGCGTCAGTATGACGTCATGTCTAAATTTCGTCGTATTGAGGTCGATGCGACGTCGTCACGTCGCATTGACGTATACGGCGTCATTTCGACGTCATTTGCCTGCTGGGACGTGTTACGTTGGACAGTGCCTTTCGGCATGTGTGAGCAGCGTGTTCTCATACCAATCGTTGCGGTTGAGCATCGGCTGGTCAGGCTCGCAGGTTTTCACGTAAACGGTCTTTGGATACGCCAGAGCCCGTTTTGCGAAAACTGAGCGCGTGACCAGTCGGCGCTGTTGCGCAGTCTGCTCCATGGCTGTTTACACAGGCTCTGAGGTACTGTTTATCTCGATAGATACCAAGTAAAATGACTTCGCGAAATCCTTTGGAATACACAGTTCCGAGCCACACCCAGAAAGTCACTCAAAATCACATGATATCGTATACCTGGCCAATGCAACGACAACTTAGCACGTGACATAGTCTCACAAACAAATCGCACGTGGTCAATACCAGCATAAGTCCGTGATTTTACCTTTCAGTTAAAGGGATGTATACCTGTTTAAAGAAAACAAACTAACACCACTTTTAATAAATTTACCCTGATTTGCAAGAACAGAACGCATCGGAAATGCATGATGCACTAAACGGCCATGTGTAGGCCATGAGGAGGCTGATTCTTCGCCATAGATCGCCAACATTTAGCAGACACTTGCATTTGTCATTTGATTTTCCGCCATCTAGTTCTAGTTCTAGTTCTAGTTGTGATAGTTTCTGCCAATGAAGGCACACCTCCTTCCGGAGTAGAAGTCTTCTTAAGTTAGCGTTGATAGATGAGTTTCTCGGGTTTAAAATGACAGGTCTTTTCCGCCACCCTATTTACACTTAAGAAATATACATTATTTACATTGTTCCTGCTGGTTTGCATTACGGCTTCCTCTTGCCATTGTTTCTCTTACGTTTTGTTACTGTTTGAGGCAACTGTCTGAATCTTTCTAGGTGTAGAGCATGGCACAGCCTCCTAGAGTGTCTTTCCAGGATTTTGAGATCTGATACTTGTGCATCTGGGAAGATAGTTGTGGGATCCATTAGCAACTGTAGGAGATGGGGTGAGTTATCTTTGTCCACACCTTCATAGATTTTTACTATATCATCCAATATTGGTTTCCTGATGGTCCCTAGTGAATCACAATGCAAGAGTAGATGTTCCAAGGTTTCATCTTCTTTTTTGCAAAGTAGACAGGTAGGGCTTATCTGATTCTGGTTAAAGGATGCTCTGTTGACTTGCAAGACGTATGTACCAGTTATCATCTTCAGCTTCGTGTGTATACGGGGGACATCCTTGACACCATTAGGATCTTGAATAACTGGAGGTCTAACCCCTGGTCTGTATGCTTCATTATTGAGATATTTGAGACTTGGGTACAGGGAGGCTCTTGATTTCATGACTTCTGACCAGTAGTGGTTGATTTTATTCTTAACCTGATTCTTCCATCTGTATTTTGTAGGTTGAATGTCAAGCAGTGAACATGGCATAGGCAGGTCATACTTCAGTAAGATGTCCCTAATGTTGATAAACCAGCTATTGGACTTATCTCCCTTGACTGCCAGTTGTCGTCTCGCCACTTGTTTTTCTATAGACTTCTCACTCAATCGACAAATGCTGCCAAATAGATTAAGAGCTCTACTATGCACGACACCTTCAATGGGGATGGTACCGGTCAGAATGTAGACTGCAGGGTCAGCAACTGTTTCGGGCAAGGACAGTATCTGCTTCAGGAGCTTCTTGTAGAATCTTTCAAGCTTTTCCATCAGTGTCTTCCTTGGTAATAATACTTCAAGCCCATAGACCAGGAGTGGGAGGATATATGTCTGTAGGATATGTATTGAGGTGTCTGGGTCTAGGCCGTTATTTCCATGTAAGCCAGCTCCCATCAAGCAGTAGATGGTACGTCTTGCTTTATCGATGTTGTGATTGACAGCTGACTCTTGACTATCGGCAGAGCGTAGGATGCCCATGTGCATGGCTTCTTTGACGACAGGCATTTTGACCCCATCCATTGTGATGTTGATATCACACTCCATCTCCTGACCTCTTTTACAATCATTGAGGGCGGCAAGAATAACACTTTTGGCTGGCTGCAGAATGTACTTCTCCATTTTACTATTGTCCACTGCTACATTGACCAATCTCTGGAGTATAGTTAGGCTTGGGGCTGGTATGGCTATGTCGTCTGCTGCTGCGGGCGCAACACAACAGATTTCTCCAATATGGCACCCTATTCCCATATCTTCCATTCTCTGAAGCTGACCATTACCATACAGCTTGTACAGATCCGTACTCAGGATGCCCCCTTGTCGGACACCCTGACGAACTTTAAAACTGCTTGAATTTGAACCCTCCCATTTAACCACAGATTCTGCGCCTTTATGTAGGGATTGGATTAACGACCATTCTTTACCATCTACTCCTATGTGGAACAGCTTTCTTAACAGGCTTTCATGTGAGACGACGTCAAAGGCCGCTTTCACATCTAGGAAGGCAATGAACAAAGGTTGTTTCAGGTCTTTACTTTCCCTTATCACTTCTTCAAGGATTAATGAGCAGTTCATGGGTGATGAATTTTGAGTAAACCCACGCTGTAGACCGCTCTGGACCTTCTCCACTGCTGGCCGAACCACATCTCTGAGTACTGTCTCAAGGATTTTTGTGAACGTAGGGAGAATAGTGATCCCTCTGTAATTTTTAGCGTCGGTTGCGGATCCTTTCTTCTTGTAGATTGGGGTCAGCACACCTACTTTCAGGCAATCTGTCAGTTCCCCTGCACTATAGAGGCTGTTAATTATGTTGGCTGTAGTATGGAGCAATTCATCCCCACCATGCAAGAAATGTTCCGCTGCCACACCGTATATGTCGGCTGCCTTCCCTCTGTTGAGTGATGAAATAGCCTTTTTCACTTGGTCCGGTGTGATCCGCTTGTCATTCGATGCGTACCTTCTACAGAGTTCCTGGATCTCCTTTAGTTCTATTTCAACTAGGTCACTATAGCTCTTGTCAAACCCTGGATCATCACTGGGGGTTGCTAAATTTTCAAAGTGCTCCCGAAACCCATCTTGTATGTCAGACGAAGTGTTAAAAACCTTGTCGCCCACCCGCAGCTCATTGACACACTGTTTGGAACCTCCTCTTTGCTTACTGATCAGTCTGTGGAACAGCCTGGTATCTTCATACTTGGCATCAAGGATTTCTTGTCTGATAGTTTGACGTTGACGGGCGCTTTCAATCCGACAGAGTTTGCGGAGATTCTTTGTTGTTACTTTCCTGTTGACAACGAGCCAGTGTTCTTTGGAGTTTGGTCTATCGCCTAGCTTCCAATCCCAGAAGGCCTTCTTTTTCTCCTTTACTGCTTGCTGTATTGCTGGCGTCCATATTCGAAGCTTTGGTTTCTTTGTTGGTTTGGGTTTAGAGGATGACAGGGAATTCGCTGACCTGACCAATATCTCGTTTAGCTTTTGTATTTCATCGTCCAGAGAGCTAAGTGAATCCGTTTCACACTTTACCGAGGAAAGTTGGTCCGTCACCATCTTCTTGTACTCGACCTTGTCTACTTTTTCCCATTTGACACGACTGGACATGGTATGTGACTGTGTCTGCTTCGTAGCCCTGGTTAGGTTCGCTTGAAGAGTACATAGTAAGGGAAGATGATCAGAGACATTTGCACTCTCTTCCTCTAACCTTGACACCTTCAGTACTTTCTGGTCGATTTGCTTGGGAAAGAATATGTAGTCAATGGTACTTGTTTCAACTCCTACTGGATTGATGTATGTTTTCCCTGTCTCTCTTGTTGTAAGGTGGCACTGCTGTAGAAAATTTTCAAGCTGCTGTTTCCTCTCCGACTGCTTGGATACATATAGATCTTCATTGAAGTCGCCGCCAAATATGACTGTGTGTGTAGGTGAGTATTTTTGATAGATTTCATGCAGTTGGGATATACAGTCTATGAACTCTTCAATATTGTCCCGGAGTCCTTTACATGGCATGTATGCTGATACAAGGATTAGGGGGTCCTGACTGGAAATCTCGATACATTGAATTCTATCGGAACCATCAGGTAGTTTGGTTTGTGTAAGCTTGTGAGACGTAGTAACAGTAACTAAGCAGGCGGAGCTTAGCGGCTATTCTCGGAACTGTGTATAATGATCACTGATGATGTCATGAGAAATGAAGATGCTAAAAAATGTGCGAATTAGAGCTTTAGCATACATGAGTACGTGGGTTATTTCCAACAGGGTTCCATGAACCGATCTTAAGAAATAGTTTATGTCGTTACCTTTCAAATATTATCCAGTACACAACAGAATTTTAAAACAATTTCACATTTTAACATAAACAACACAGATATGAATGAAGTGCCACACATTTTTCTGCACGATTTTTTCATGGCATAATGAAAGCCTCAATAATATAGCGGGGACGGCTGGCTGTAATCGATGGGAAATGGACTGGTGCAAATCTGCAAGCTGTTAGCTGCGTTCCCTTCTTTATTGTCGAGTCGCTTACTTAATCCATGGCGTTAAGTCGTTCAAGTACAGTGTATGCTTATAGGTAAGAAGAAATAATAATAATAATAACAATTGGAATAATATATAGATAACTTAATCACATACACAATGTATATTTAATTTTTTTTTTTTTGGACATTTTTTTTCGGTGAGAATATTAGTAGAAATTATTTTCCGCTGATTGCATCTGTTGTGTTCCTGGATTGATTGATTGATTGTTTTGGGTTTAACGGCCCTTTGAGACAGTATTTCAGTCTATATCCGGCCATCTCTCAGAGGGGTAGAAAGAGGAGAAATGATAGACGAGAGAAAAAAGGTCCAAACAAACCCCACCCGCACCTACTGCAAGCACAGTAGGCCCTTGCCCTACAATGTTCCAAATCCGTAGGACGCCCCGGCACTGGAAGTTACACACAGCACCATCGCACCACCCGACCACCCCTGTGTTCCTGGATGAAATGTGAAGGGAATTACAGAGCTCTAGATAAGAGGGCGTATTTGGTGATAATTAGGGATAATTTTTGTTAATTCTGCATAAAAACATATGTTGTGACCCCTCATCTGAACCGTCTCGACGAGACGGTTCAGATGAGGGGTCACAACATATGGTTTCGATGAGAAATAAGAAAAATTATCCTTAATTATCATCAAATACGCCCTCTTATCTAGAGCTCTGAAATTATATGTATTAAAGACACTTCTTATAATTTCAGGTACACCAAGCTCCTTGAAAAACCCAGAACCAAGAGTGCAAGGTATGGTACAAACCGCTTCAGATTCCAGGCAGCAAATCTCTGGAATTCCTTACCGGAGGATGCACGTAAGATTACTTTTTTAATAATTTTAGACAGTTTATTAAGTTTGTATATGTGCCTTATGTAAGAAACCAAACCTGTTCTCATGGAAATGGGCTTTTCCACCCATCCTATTCTTAGTTAAAATATTTTAGATACAGTCTTAAAGGCCTATCTCTGTGATCTATCTTGGGAACCATTTTCGTCTTTCACTCAAGGCCCCTTGACAGTTAGCTTTGTAAGTCTTCAAGGATCCTTGTCTCCCTTCCACTTTTCGTTCCCCCCCCCCCCCCCCCCCCCCCCCCCCCCCCCCCCCCCCCACTTTTCGGCCCAATCTATTTCGCAGAGATAAGGTTGGAGATAACTTAATAACTTTATCCTTTTCCAGAACCTTGTTTATAGTGCAATACATCCCAAGTGTTTTTTTATATTATTATTATTTTATTATTATTTTTAAATTTCTTCTTGTATGTTCTGTGATGTATATTCTCCGTGATATTTTATCTTTGTTAGTCGGTAGAAAAAGCTCCTAGGAGCTTGTGTTAACATGTTGTAATCACACCGACGTTAAATAAATTTTACTTGACTTCACTTGACTTGACCCTTGATTTCCACATCATATACTATGTTCTAAAAACTCTTGTTAATTTTTGTTAACCTAGAGTAATAAGGAATAGAATCGACAAAGAATATATTTTCTTCGACAAACAATTGTTGTCAATGAGTGGTTGAATTCTTATCATTAAAAAAAAAATACATGCGACAAATCTTATTTAACCCTTAATGCGCCAAAAAGCAGACGACAAAATTTACGTCTGCAGAAATTTAAAAAAATCTTTTGTCAAGGTATATCATATAGAGAATTCAAAGACTATATTGCAAACAGTGTAGATTCAGATGAGGTGGCTCATCATGAGCCACCTCATCTGGATCTACACTGTTTGCAAATTCAACAATTTTTCATTTTTGGCGCTTTAAGGGTTAATTACAGTACCAATAAAAAAACAAATTATTGCGTTCAGTACTTTTATTTACAGTTACCGTTCTAAGTTAAACAAAATAAGCTCAAATCACTTTATATCACAGTACATGACTGTGATAGATGAATGGCGATTTTACGGTATTTTCAACAGTATTTCAGTCATATCAAGACGATGACAGGGTGATAATGGAAGAACCCGTGTAATGGAACCCTGATCTGAATGTGTCCTGTAAGGCCTATTCCGCGAAGTTTACTACAGTGGTCTGTTTTACTTCTATGGGTTCATACCTCGGGTCGGGGCCAGAGGTCAATATCTAGGACATCATAGACATTCCCTTAGTTCTTGAAGCCTTGTGGATGAATGTTTATAATGCTTAAGATGTTGGCACAGTGCGACACAACCTTTGACCGGAATATACATCTACTGTCATCTGCCTATATCATGTTGTCCAGAGATTTTGCTCTATATTTTAAGGTTATTTTATGGATTTTGCTTCCATAAAATAAAACATTTAGTTCATTCCATGAGTTTGGGTCGGTGATCTACATTTCATGATCCAGTGATACTGTCATATCTTGAAGACTGAGGGATTAATGTTGTCCTTGATGTGTTTACTCAGTGGGAAACAACCAGTGACCTTCAACTATATATGTAGGTCCTTGACCTATATTTCACGGTTCACTGATTTTACTTTTTATCCTGAAGATTAACAGCCGGTGAATTGTAGTAACTAAGATATTTGTGCCATGTGATGCAAACATTTACCATGTTAAATGGATGTGGGTCATGGTTCAGTGATTTTGTCTTTTTTCTTGAAGACCATTTTGATGTACATGAGACATTGACTCAGTTTGGCAGAACCATTCACCGGGAACTGCGCTTATATGGAGGTCAGTGACCTATATTTCATGGCCTTTTGAGTTTGCTTTTTGTCTGGGTTATTAGTTCCTTGTGATGCAAACACAACCCTCACCGAATATTTGCAGGTCAGTGACCCTTATTTCATGGTCCAGTGATTTCGTCATAATTTGAAGACTATTTGATGTGACGTTGCACTGAAGATATTGACACAGTGGGACATAACCATTGATCTGAGACTATAATAATTATAAGCCGCGACACGAAAATGCCAACTAAGTGGTTGTGCGCCCAGCGCAGATTCAGATTAGCCTGGGCATCCACCCAGTTTTATCAGAGTCTTCGCTGAGCGCTT
Source organism: Ctena decussata (assembly GCA_963989385.1). NCBI lineage: Eukaryota > Metazoa > Mollusca > Bivalvia > Lucinida > Lucinidae > Ctena > Ctena decussata. The sequence continues at coordinate 16,992,393 of OZ022511.1, forward strand.
AAAGGGTAGCTAAGGGTCTAAGCTACCTCCATGCGGACAGCGAAGACTGATCAGATCGGGCGGATGCCCTGGCTGATCTGAGTCTGCGCTGTGTGCACCACTTTGTTGGTTTTCATGTGTCGCGACTCAATTATTCAGTTGTATGTAGGTCAATAGCCTATATATCATGGTACAGAGATTTAGCTGATAGATAAAAACAGTCACATGGCGGATGCATCTTTGTACCATGGACGCAATTGTAGTTTAACTATGAATTACATACAGCGAGAGGAGCTCCGGTATCTCTGTGGGTTTAGCTCTGGTCTGTTAAACAAGTGGTCCGAGTTCAACTCCGGCTGGAGGCGGAAATCGCTTTAGCCGTAAATGGCTTGTGCATCTGCACAGTTTGATCAGTCTTCTCCGTGCACAATAACAATTGGAATTCGTTACTTTAAATACATGTATTATATATATGTTATCCCTCATTTTTACAAAGGGAGACACCTTTCGTGACTTCTCGTTTTCTTCCGTGTGTGTCGAATTCCTTCCGAAAAGGGATCAATGAATTATCTCCTCTGAGGGTAATTTCCCCTCGGCCGGACTTGTACTTTTAGAGATACCTTCCCTGTATTTTGAAATTTTTTCAAAGGTCTGTCTATAAAGCGTTAAGACAGTGGAAAGGGAAACAGTTTCATTTATGGCCAGGGTGCTTAAATTCACAGAGTATAGGGTTATCGATTTGACACCGTAACGCTTTTTCTGCAAGACGAAAATATCTCCCTTTTCGGACTCGGGCATTTTTGTCAGAATCAACCTTGTGAAAAAAAATCTGAAGAACCACTTGAGCTGGGGTCATGATATCATGAGCAAACCCATATTCTTTTCTTCAGTCGGACTTGCACTGTTAGAGTTACCTTTCCTGTATCCTGTAAGTTTTCTAAGATCTGTCTATAAAGCGTTAAGACAGTGGAAAGGGAACTGCGGCTATGGATTCGTTCCGCTGAGGTGCGGGGGCAACGTCGATATGAGAATTGAAATACCACTACTAAGCCCAGCAGGCACACGACGTCGAAATGACGTCACACCGACGTCGATGCGACGTCATTACGTCGCATCGACGTCGGTGCGACGTCATTTTGACGTCATGTGCCCGCTGGGAGGGAAATAGTTTCATTTATGGCCAGGGGGCTTAAATTCGCAGATAGTATAGGGTTATTGATTTTGACACCGTAACGTTTTTTCCTGCTAGATGAAAATATCTCCCTTTTCGGACTTAGGCATTTTTTTCAGAATCAACCTTGTGAGAAAAAAATCTGAAGAACCACTTGAGCTGGGGTCATGATATCACGACTCAGCAACGACACGCCCGACTTTTCACAGAATTCTCTCTTTTTTTCTCTCTCTCTCATTCTCTCTGTCATGCATTGGCACTTATCAGAAATAATCCTTCACTCTCCCACAACATTCTCTGTATCTCTCTTTGTTACGCTGTGGTGTTTTTCGATAATGATCATTCAGTCTCCTATATCAGACTCTCACTCGCTCTCTCTCTCCTTAGTTGCATTTGGGCACCTATATCGATAATACTTCTTCATTCTTCCACAGCGTCCTTTCTCCACCCCCCCCCCCCCCCCCCCTCACTATCCAGCATTCTCTCCCTCTCTGTTGTGCGGGTGCACTTTTCGATAATAACGCTCCATTATCCCAAAAATCTCTCGCTGTCTCTTTCTTTCTCACACTTTTTCTGTTGCAATGATGCATTTACCGATAGGATCCTTCAGTCTCCCACAACATTCTTCCTCCTTCCTTTCTTTCTCTGTCATGCTGCGGCATTTGTCGATAATGATCCTTCAGTCTCCTACAGGATTCTCTCTCTCTTTCGTGCTTCACGACGTTAAAATGACGTCGCACTGACGTCGATGCGATGTGACGTTACTTCGCATCGATGTCAGTACGACGTCATTTTAACGTTGTATGCCTGCTGAGTTACTTTGACGCTAGAATTGAGGTAAATAACATATTTCAGAAGGTATAGTTATTGAGCCGCGACGCGAGAAAACCAACAAAGTGGTTGTGCGCCCAGTGCAGAGTCAGATCAGCCTGGGCATCCGCCCAGTCTGATCAGAGTGTTCGCTGTCCGCATGAAGGTAGCTTATACCCTAAGCTACCCTGTAAGCGCTTAAGGAAGACTCTGCACAGACTAGGCGGATGCCCAGGCTGATCTGAGCCTGCGCTGGATGCACAACCACTTTGTTGGTTTTCTCGCGTCGCGGCTTTAAATTAATTATGTTGTCGTAAACAAGCGTTTCCAGCGGTTAGCAGAAACAATGTCAAGAAAGAGTAATGTGCATTGTTAGACAGTAATGTCGCTGAACTAGTGTGGAGTAGCCAGGATTAAAGGACCAGCAGCCTCTTCTCTTTTTTCTTATCTTACTGTTATTTCTTTTGTTAGTTGCTCAGTCTCTTATTCTCAGCTCTTTTGCGCTTTCTATAATTTGATAAATCTGCAACTTCTTCATGAATAAAATATTGTTTAAACAATACAATACAATAATACAATACAAATACATTTGTATAGCGCAAAAATGTATAATAAAATAATCTGCTGCGCTTCACACAGTTCACTTTTATCAATTTCACATTGTCAATGATAAAAGTTTGCAAATAGATATGTTTTTAGTTTGTTTCTAAAACTTATTTCATTTGTACAACTTTTAATGTCAGTTGGTAAAGCATTCCACCATTTAGGTCCCACAACAGAGATTGATCTGTCTGCAATCCTGGTTCTGGTTCTAGTACAATGAATCGAATCTCACTGGATGACCTTAATCTGTAATGTCCCTGAATTAAACCAATTTATTTGAGCCAGGGTGATAATATTTCATGTACAGTTGTGAAAAAAAAAAATGCTTAAAGGTAGGTTCCTGGACAAACGATGACAATTCTGTTTATAAAATATGTTTGTCTATTTCTGCATAGTATTAAAACACTTTTTTTTTTCTTAATTTGTTGCTGCTGAGAAAACCGCCAGATTTTGCAAAAAGTTGACGTTTTTTTTTTTTTTTTTTTTTTTCTTTTCTTTGTGCAAACCATGTGTTTCCGTTTCAAAAATAATTTTGTCACATGTCCATAAATGCGTGGCTTCTAATTTCATCCTCCACAAATCATTTTTTTAGCTCGCCTGAACGAAAGTTCAGGAAGAGCTATTGTTGTCACCACGGCGTCTGCGTCCGCGTCGGCGTCGGCGTCGGCGTCCGGATGGATGTTTTGGTTAAAGTTTTTTAAAGACCTATATCTCCCTAACACATGGATGAATTCTTTTGATACTTGCACTGTAGTTAGATATTGGTCCAAAGTTTAACATGGTATCACCCCCACCCCACTCCTTGACCTTGATGTCAAGGTCATGGACTTAGAAAATTGGGAGTTTTTTGGGACTGGATGTTTTGGTTAAAGTTTTCTAAAGCCCAGTATCTCCTTAACCCATGGATGGATTCCTTTGATACTTGCACTGTAGTTAGATATTGGTCTAAAGTTTTCCAAGGTACTACCCCCACCCCCCTCAGTGACCTTGATGTCAAGGTCATGGACTTAGAAAATTGTCTTTTTATTGATTGGATGTTTTGGTTAAAGTTTTTTAATGACACATATCTCCTGAAACCATAGATGAATTCTTTTTATATTTGCACTGTAGTTAGATATTAGTCCAAAGTTTTACAGAGTACTACACCAGCCCTGCTCGGTGACCTTGATGTCAAGGTCAGGGACTTAGGCAATTTGGTCTTGATTAAAGTTTTTTAATTGCGTACTGATTCATAATGCTTGGCAGAGATTTAGTTTACAATTGAACTGATGTTAGACACTTTTTTGAGTTTTTACAAAACACTATATACTTACCTGACTGGATGACCTTGATGTCAAGGTCATGGACTTTGAGTTTTGTCTTAAAGATTTTGATTAGTTTTATATTAATGAAGACATAATTTCACAGTGCCACAATGGACTCAGTTGATACTAATACTTGGACTGATGTTAGATAACGGTTAAAGGCTTTGATACATCCTTGCCCTGCCCTCCTCCCCCCTACCCCTTAGTTCTTTGACCTTAAGCTCATGGACTTTGAAATTTCATGTGGATTTTTTTTAAGACATTTCTGAGATAGCTTTTGTTTATAAATGTGTTGTCATTATGGACATGCTTGCCTGAAGTTTTATACATAGCAGTCCACACCACCATAGCGACTGTGTGATGGGCAAGCACCTATTCAGGCGAGCTATGCTGTCAGGCGACAGCTCTTGTTTCTCTAGTCATGAGCTCTCATAAACACTATCCCAAAATGCAGTGCAGCATGACGTCAGCCGCGTTGTAAATATTTTGCGCGAAATAAAAAATAGCGCTAACTGGTGCGCGAAGCAGAGTTCGAACAGTCAGTAGCAAGTGTAAATACATGTATAGATCTTCTACGAATTTTAAAAACTGTTGACACTTTCTAGTTCAGTGGTGGTAAGGTTTATTCACTGAATAAGGGATTTCACACCTGTATGATTTAGCATACTATGCATGTGCAATCAGTGCACTGTCCAAAATCTTTCACCTGGCTAGTTGTGTGTAAATGCTTGCTTAGAAGTCATCTCTATGGCTCCTAAAAATGAAAACATGGAAAAGGACAAATTTTGGACTTCCTGATTCGAATGCTAAGACTCTGCTATTGAAATCTTTGAACTAGTTTCTTAGCTAAAACTAAATATTTGGGGAAACTGGACCTAAAACAGCTATTTAGAAGGCCTTGAATAAACAGCATACAGGCAATACAAGGTCTCAGACTATAAGAACTTGTTGACTGGCTTTCACCAAGGCAGTTTAGGCTTTCCAGAAACTGATGCTAATTAATAAATCTCTTTGCTTAGACATAATTAGATTCTGATAGCTTCTTTGTCTTATTCATTTTACGGTATAGCCTGTACATAAAATTGAATATACATGTATACCTGGATTTTCACTCTGACAAGTGATATATAAACACAGGTACGATTTGGTCTAACAAGCAAATAAATGTTACAAAGTGATCTGTAAAAGGCGACCGCCTCACTAAATATTGGGACAGGAATGTCTGAGCAAACCTTGTAGACCAAGGTCAGACTGTTCAGGAAGTGCAGTAGTATTTCCCATTCTGCCATATGTGTCAAATTGGTTTAAACAATATTTTATTCAATTATCTACATATGGTACATTCAAAGTACAATTTTCATGAAAAGGATTTGGTCGAAAGCTCATAGCTTTATAGACCATTTCCAAACAGCATAATTTATTTAACTTAAATGAATGTAAAACTATAGTGTATACTCAATTGTTTAAGTTGTCACATCATATAATGACAGAAAGTGTCAAATTGACGATATTCAAATCAGTGAGAGTCGAATCAGCTTAATTTCGGTTTTCAAATCAGCTTAATTTCGGTTTTCAATCGCATCTACTGCAGAGATAGCTTATGTTAATATTAAAGCTGTCATGGTAATAAGATATTATGTCAGTAAGCAGTCAGCTGTAGCAGAAAAGGTTTAAATTGCGCTGAAATGGGCAGTCAACCTTAGCAAAAAGTGGACTTGACGGTTACGCATCAGACCAGTTCTTAAAATTTGTACAAGAGTTTTTTTTATACCAATACCTGGAATAATCATGATTTGCTAATTTGCCATTCATCTGTTTAGATTCAATCATTGGTGCAGAAAAGGACAAGAGAGAGCATAAAAAGCCGGGTTGGGGAAAGCATTGGGGTGGGGAGGTGTGGGGGGGGGGGGTTCTGTAATATATAAGTAATGGGAATGTCTTTGGACGGACACACGGCGCCAAGTGTTTGCAACTATGGTTACGTACCGTTGAGCCACTTGGGGAACGTCGATAGGAGAACTGAACTGAACTGAAATTCTGAAATGCACAGCATTATCGGCCCCGAATCAAAAGTCCTATTGAGAAATGGTAAAATTTATGTGTACCAACTCATGTAATTGTGCCATCAGTTAACAAACAAGACGTCCATAGGTTTATGCAAGTTTATCTGGAAAACAATTCACTAATCCATTTTCAGGTAGAAATACTCGTGAATCATTAGAGGATTGCTTATGTGTAAGGCCATGTGAAAAAATCTGTTTGCTGTATTCCACTCTATCCAAGATTTTGCCTTTCTGCCCTTTCTTTCATAAAGTGTTTTTTTGTTTGTTTTTTTTCGTATACAGTAATATTTTAATCATAATAATGGTCAATTTTAACTTGGGTTACGGCTGCTGAACGGAGTAAACCCTTAATGCGCCAAAAAGCAGACGACAAAATTTACGTCTGCAGAATTTCAAAAAATGTTTCGTCCAAGCGATATCATACGGAGAATTTAAACACTAGAGGGCAAACAGTGTAGATTCAGATGAGGTGGCTCGTTATGAGCCACCTCATCTGGATCTACACTGTTTGCCAATTCAACAATTTTAATTTTTGGCTCCTCATCTGGATCTACACTGTTTGCAAAGTAAACAATTTTTCGTTTTTGGCGTTTTAAGGGTTAAGACTGTCAGTGTAAGATGGCAAACACTGTTAATCCTGACCAGACTGCTCTAAAGGAATACTTTGATTTAGATCTAAACTATTTGCAAATGCATTTTAGGCGCAACCAGTACCTTGTGGCACCCAAAAAATCTTCCCTCCAACCTTCCGATCCGACAAATTTTATTGATAATTTGCAGGATGGATACCATATTAATACTAATAAACTCACCTGCTCTCATAAACGTCCCCTGCCTCTTTTCCGAAATAATGTTATATTAACTGGCACGAATTTCCGTTTGTTATGCCCCAAATTTCGGAGAAATTGTGGGGGCATATTGGTTTGGGCCTGTCCGTCTGTCCTCTATAACTCCAGAACCGTAAGAGCTAGGAGCTTGAAACTTTATACACATGATCAGTATGGAAAATAAGCGAACACCTGTTTTTTCTTTTTTCCGCGGGTCACATATTTTAAGAGTTATGCCCCTTTTTCGCCTTAGCCTGTGGAACCTTGTGAACTAAATATCTCAAGAACCCCTGATGCTAGGATCATGAGGTTTTGCAGGATGAGAATGCCCAAGGTGTAGATGACCTGATTAACTTTTGAAACAAATTCGTGAATTTTTGACCGAGTTATGCCCCTTTTTCGACTTAATGCATTGTAAGCCTATGGAACCTTGTGAACAAAATGTCTCAAGAACCCCTGAAGCTAGGAGCATGATTTTTTGCAGGAAGATACTGCCTGTGGTGTAGATAACCTGATTAACTTTTGAAAAAAATTCGTGAATTTTTGATCGAGTTATTCCTCTTTTTCGACTTAGTGCATTGAGGCCTATGGTACAAAGGTACCCTTACATATAGTCAAGAACAATAAGAGCTAGGAACTTGAAACTTTATACACATGATCAGTATGGAAAATAAGCAGACCCGTATTTTTGTATTTTTCCGCCGGCAATGTATTTCCATAGTTATGCCCCTTTTTCGACTCAGCCTGTGGAACCTTGTGAACAAAATATCTCAAGAACCCCTGATGCTAGGATCACGAGGCTTTGCAAGATGAGAATGCCCAAGGTGAAGATGACCTGATTAACTTTTGAAACAAATTCGTGAATTTTTGACCGAGTTATGCCCCTTTTTCGACTTAGTGCATTGTAAGCCTATGGAACCTTGTGAACAAAATATCTCAAGAACCCCTGAAGCTAGGCGCATGATTTTTTTTGCAGGAAGATACTGCCTGTGGTGTAGATTACCTGATTAACTTTTGAAAAAAAATTCGTGAATTTTTGATCGAGTTATTCCCCTTTTTCGACTTAGTGCATTGAGGCCTATGGTACAAAGGTACCCTTACATATAGTCAAGAACAATAAGAGCTAGGAACTTGAAACTTTATACACATGATCAGTATGGAAAATAAGCAGACCCGTATTTTTTTATTTTTCCGCTGGCAATGTATTTCCAGAGTTATGCCCCTTTTTCGACTTAGCCTGTGGAACCTTGTGAACAAAATATCTCAAGAACCCCTGATGCTAGGATCATGAGGCTTTGCAAGATGAGAATGCTCAAGGTGTAGATAACCTGATTAACTTTTGAAACAAATTCGTGAATTTTTGACCGAGTTATGCCCCTTTTTCGACTTAGTGCATTGTAAGCCTATGGAACCTTGTGAACAAAATATCTCAAGAACCCCTGAAGCTAGGAGCATGATTTTTTGCAGGAAGATACTGCCTGTGGTGTAGATGACCTGATTAACTTTTGAAAAAATTCGTGAATTTTTTATCAAGTTATTCCCCTTTTTCGACTTAGTGCATTGAAGCCTATGGTACAAAGGTACCCTTATATACAGTCAAGAACAATAAGAGCTAGGAACTTGAAACTTTATACACATGATCAGTATGGAAAATAAGCAGTACCGTATTTTTTTATTTTTCTCCCGGTCATGTATTTCCAGAGTCATGCCCCTTTTTCGACTTAGCCTGTGGAAACTTGTGAACAAAATATCTCAAGAACCCCTGATGCTAGGATCATGAGGTTTTGCAGGATGAGAATGCCCAAGGTGTAGATGACCTGATTAACTTTTGAAACAAATTCGTGAATTTTTGACCGAGTTATGCCCCTTTTTCGACTTAGTGCATTGTAAGCCTATGGAACCTTGTGAACAAAATATCTCAAGAACCCCTGATGTTAGGGGCATGATTTTTTGCAGGAAGATACTGCCTGTGGTGTAGATGACCTGATTAAATTTTGAAAAGAAATCATGAATTTTTTATTGAGTTATTTCCCTTTTTCGACTTAGTGCATTGTAAGCCTATGGAACCTTGTGAACAAAATATCTCAAGAACACCTGATGCTAGGAGCATGATTTTATGCAGGAAGATACTCCCTGTGGTGTAGATGATCTGATTAACTTTTGAAAATAATTTGTAAATTTTGGATTGAGTTATGCCCCTTTTTCAACTTAGTGCATTATTTGCCTATGGAAGCTCGTGAACAAAATATCTGGAGAACCCCTGATGCTAGGATCATTTTTTGATTTTTGCAGGTTGATATTGCCCAAGGTGTAGATGACCTGATTAACTTTCGAAAACAATTCGTAAATTTTTGACTGAGTTAAGCCCCTTTTTCGACTTAGTGCATTGTAAGCCTATGGTACAAAGGTACAAGCATTATTGGATGAACCTTCTCTAGAGACAAGCATATGGTTGGGGGCATAGTGTTTCATAACACATTTTCTAGTTTCTCTTGATAAGGTAGCTCTTTGCAATGGGGTAAACTTTGAAAAAAAAATGTTAAATGCAACGCCTCCGGAGCCTTTACAAGGGATTAATACGGTATTTTGTAAATATGTGTATCTTAATCAGATGAGCCGCGACAGGACAAAACCAACAATGTGGTTGTGCGCCCAGCGCAGACTCAGATCAGCCTGGGCATCCGCCCAGTCTGATCAGAGTCTTCGCTGTCCGCATGGAGGTAGCTCAGTCCCTTAGCTACCATATAATCACTTAGCAAAGAGCCTGAGCAGACTGGGTGGATTCCCAGGCTGATCTGAGTCTGCGCTGGGCGCACAACCACATTGTTGGTTTTCTCGTTTCACGGCTCAGATAATTTTGCATTCTATGCACTGGTTTCCAAGACTGAGATATTGGCAGTTTATGGATGATGGGTGGATGAACCCTGACTGGCAACTTCACGACCTTTTCAGTGGGGAGTGAGTGAACTCGGGTTTAACGTCTCACCAGCAATGAGGAGACGGGACCTCGGTTTAAAGTCTCATCCGAAAGACGGAGAAGCGAGGGATCGATCTTGCGACCTCTGGATTGGTAGTCCGGAGTGTTATCCACTACACTGCAGCCGCTCCTACACGACCTTTTAAATAGTATTCCAGCCATATCAGGACGATAAGACGGTGGCAGTGAAAGGCTGTGTGCATGAAATTGGAACCTCTATGTTAGCCGCAAATGGATATCCTATAGAATTCACAAGTCACTCAAAGTGACGTTGAAAGTGTTCCATTGCTCCACGGAGGTTCCTGTAAGGGAGGGAATAAAAAAAAACTCGTTGAACGCGAAGTTCGTAGTAAACGTCCTCCCTGGATTTTTCAAATAAATAATAAACATCAGATAAGATGAGTAGCCCATATGTATCCTAGATAATTAAGAGAAATTTTCTACCAAAATGTCTACTTGACAACGTTGGTTTTCAACTGAAATGCAGTAATTTCGACCGATATATAAATTCGGCCATATCATTGTTTGACTTTTCAGACCAGATTGGACAAGCTGATTAATATATCATTTCGGCTTTAAGAGGGCAGTACACTTCCCCACACACATCTACACTGTTTGCCGGTTCATCTGACCTTACACATCATCATCACGGTATTGTATTTTAAAGAAAGTTTTCTGGGCCCAGAAAATCAACTTTGAGATATCAGTAGTTTGGAGATATCCAGAGCTGACTGTCTATTGAAATACAGTAGGGGTGTAAGGTCAGATGAAACGGTAAACAGTGTAGAGACGCGACGGCCAAGTCTGAGTAATAATTGCTGGCGTAGTAGCTAGGAGGGACAGAATGTTTATATTTACAGTTCAACTCTGGATATCTCAAACTACCGATATCCCAAAGAAATTTGTCTGGGCCCAGAAAATTTACTTTGAGATATCAGTAGTTTGGAGATGTCCAGAGTTGACTGTCTATTGAAATACAATTCATGTGTAAGTTCAGATGAAAGGGCAAACATTGTAGACCCTGTGGCTAAGTTTTGAGCACTGCTGGCGTGATTTGGCTTTGGTGGAGGGGCTGGAAGTTTGGGCACCAAAGCTGTTGCGCCAGACGTGGTTAAATATGCATGGCCAACAGTGTCAATTGAGAAGCAAATACTATTCACTCAGAGAAAGGGGCCCATACATTTATCTTCCAACTGCAACATGTAACCTGCTGTATTAGCTTTTGTGTGTTCAATTTTTGCTGCTGCTCTCAGTTTACACTTTCAGGTTCTCTACAGTGGAAGGAAGGTCAGTATTGCCAGAAATAGTGTGAGTATTTTTTTCATTCCTTAACGCAACTGACAGCGGCAAACGGTATACAGTCATCTCGCGACGTCTGGAGCACTGATATCTCAAAGTCCCTCTTATATCAAAGGTTATGATCTTCAGTTCAGTTCTGTTCAATTCTCTTATCGATGTTACCCAAGTGGCTCAACGGTACGTAACCATAGTTGCACACACTTGGCGCCGTGTGTCCGTCCAATGTCATTCAGTCTGTAATTGTGTCGTCGGTCAGTGCTGCTCAACCAGTATTTATGCATAGATGTTTTGAGGTTATGGTCTGGACATATTTCCTGTTTATATTTACAGTTCAACTCTGGATATCTCAAACTACCGATATCCCAAAGAAATTTGTCTGGGCCCAGAAAATTTACTTTGAGATATCAGTAGTTTGGAGATGTCCAGAGTTGACTGTCTATTGAAATACAATTCATGTGTAAGTTCAGATGAAAGGGCAAACATTGTAGACCCTGTGGCTAAGTTTTGAGCACTGCTGGCGTGATTCGGCTTTGGTGGAGGGGCTGGAAGTTTGGGCACCAAAGCTGTTGCGCCAGACGTGGTTAAATATGCATGGCCAACAGTGTCAATTGAGAAGCAAATACTATTCACTCAGAGAAAGGGGCCCATACATTTATCTTCCAACTGCAACATGTAACCTGCTGTATTAGCTTTTGTGTGTTCAATTTTTGCTGCTGCTCTCAGTTTACACTTTCAGGTTCTCTACAGTGGAAGGAAGGTCAGTATTGCCAGAAATAGTGTGAGTATTTTTTTCATTCCTTAACGCAACTGACAGCGGCAAACGGTATACAGTCATCTCGCGACGTCTGGAGCACTGATATCTCAAAGTCCCTCTTATATCAAAGGTTATGATCTTCAGTTCAGTTCTGTTCAATTCTCTTATCGATGTTACCCAAGTGGCTCAACGGTACGTAACCATAGTTGCACACACTTGGCGCCGTGTGTCCGTCCAATGTCATTCAGTCTGTAATTGTGTCGTCGGTCAGTGCTGCTCAACCAGTATTTATGCATAGATGTTTTGAGGTTATGGTCTGGACATATTTCCTGTTTATATTTACAGTTCAACTCTGGATATCTCAAACTACCGATATCCCAAAGAAATTTGTCTGGGCCCAGAAAATTTACTTTGAGATATCAGTAGTTTGGAGATGTCCAGAGTTGACTGTCTATTGAAATACAATTCATGTGTAAGTTCAGATGAAAGGGCAAACATTGTAGACCCTGTGGCTAAGTTTTGAGCACTGCTGGCGTGATTTGGCTTTGGTGGAGGGGCTGGAAGTTTGGGCACCAAAGCTGTTGCGCCAGACGTGGTTAAATATGCATGGCCAACAGTGTCAATTGAGAAGCAAATACTATTCACTCAGAGAAAGGGGCCCATACATTTATCTTCCAACTGCAACATGTAACCTGCTGTATTAGCTTTTGTGTGTTCAATTTTTGCTGCTGCTCTCAGTTTACACTTTCAGGTTCTCTACAGTGGAAGGAAGGTCAGTATTGCCAGAAATAGTGTGAGTATTTTTTTCATTCCTTAACGCAACTGACAGCGGCAAACGGTATACAGTCATCTCGCGACGTCTGGAGCACTGATATCTCAAAGTCCCTCTTATATCAAAGGTTATGATCTTCAGTTCAGTTCTGTTCAATTCTCTTATCGATGTCACCCAAGTGGCTCAACGGTACGTAACCATAGTTGCACACACTTGGCGCCGTGTGTCCGTCCAATGTCATTCAGTCTGTAATTGTGTCGTCGGTCAGTGCTGCTCAACCAGTATTTATGCATAGATGTTTTGAGGTTATGGTCTGGACATATTTCCTGTTTATATTTACAGTTCAACTCTGGATATCTCAAACTACCGATATCCCAAAGAAATTTGTCTGGGCCCAGAAAATTTACTTTGAGATATCAGTAGTTTGGAGATGTCCAGAGTTGACTGTCTATTGAAATACAATTCATGTGTAAGTTCAGATGAAAGGGCAAACATTGTAGACCCTGTGGCTAAGTTTTGAGCACTGCTGGCGTGATTTGGCTTTGGTGGAGGGGCTGGAAGTTTGGGCACCAAAGCTGTTGCGCCAGACGTGGTTAAATATGCATGGCCAACAGTGTCAATTGAGAAGCAAATACTATTCACTCAGAGAAAGGGGCCCATACATTTATCTTCCAACTGCAACATGTAAAAAGCTGTATTAGCTTTTGTGTGTTCAATTTTTGCTGCTGCTCTCAGTTTACACTTTCAGGTTCTCTACAGTGGAAGGAAGGTCAGTATTGCCAGAAATAGTGTGAGTATTTTTTTCATTCCTTAACGCAACTGACAGCGGCAAACGGTATACAGTCATCTCGCGACGTCTGGAGCACTGATATCTCAAAGTCCCTCTTATATCAAAGGTTATGATCTTCAGTTCAGTTCTGTTCAATTCTCTTATCGATGTTACCCAAGTGGCTCAACGGTACGTAACCATAGTTGCACACACTTGGCGCCGTGTGTCCGTCCAATGTCATTCAGTCTGTAATTGTGTCGTCGGTCAGTGCTGCTCAACCAGTATTTATGCATAGATGTTTTGAGGTTATGGTCTGGACATATTTCCTGTTTATATTTACAGTTCAACTCTGGATATCTCAAACTACCGATATCCCAAAGAAATTTGTCTGGGCCCAGAAAATTTACTTTGAGATATCAGTAGTTTGGAGATGTCCAGAGTTGACTGTCTATTGAAATACAATTCATGTGTAAGTTCAGATGAAAGGGCAAACATTGTAGACCCTGTGGCTAAGTTTTGAGCACTGCTGGCGTGATTTGGCTTTGGTGGAGGGGCTGGAAGTTTGGGCACCAAAGCTGTTGCGCCAGACGTGGTTAAATATGCATGGCCAACAGTGTCAATTGAGAAGCAAATACTATTCACTCAGAGAAAGGGGCCCATACATTTATCTTCCAACTGCAACATGTAACCTGCTGTATTAGCTTTTGTGTGTTCAATTTTTGCTGCTGCTCTCAGTTTACACTTTCAGGTTCTCTACAGTGGAAGGAAGGTCAGTATTGCCAGAAATAGTGTGAGTATTTTTTTCATTCCTTAACGCAACTGACAGCGGCAAACGGTATACAGTCATCTCGCGACGTCTGGAGCACTGATATCTCAAAGTCCCTCTTATATCAAAGGTTATGATCTTCAGTTCAGTTCTGTTCAATTCTCTTATCGATGTTACCCAAGTGGCTCAACGGTACGTAACCATAGTTGCACACACTTGGCGCCGTGTGTCCGTCCAATGTCATTCAGTCTGTAATTGTGTCGTCGGTCAGTGCTGCTCAACCAGTATTTATGCATAGATGTTTTGAGGTTATGGTCTGGACATATTTCCTGTTTATATTTACAGTTCAACTCTGGATATCTCAAACTACCGATATCCCAAAGAAATTTGTCTGGGCCCAGAAAATTTACTTTGAGATATCAGTAGTTTGGAGATGTCCAGAGTTGACTGTCTATTGAAATACAATTCATGTGTAAGTTCAGATGAAAGGGCAAACATTGTAGACCCTGTGGCTAAGTTTTGAGCACTGCTGGCGTGATTCGGCTTTGGTGGAGGGGCTGGAAGTTTGGGCACCAAAGCTGTTGCGCCAGACGTGGTTAAATATGCATGGCCAACAGTGTCAATTGAGAAGCAAATACTATTCACTCAGAGAAAGGGGCCCATACATTTATCTTCCAACTGCAACATGTAACCTGCTGTATTAGCTTTTGTGTGTTCAATTTTTGCTGCTGCTCTCAGTTTACACTTTCAGGTTCTCTACAGTGGAAGGAAGGTCAGTATTGCCAGAAATAGTGTGAGTATTTTTTCATTCCTTAACGCAACTGACAGCGGCAAACGGTATACAGTCATCTCGCGACGTCTGGAGCACTGATATCTCAAAGTCCCTCTTATATCAAAGGTTATGATCTTCAGTTCAGTTCTGTTCAATTCTCTTATCGATGTTACCCAAGTGGCTCAACGGTACGTAACCATAGTTGCACACACTTGGCGCCGTGTGTCCGTCCAATGTCATTCAGTCTGTAATTGTGTCGTCGGTCAGTGCTGCTCAACCAGTATTTATGCATAGATGTTTTGAGGTTATGGTCTGGACATATTTCCTGTTTATATTTACAGTTCAACTCTGGATATCTCAAACTACCGATATCCCAAAGAAATTTGTCTGGGCCCAGAAAATTTACTTTGAGATATCAGTAGTTTGGAGATGTCCAGAGTTGACTGTCTATTGAAATACAATTCATGTGTAAGTTCAGATGAAAGGGCAAACATTGTAGACCCTGTGGCTAAGTTTTGAGCACTGCTGGCGTGATTTGGCTTTGGTGGAGGGGCTGGAAGTTTGGGCACCAAAGCTGTTGCGCCAGACGTGGTTAAATATGCATGGCCAACAGTGTCAATTGAGAAGCAAATACTATTCACTCAGAGAAAGGGGCCCATACATTTATCTTCCAACTGCAACATGTAACCTGCTGTATTAGCTTTTGTGTGTTCAATTTTTGCTGCTGCTCTCAGTTTACACTTTCAGGTTCTCTACAGTGGAAGGAAGGTCAGTATTGCCAGAAATAGTGTGAGTATTTTTTTCATTCCTTAACGCAACTGACAGCGGCAAACGGTATACAGTCATCTCGCGACGTCTGGAGCACTGATATCTCAAAGTCCCTCTTATATCAAAGGTTATGATCTTCAGTTCAGTTCTGTTCAATTCTCTTATCGATGTTACCCAAGTGGCTCAACGGTACGTAACCATAGTTGCACACACTTGGCGCCGTGTGTCCGTCCAATGTCATTCAGTCTGTAATTGTGTCGTCGGTCAGTGCTGCTCAACCAGTATTTATGCATAGATGTTTTGAGGTTATGGTCTGGACATATTTCCTGTTTATATTTACAGTTCAACTCTGGATATCTCAAACTACCGATATCCCAAAGAAATTTGTCTGGGCCCAGAAAATTTACTTTGAGATATCAGTAGTTTGGAGATGTCCAGAGTTGACTGTCTATTGAAATACAATTCATGTGTAAGTTCAGATGAAAGGGCAAACATTGTAGACCCTGTGGCTAAGTTTTGAGCACTGCTGGCGTGATTCGGCTTTGGTGGAGGGGCTGGAAGTTTGGGCACCAAAGCTGTTGCGCCAGACGTGGTTAAATATGCATGGCCAACAGTGTCAATTGAGAAGCAAATACTATTCACTCAGAGAAAGGGGCCCATACATTTATCTTCCAACTGCAACATGTAACCTGCTGTATTAGCTTTTGTGTGTTCAATTTTTGCTGCTGCTCTCAGTTTACACTTTCAGGTTCTCTACAGTGGAAGGAAGGTCAGTATTGCCAGAAATAGTGTGAGTATTTTTTTCATTCCTTAACGCAACTGACAGCGGCAAACGGTATACAGTCATCTCGCGACGTCTGGAGCACTGATATCTCAAAGTCCCTCTTATATCAAAGGTTATGATCTTC
Organism: Ctena decussata; assembly: GCA_963989385.1. Lineage (NCBI taxonomy): Eukaryota > Metazoa > Mollusca > Bivalvia > Lucinida > Lucinidae > Ctena > Ctena decussata. The sequence continues at coordinate 17,008,935 of OZ022511.1, forward strand.
AGTTCAGTTCTGTTCAATTCTCTTATCGATGTTACCCAAGTGGCTCAACGGTACGTAACCATAGTTGCACACACTTGGCGCCGTGTGTCCGTCCAATGTCATTCAGTCTGTAATTGTGTCGTCGGTCAGTGCTGCTCAACCAGTATTTATGCATAGATGTTTTGAGGTTATGGTCTGGACATATTTCCTGTTTATATTTACAGTTCAACTCTGGATATCTCAAACTACCGATATCCCAAAGAAATTTGTCTGGGCCCAGAAAATTTACTTTGAGATATCAGTAGTTTGGAGATGTCCAGAGTTGACTGTCTATTGAAATACAATTCATGTGTAAGTTCAGATGAAAGGGCAAACATTGTAGACCCTGTGGCTAAGTTTTGAGCACTGCTGGCGTGATTTGGCTTTGGTGGAGGGGCTGGAAGTTTGGGCACCAAAGCTGTTGCGCCAGACGTGGTTAAATATGCATGGCCAACAGTGTCAATTGAGAAGCAAATACTATTCACTCAGAGAAAGGGGCCCATACATTTATCTTCCAACTGCAACATGTAACCTGCTGTATTAGCTTTTGTGTGTTCAATTTTTGCTGCTGCTCTCAGTTTACACTTTCAGGTTCTCTACAGTGGAAGGAAGGTCAGTATTGCCAGAAATAGTGTGAGTATTTTTTTCATTCCTTAACGCAACTGACAGCGGCAAACGGTATACAGTCATCTCGCGACGTCTGGAGCACTGATATCTCAAAGTCCCTCTTATATCAAAGGTTATGATCTTCAGTTCAGTTCTGTTCAATTCTCTTATCGATGTTACCCAAGTGGCTCAACGGTACGTAACCATAGTTGCACACACTTGGCGCCGTGTGTCCGTCCAATGTCATTCAGTCTGTAATTGTGTCGTCGGTCAGTGCTGCTCAACCAGTATTTATGCATAGATGTTTTGAGGTTATGGTCTGGACATATTTCCTGTTTATATTTACAGTTCAACTCTGGATATCTCAAACTACCGATATCCCAAAGAAATTTGTCTGGGCCCAGAAAATTTACTTTGAGATATCAGTAGTTTGGAGATGTCCAGAGTTGACTGTCTATTGAAATACAATTCATGTGTAAGTTCAGATGAAAGGGCAAACATTGTAGACCCTGTGGCTAAGTTTTGAGCACTGCTGGCGTGATTCGGCTTTGGTGGAGGGGCTGGAAGTTTGGGCACCAAAGCTGTTGCGCCAGACGTGGTTAAATATGCATGGCCAACAGTGTCAATTGAGAAGCAAATACTATTCACTCAGAGAAAGGGGCCCATACATTTATCTTCCAACTGCAACATGTAACCTGCTGTATTAGCTTTTGTGTGTTCAATTTTTGCTGCTGCTCTCAGTTTACACTTTCAGGTTCTCTACAGTGGAAGGAAGGTCAGTATTGCCAGAAATAGTGTGAGTATTTTTTTCATTCCTTAACGCAACTGACAGCGGCAAACGGTATACAGTCATCTCGCGACGTCTGGAGCACTGATATCTCAAAGTCCCTCTTATATCAAAGGTTATGATCTTCAGTTCAGTTCTGTTCAATTCTCTTATCGATGTTACCCAAGTGGCTCAACGGTACGTAACCATAGTTGCACACACTTGGCGCCGTGTGTCCGTCCAATGTCATTCAGTCTGTAATTGTGTCGTCGGTCAGTGCTGCTCAACCAGTATTTATGCATAGATGTTTTGAGGTTATGGTCTGGACATATTTCCTGTTTATATTTACAGTTCAACTCTGGATATCTCAAACTACCGATATCCCAAAGAAATTTGTCTGGGCCCAGAAAATTTACTTTGAGATATCAGTAGTTTGGAGATGTCCAGAGTTGACTGTCTATTGAAATACAATTCATGTGTAAGTTCAGATGAAAGGGCAAACATTGTAGACCCTGTGGCTAAGTTTTGAGCACTGCTGGCGTGATTTGGCTTTGGTGGAGGGGCTGGAAGTTTGGGCACCAAAGCTGTTGCGCCAGACGTGGTTAAATATGCATGGCCAACAGTGTCAATTGAGAAGCAAATACTATTCACTCAGAGAAAGGGGCCCATACATTTATCTTCCAACTGCAACATGTAACCTGCTGTATTAGCTTTTGTGTGTTCAATTTTTGCTGCTGCTCTCAGTTTACACTTTCAGGTTCTCTACAGTGGAAGGAAGGTCAGTATTGCCAGAAATAGTGTGAGTATTTTTTTCATTCCTTAACGCAACTGACAGCGGCAAACGGTATACAGTCATCTCGCGACGTCTGGAGCACTGATATCTCAAAGTCCCTCTTATATCAAAGGTTATGATCTTCAGTTCAGTTCTGTTCAATTCTCTTATCGATGTTACCCAAGTGGCTCAACGGTACGTAACCATAGTTGCACACACTTGGCGCCGTGTGTCCGTCCAATGTCATTCAGTCTGTAATTGTGTCGTCGGTCAGTGCTGCTCAACCAGTATTTATGCATAGATGTTTTGAGGTTATGGTCTGGACATATTTCCTGTTTATATTTACAGTTCAACTCTGGATATCTCAAACTACCGATATCCCAAAGAAATTTGTCTGGGCCCAGAAAATTTACTTTGAGATATCAGTAGTTTGGAGATGTCCAGAGTTGACTGTCTATTGAAATACAATTCATGTGTAAGTTCAGATGAAAGGGCAAACATTGTAGACCCTGTGGCTAAGTTTTGAGCACTGCTGGCGTGATTTGGCTTTGGTGGAGGGGCTGGAAGTTTGGGCACCAAAGCTGTTGCGCCAGACGTGGTTAAATATGCATGGCCAACAGTGTCAATTGAGAAGCAAATACTATTCACTCAGAGAAAGGGGCCCATACATTTATCTTCCAACTGCAACATGTAAAAAGCTGTATTAGCTTTTGTGTGTTCAATTTTTGCTGCTGCTCTCAGTTTACACTTTCAGGTTCTCTACAGTGGAAGGAAGGTCAGTATTGCCAGAAATAGTGTGAGTATTTTTTTCATTCCTTAACGCAACTGACAGCGGCAAACGGTATACAGTCATCTCGCGACGTCTGGAGCACTGATATCTCAAAGTCCCTCTTATATCAAAGGTTATGATCTTCAGTTCAGTTCTGTTCAATTCTCTTATCGATGTTACCCAAGTGGCTCAACGGTACGTAACCATAGTTGCACACACTTGGCGCCGTGTGTCCGTCCAATGTCATTCAGTCTGTAATTGTGTCGTCGGTCAGTGCTGCTCAACCAGTATTTATGCATAGATGTTTTGAGGTTATGGTCTGGACATATTTCCTGTTTATATTTACAGTTCAACTCTGGATATCTCAAACTACCGATATCCCAAAGAAATTTGTCTGGGCCCAGAAAATTTACTTTGAGATATCAGTAGTTTGGAGATGTCCAGAGTTGACTGTCTATTGAAATACAATTCATGTGTAAGTTCAGATGAAAGGGCAAACATTGTAGACCCTGTGGCTAAGTTTTGAGCACTGCTGGCGTGATTTGGCTTTGGTGGAGGGGCTGGAAGTTTGGGCACCAAAGCTGTTGCGCCAGACGTGGTTAAATATGCATGGCCAACAGTGTCAATTGAGAAGCAAATACTATTCACTCAGAGAAAGGGGCCCATACATTTATCTTCCAACTGCAACATGTAACCTGCTGTATTAGCTTTTGTGTGTTCAATTTTTGCTGCTGCTCTCAGTTTACACTTTCAGGTTCTCTACAGTGGAAGGAAGGTCAGTATTGCCAGAAATAGTGTGAGTATTTTTTTCATTCCTTAACGCAACTGACAGCGGCAAACGGTATACAGTCATCTCGCGACGTCTGGAGCACTGATATCTCAAAGTCCCTCTTATATCAAAGGTTATGATCTTCAGTTCAGTTCTGTTCAATTCTCTTATCGATGTTACCCAAGTGGCTCAACGGTACGTAACCATAGTTGCACACACTTGGCGCCGTGTGTCCGTCCAATGTCATTCAGTCTGTAATTGTGTCGTCGGTCAGTGCTGCTCAACCAGTATTTATGCATAGATGTTTTGAGGTTATGGTCTGGACATATTTCCTGTTTATATTTACAGTTCAACTCTGGATATCTCAAACTACCGATATCCCAAAGAAATTTGTCTGGGCCCAGAAAATTTACTTTGAGATATCAGTAGTTTGGAGATGTCCAGAGTTGACTGTCTATTGAAATACAATTCATGTGTAAGTTCAGATGAAAGGGCAAACATTGTAGACCCTGTGGCTAAGTTTTGAGCACTGCTGGCGTGATTCGGCTTTGGTGGAGGGGCTGGAAGTTTGGGCACCAAAGCTGTTGCGCCAGACGTGGTTAAATATGCATGGCCAACAGTGTCAATTGAGAAGCAAATACTATTCACTCAGAGAAAGGGGCCCATACATTTATCTTCCAACTGCAACATGTAACCTGCTGTATTAGCTTTTGTGTGTTCAATTTTTGCTGCTGCTCTCAGTTTACACTTTCAGGTTCTCTACAGTGGAAGGAAGGTCAGTATTGCCAGAAATAGTGTGAGTATTTTTTTCATTCCTTAACGCAACTGACAGCGGCAAACGGTATACAGTCATCTCGCGACGTCTGGAGCACTGATATCTCAAAGTCCCTCTTATATCAAAGGTTATGATCTTCAGTTCAGTTCTGTTCAATTCTCTTATCGATGTTACCCAAGTGGCTCAACGGTACGTAACCATAGTTGCACACACTTGGCGCCGTGTGTCCGTCCAATGTCATTCAGTCTGTAATTGTGTCGTCGGTCAGTGCTGCTCAACCAGTATTTATGCATAGATGTTTTGAGGTTATGGTCTGGACATATTTCCTGTTTATATTTACAGTTCAACTCTGGATATCTCAAACTACCGATATCCCAAAGAAATTTGTCTGGGCCCAGAAAATTTACTTTGAGATATCAGTAGTTTGGAGATGTCCAGAGTTGACTGTCTATTGAAATACAATTCATGTGTAAGTTCAGATGAAAGGGCAAACATTGTAGACCCTGTGGCTAAGTTTTGAGCACTGCTGGCGTGATTTGGCTTTGGTGGAGGGGCTGGAAGTTTGGGCACCAAAGCTGTTGCGCCAGACGTGGTTAAATATGCATGGCCAACAGTGTCAATTGAGAAGCAAATACTATTCACTCAGAGAAAGGGGCCCATACATTTATCTTCCAACTGCAACATGTAACCTGCTGTATTAGCTTTTGTGTGTTCAATTTTTGCTGCTGCTCTCAGTTTACACTTTCAGGTTCTCTACAGTGGAAGGAAGGTCAGTATTGCCAGAAATAGTGTGAGTATTTTTTTCATTCCTTAACGCAACTGACAGCGGCAAACGGTATACAGTCATCTCGCGACGTCTGGAGCACTGATATCTCAAAGTCCCTCTTATATCAAAGGTTATGATCTTCAGTTCAGTTCTGTTCAATTCTCTTATCGATGTTACCCAAGTGGCTCAACGGTACGTAACCATAGTTGCACACACTTGGCGCCGTGTGTCCGTCCAATGTCATTCAGTCTGTAATTGTGTCGTCGGTCAGTGCTGCTCAACCAGTATTTATGCATAGATGTTTTGAGGTTATGGTCTGGACATATTTCCTGTTTATATTTACAGTTCAACTCTGGATATCTCAAACTACCGATATCCCAAAGAAATTTGTCTGGGCCCAGAAAATTTACTTTGAGATATCAGTAGTTTGGAGATGTCCAGAGTTGACTGTCTATTGAAATACAATTCATGTGTAAGTTCAGATGAAAGGGCAAACATTGTAGACCCTGTGGCTAAGTTTTGAGCACTGCTGGCGTGATTCGGCTTTGGTGGAGGGGCTGGAAGTTTGGGCACCAAAGCTGTTGCGCCAGACGTGGTTAAATATGCATGGCCAACAGTGTCAATTGAGAAGCAAATACTATTCACTCAGAGAAAGGGGCCCATACATTTATCTTCCAACTGCAACATGTAACCTGCTGTATTAGCTTTTGTGTGTTCAATTTTTGCTGCTGCTCTCAGTTTACACTTTCAGGTTCTCTACAGTGGAAGGAAGGTCAGTATTGCCAGAAATAGTGTGAGTATTTTTTTCATTCCTTAACGCAACTGACAGCGGCAAACGGTATACAGTCATCTCGCGACGTCTGGAGCACTGATATCTCAAAGTCCCTCTTATATCAAAGGTTATGATCTTCAGTTCAGTTCTGTTCAATTCTCTTATCGATGTTACCCAAGTGGCTCAACGGTACGTAACCATAGTTGCACACACTTGGCGCCGTGTGTCCGTCCAATGTCATTCAGTCTGTAATTGTGTCGTCGGTCAGTGCTGCTCAACCAGTATTTATGCATAGATGTTTTGAGGTTATGGTCTGGACATATTTCCTGTTTATATTTACAGTTCAACTCTGGATATCTCAAACTACCGATATCCCAAAGAAATTTGTCTGGGCCCAGAAAATTTACTTTGAGATATCAGTAGTTTGGAGATGTCCAGAGTTGACTGTCTATTGAAATACAATTCATGTGTAAGTTCAGATGAAAGGGCAAACATTGTAGACCCTGTGGCTAAGTTTTGAGCACTGCTGGCGTGATTTGGCTTTGGTGGAGGGGCTGGAAGTTTGGGCACCAAAGCTGTTGCGCCAGACGTGGTTAAATATGCATGGCCAACAGTGTCAATTGAGAAGCAAATACTATTCACTCAGAGAAAGGGGCCCATACATTTATCTTCCAACTGCAACATGTAACCTGCTGTATTAGCTTTTGTGTGTTCAATTTTTGCTGCTGCTCTCAGTTTACACTTTCAGGTTCTCTACAGTGGAAGGAAGGTCAGTATTGCCAGAAATAGTGTGAGTATTTTTTTCATTCCTTAACGCAACTGACAGCGGCAAACGGTATACAGTCATCTCGCGACGTCTGGAGCACTGATATCTCAAAGTCCCTCTTATATCAAAGGTTATGATCTTCAGTTCAGTTCTGTTCAATTCTCTTATCGATGTTACCCAAGTGGCTCAACGGTACGTAACCATAGTTGCACACACTTGGCGCCGTGTGTCCGTCCAATGTCATTCAGTCTGTAATTGTGTCGTCGGTCAGTGCTGCTCAACCAGTATTTATGCATAGATGTTTTGAGGTTATGGTCTGGACATATTTCCTGTTTATATTTACAGTTCAACTCTGGATATCTCAAACTACCGATATCCCAAAGAAATTTGTCTGGGCCCAGAAAATTTACTTTGAGATATCAGTAGTTTGGAGATGTCCAGAGTTGACTGTCTATTGAAATACAATTCATGTGTAAGTTCAGATGAAAGGGCAAACATTGTAGACCCTGTGGCTAAGTTTTGAGCACTGCTGGCGTGATTTGGCTTTGGTGGAGGGGCTGGAAGTTTGGGCACCAAAGCTGTTGCGCCAGACGTGGTTAAATATGCATGGCCAACAGTGTCAATTGAGAAGCAAATACTATTCACTCAGAGAAAGGGGCCCATACATTTATCTTCCAACTGCAACATGTAACCTGCTGTATTAGCTTTTGTGTGTTCAATTTTTGCTGCTGCTCTCAGTTTACACTTTCAGGTTCTCTACAGTGGAAGGAAGGTCAGTATTGCCAGAAATAGTGTGAGTATTTTTTTCATTCCTTAACGCAACTGACAGCGGCAAACGGTATACAGTCATCTCGCGACGTCTGGAGCACTGATATCTCAAAGTCCCTCTTATATCAAAGGTTATGATCTTCAGTTCAGTTCTGTTCAATTCTCTTATCGATGTTACCCAAGTGGCTCAACGGTACGTAACCATAGTTGCACACACTTGGCGCCGTGTGTCCGTCCAATGTCATTCAGTCTGTAATTGTGTCGTCGGTCAGTGCTGCTCAACCAGTATTTATGCATAGATGTTTTGAGGTTATGGTCTGGACATATTTCCTGTTTATATTTACAGTTCAACTCTGGATATCTCAAACTACCGATATCCCAAAGAAATTTGTCTGGGCCCAGAAAATTTACTTTGAGATATCAGTAGTTTGGAGATGTCCAGAGTTGACTGTCTATTGAAATACAATTCATGTGTAAGTTCAGATGAAAGGGCAAACATTGTAGACCCTGTGGCTAAGTTTTGAGCACTGCTGGCGTGATTTGGCTTTGGTGGAGGGGCTGGAAGTTTGGGCACCAAAGCTGTTGCGCCAGACGTGGTTAAATATGCATGGCCAACAGTGTCAATTGAGAAGCAAATACTATTCACTCAGAGAAAGGGGCCCATACATTTATCTTCCAACTGCAACATGTAACCTGCTGTATTAGCTTTTGTGTGTTCAATTTTTGCTGCTGCTCTCAGTTTACACTTTCAGGTTCTCTACAGTGGAAGGAAGGTCAGTATTGCCAGAAATAGTGTGAGTATTTTTTTCATTCCTTAACGCAACTGACAGCGGCAAACGGTATACAGTCATCTCGCGACGTCTGGAGCACTGATATCTCAAAGTCCCTCTTATATCAAAGGTTATGATCTTCAGTTCAGTTCTGTTCAATTCTCTTATCGATGTTACCCAAGTGGCTCAACGGTACGTAACCATAGTTGCACACACTTGGCGCCGTGTGTCCGTCCAATGTCATTCAGTCTGTAATTGTGTCGTCGGTCAGTGCTGCTCAACCAGTATTTATGCATAGATGTTTTGAGGTTATGGTCTGGACATATTTCCTGTTTATATTTACAGTTCAACTCTGGATATCTCAAACTACCGATATCCCAAAGAAATTTGTCTGGGCCCAGAAAATTTACTTTGAGATATTTTTTTTTTTCCAGATGTCCAGAGTTGACTGTCTATTGAAATACAATTCATGTGTAAGTTCAGATGAAAGGGCAAACATTGTAGACCCTGTGGCTAAGTTTTGAGCACTGCTGGCGTGATTCGGCTTTGGTGGAGGGGCTGGAAGTTTGGGCACCAAAGCTGTTGCGCCAGACGTGGTTAAATATGCATGGCCAACAGTGTCAATTGAGAAGCAAATACTATTCACTCAGAGAAAGGGGCCCATACATTTATCTTCCAACTGCAACATGTAACCTGCTGTATTAGCTTTTGTGTGTTCAATTTTTGCTGCTGCTCTCAGTTTACACTTTCAGGTTCTCTACAGTGGAAGGAAGGTCAGTATTGCCAGAAATAGTGTGAGTATTTTTTTCATTCCTTAACGCAACTGACAGCGGCAAACGGTATACAGTCATCTCGCGACGTCTGGAGCACTGATATCTCAAAGTCCCTCTTATATCAAAGGTTATGATCTTCAGTTCAGTTCTGTTCAATTCTCTTATCGATGTTACCCAAGTGGCTCAACGGTACGTAACCATAGTTGCACACACTTGGCGCCGTGTGTCCGTCCAATGTCATTCAGTCTGTAATTGTGTCGTCGGTCAGTGCTGCTCAACCAGTATTTATGCATAGATGTTTTGAGGTTATGGTCTGGACATATTTCCTGTTTATATTTACAGTTCAACTCTGGATATCTCAAACTACCGATATCCCAAAGAAATTTGTCTGGGCCCAGAAAATTTACTTTGAGATATCAGTAGTTTGGAGATGTCCAGAGTTGACTGTCTATTGAAATACAATTCATGTGTAAGTTCAGATGAAAGGGCAAACATTGTAGACCCTGTGGCTAAGTTTTGAGCACTGCTGGCGTGATTTGGCTTTGGTGGAGGGGCTGGAAGTTTGGGCACCAAAGCTGTTGCGCCAGACGTGGTTAAATATGCATGGCCAACAGTGTCAATTGAGAAGCAAATACTATTCACTCAGAGAAAGGGGCCCATACATTTATCTTCCAACTGCAACATGTAACCTGCTGTATTAGCTTTTGTGTGTTCAATTTTTGCTGCTGCTCTCAGTTTACACTTTCAGGTTCTCTACAGTGGAAGGAAGGTCAGTATTGCCAGAAATAGTGTGAGTATTTTTTTCATTCCTTAACGCAACTGACAGCGGCAAACGGTATACAGTCATCTCGCGACGTCTGGAGCACTGATATCTCAAAGTCCCTCTTATATCAAAGGTTATGATCTTCAGTTCAGTTCTGTTCAATTCTCTTATCGATGTTACCCAAGTGGCTCAACGGTACGTAACCATAGTTGCACACACTTGGCGCCGTGTGTCCGTCCAATGTCATTCAGTCTGTAATTGTGTCGTCGGTCAGTGCTGCTCAACCAGTATTTATGCATAGATGTTTTGAGGTTATGGTCTGGACATATTTCCTGTTTATATTTACAGTTCAACTCTGGATATCTCAAACTACCGATATCCCAAAGAAATTTGTCTGGGCCCAGAAAATTTACTTTGAGATATCAGTAGTTTGGAGATGTCCAGAGTTGACTGTCTATTGAAATACAATTCATGTGTAAGTTCAGATGAAAGGGCAAACATTGTAGACCCTGTGGCTAAGTTTTGAGCACTGCTGGCGTGATTTGGCTTTGGTGGAGGGGCTGGAAGTTTGGGCACCAAAGCTGTTGCGCCAGACGTGGTTAAATATGCATGGCCAACAGTGTCAATTGAGAAGCAAATACTATTCACTCAGAGAAAGGGGCCCATACATTTATCTTCCAACTGCAACATGTAAAAAGCTGTATTAGCTTTTGTGTGTTCAATTTTTGCTGCTGCTCTCAGTTTACACTTTCAGGTTCTCTACAGTGGAAGGAAGGTCAGTATTGCCAGAAATAGTGTGAGTATTTTTTTCATTCCTTAACGCAACTGACAGCGGCAAACGGTATACAGTCATCTCGCGACGTCTGGAGCACTGATATCTCAAAGTCCCTCTTATATCAAAGGTTATGATCTTCAGTTCAGTTCTGTTCAATTCTCTTATCGATGTTACCCAAGTGGCTCAACGGTACGTAACCATAGTTGCACACACTTGGCGCCGTGTGTCCGTCCAATGTCATTCAGTCTGTAATTGTGTCGTCGGTCAGTGCTGCTCAACCAGTATTTATGCATAGATGTTTTGAGGTTATGGTCTGGACATATTTCCTGTTTATATTTACAGTTCAACTCTGGATATCTCAAACTACCGATATCCCAAAGAAATTTGTCTGGGCCCAGAAAATTTACTTTGAGATATCAGTAGTTTGGAGATGTCCAGAGTTGACTGTCTATTGAAATACAATTCATGTGTAAGTTCAGATGAAAGGGCAAACATTGTAGACCCTGTGGCTAAGTTTTGAGCACTGCTGGCGTGATTTGGCTTTGGTGGAGGGGCTGGAAGTTTGGGCACCAAAGCTGTTGCGCCAGACGTGGTTAAATATGCATGGCCAACAGTGTCAATTGAGAAGCAAATACTATTCACTCAGAGAAAGGGGCCCATACATTTATCTTCCAACTGCAACATGTAACCTGCTGTATTAGCTTTTGTGTGTTCAATTTTTGCTGCTGCTCTCAGTTTACACTTTCAGGTTCTCTACAGTGGAAGGAAGGTCAGTATTGCCAGAAATAGTGTGAGTATTTTTTTCATTCCTTAACGCAACTGACAGCGGCAAACGGTATACAGTCATCTCGCGACGTCTGGAGCACTGATATCTCAAAGTCCCTCTTATATCAAAGGTTATGATCTTCAGTTCAGTTCTGTTCAATTCTCTTATCGATGTTACCCAAGTGGCTCAACGGTACGTAACCATAGTTGCACACACTTGGCGCCGTGTGTCCGTCCAATGTCATTCAGTCTGTAATTGTGTCGTCGGTCAGTGCTGCTCAACCAGTATTTATGCATAGATGTTTTGAGGTTATGGTCTGGACATATTTCCTGTTTATATTTACAGTTCAACTCTGGATATCTCAAACTACCGATATCCCAAAGAAATTTGTCTGGGCCCAGAAAATTTACTTTGAGATATCAGTAGTTTGGAGATGTCCAGAGTTGACTGTCTATTGAAATACAATTCATGTGTAAGTTCAGATGAAAGGGCAAACATTGTAGACCCTGTGGCTAAGTTTTGAGCACTGCTGGCGTGATTTGGCTTTGGTGGAGGGGCTGGAAGTTTGGGCACCAAAGCTGTTGCGCCAGACGTGGTTAAATATGCATGGCCAACAGTGTCAATTGAGAAGCAAATACTATTCACTCAGAGAAAGGGGCCCATACATTTATCTTCCAACTGCAACATGTAACCTGCTGTATTAGCTTTTGTGTGTTCAATTTTTGCTGCTGCTCTCAGTTTACACTTTCAGGTTCTCTACAGTGGAAGGAAGGTCAGTATTGCCAGAAATAGTGTGAGTATTTTTTTCATTCCTTAACGCAACTGACAGCGGCAAACGGTATACAGTCATCTCGCGACGTCTGGAGCACTGATATCTCAAAGTCCCTCTTATATCAAAGGTTATGATCTTCAGTTCAGTTCTGTTCAATTCTCTTATCGATGTTACCCAAGTGGCTCAACGGTACGTAACCATAGTTGCACACACTTGGCGCCGTGTGTCCGTCCAATGTCATTCAGTCTGTAATTGTGTCGTCGGTCAGTGCTGCTCAACCAGTATTTATGCATAGATGTTTTGAGGTTATGGTCTGGACATATTTCCTGTTTATATTTACAGTTCAACTCTGGATATCTCAAACTACCGATATCCCAAAGAAATTTGTCTGGGCCCAGAAAATTTACTTTGAGATATCAGTAGTTTGGAGATGTCCAGAGTTGACTGTCTATTGAAATACAATTCATGTGTAAGTTCAGATGAAAGGGCAAACATTGTAGACCCTGTGGCTAAGTTTTGAGCACTGCTGGCGTGATTTGGCTTTGGTGGAGGGGCTGGAAGTTTGGGCACCAAAGCTGTTGCGCCAGACGTGGTTAAATATGCATGGCCAACAGTGTCAATTGAGAAGCAAATACTATTCACTCAGAGAAAGGGGCCCATACATTTATCTTCCAACTGCAACATGTAACCTGCTGTATTAGCTTTTGTGTGTTCAATTTTTGCTGCTGCTCTCAGTTTACACTTTCAGGTTCTCTACAGTGGAAGGAAGGTCAGTATTGCCAGAAATAGTGTGAGTATTTTTTTCATTCCTTAACGCAACTGACAGCGGCAAACGGTATACAGTCATCTCGCGACGTCTGGAGCACTGATATCTCAAAGTCCCTCTTATATCAAAGGTTATGATCTTCAGTTCAGTTCTGTTCAATTCTCTTATCGATGTTACCCAAGTGGCTCAACGGTACGTAACCATAGTTGCACACACTTGGCGCCGTGTGTCCGTCCAATGTCATTCAGTCTGTAATTGTGTCGTCGGTCAGTGCTGCTCAACCAGTATTTATGCATAGATGTTTTGAGGTTATGGTCTGGACATATTTCCTGTTTATATTTACAGTTCAACTCTGGATATCTCAAACTACCGATATCCCAAAGAAATTTGTCTGGGCCCAGAAAATTTACTTTGAGATATCAGTAGTTTGGAGATGTCCAGAGTTGACTGTCTATTGAAATACAATTCATGTGTAAGTTCAGATGAAAGGGCAAACATTGTAGACCCTGTGGCTAAGTTTTGAGCACTGCTGGCGTGATTTGGCTTTGGTGGAGGGGCTGGAAGTTTGGGCACCAAAGCTGTTGCGCCAGACGTGGTTAAATATGCATGGCCAACAGTGTCAATTGAGAAGCAAATACTATTCACTCAGAGAAAGGGGCCCATACATTTATCTTCCAACTGCAACATGTAACCTGCTGTATTAGCTTTTGTGTGTTCAATTTTTGCTGCTGCTCTCAGTTTACACTTTCAGGTTCTCTACAGTGGAAGGAAGGTCAGTATTGCCAGAAATAGTGTGAGTATTTTTTTCATTCCTTAACGCAACTGACAGCGGCAAACGGTATACAGTCATCTCGCGACGTCTGGAGCACTGATATCTCAAAGTCCCTCTTATATCAAAGGTTATGATCTTCAGTTCAGTTCTGTTCAATTCTCTTATCGATGTTACCCAAGTGGCTCAACGGTACGTAACCATAGTTGCACACACTTGGCGCCGTGTGTCCGTCCAATGTCATTCAGTCTGTAATTGTGTCGTCGGTCAGTGCTGCTCAACCAGTATTTATGCATAGATGTTTTGAGGTTATGGTCTGGACATATTTCCTGTTTATATTTACAGTTCAACTCTGGATATCTCAAACTACCGATATCCCAAAGAAATTTGTCTGGGCCCAGAAAATTTACTTTGAGATATCAGTAGTTTGGAGATGTCCAGAGTTGACTGTCTATTGAAATACAATTCATGTGTAAGTTCAGATGAAAGGGCAAACATTGTAGACCCTGTGGCTAAGTTTTGAGCACTGCTGGCGTGATTTGGCTTTGGTGGAGGGGCTGGAAGTTTGGGCACCAAAGCTGTTGCGCCAGACGTGGTTAAATATGCATGGCCAACAGTGTCAATTGAGAAGCAAATACTATTCACTCAGAGAAAGGGGCCCATACATTTATCTTCCAACTGCAACATGTAACCTGCTGTATTAGCTTTTGTGTGTTCAATTTTTGCTGCTGCTCTCAGTTTACACTTTCAGGTTCTCTACAGTGGAAGGAAGGTCAGTATTGCCAGAAATAGTGTGAGTATTTTTTTCATTCCTTAACGCAACTGACAGCGGCAAACGGTATACAGTCATCTCGCGACGTCTGGAGCACTGATATCTCAAAGTCCCTCTTATATCAAAGGTTATGATCTTCAGTTCAGTTCTGTTCAATTCTCTTATCGATGTTACCCAAGTGGCTCAACGGTACGTAACCATAGTTGCACACACTTGGCGCCGTGTGTCCGTCCAATGTCATTCAGTCTGTAATTGTGTCGTCGGTCAGTGCTGCTCAACCAGTATTTATGCATAGATGTTTTGAGGTTATGGTCTGGACATATTTCCTGTTTATATTTACAGTTCAACTCTGGATATCTCAAACTACCGATATCCCAAAGAAATTTGTCTGGGCCCAGAAAATTTACTTTGAGATATCAGTAGTTTGGAGATGTCCAGAGTTGACTGTCTATTGAAATACAATTCATGTGTAAGTTCAGATGAAAGGGCAAACATTGTAGACCCTGTGGCTAAGTTTTGAGCACTGCTGGCGTGATTTGGCTTTGGTGGAGGGGCTGGAAGTTTGGGCACCAAAGCTGTTGCGCCAGACGTGGTTAAATATGCATGGCCAACAGTGTCAATTGAGAAGCAAATACTATTCACTCAGAGAAAGGGGCCCATACATTTATCTTCCAACTGCAACATGTAACCTGCTGTATTAGCTTTTGTGTGTTCAATTTTTGCTGCTGCTCTCAGTTTACACTTTCAGGTTCTCTACAGTGGAAGGAAGGTCAGTATTGCCAGAAATAGTGTGAGTATTTTTTTCATTCCTTAACGCAACTGACAGCGGCAAACGGTATACAGTCATCTCGCGACGTCTGGAGCACTGATATCTCTAAGTCCCTCTTATATCAAAGGTTATGATCTTCAGTTCAGTTCTGTTCAATTCTCTTATCGATGTTACCCAAGTGGCTCAACGGTACGTAACCATAGTTGCACACACTTGGCGCCGTGTGTCCGTCCAATGTCATTCAGTCTGTAATTGTGTCGTCGGTCAGTGCTGCTCAACCAGTATTTATGCATAGATGTTTTGAGGTTATGGTCTGGACATATTTCCTGTTTATATTTACAGTTCAACTCTGGATATCTCAAACTACCGATATCCCAAAGAAATTTGTCTGGGCCCAGAAAATTTACTTTGAGATATCAGTAGTTTGGAGATGTCCAGAGTTGACTGTCTATTGAAATACAATTCATGTGTAAGTTCAGATGAAAGGGCAAACATTGTAGACCCTGTGGCTAAGTTTTGAGCACTGCTGGCGTGATTTGGCTTTGGTGGAGGGGCTGGAAGTTTGGGCACCAAAGCTGTTGCGCCAGACGTGGTTAAATATGCATGGCCAACAGTGTCAATTGAGAAGCAAATACTATTCACTCAGAGAAAGGGGCCCATACATTTATCTTCCAACTGCAACATGTAACCTGCTGTATTAGCTTTTGTGTGTTCAATTTTTGCTGCTGCTCTCAGTTTACACTTTCAGGTTCTCTACAGTGGAAGGAAGGTCAGTATTGCCAGAAATAGTGTGAGTATTTTTTTCATTCCTTAACGCAACTGACAGCGGCAAACGGTATACAGTCATCTCGCGACGTCTGGAGCACTGATATCTCAAAGTCCCTCTTATATCAAAGGTTATGATCTTCAGTTCAGTTCTGTTCAATTCTCTTATCGATGTTACCCAAGTGGCTCAACGGTACGTAACCATAGTTGCACACACTTGGCGCCGTGTGTCCGTCCAATGTCATTCAGTCTGTAATTGTGTCGTCGGTCAGTGCTGCTCAACCAGTATTTATGCATAGATGTTTTGAGGTTATGGTCTGGACATATTTCCTGTTTATATTTACAGTTCAACTCTGGATATCTCAAACTACCGATATCCCAAAGAAATTTGTCTGGGCCCAGAAAATTTACTTTGAGATATCAGTAGTTTGGAGATGTCCAGAGTTGACTGTCTATTGAAATACAATTCATGTGTAAGTTCAGATGAAAGGGCAAACATTGTAGACCCTGTGGCTAAGTTTTGAGCACTGCTGGCGTGATTTGGCTTTGGTGGAGGGGCTGGAAGTTTGGGCACCAAAGCTGTTGCGCCAGACGTGGTTAAATATGCATGGCCAACAGTGTCAATTGAGAAGCAAATACTATTCACTCAGAGAAAGGGGCCCATACATTTATCTTCCAACTGCAACATGTAACCTGCTGTATTAGCTTTTGTGTGTTCAATTTTTGCTGCTGCTCTCAGTTTACACTTTCAGGTTCTCTACAGTGGAAGGAAGGTCAGTATTGCCAGAAATAGTGTGAGTATTTTTTTCATTCCTTAACGCAACTGACAGCGGCAAACGGTATACAGTCATCTCGCGACGTCTGGAGCACTGATATCTCAAAGTCCCTCTTATATCAAAGGTTATGATCTTCAGTTCAGTTCTGTTCAATTCTCTTATCGATGTTACCCAAGTGGCTCAACGGTACGTAACCATAGTTGCACACACTTGGCGCCGTGTGTCCGTCCAATGTCATTCAGTCTGTAATTGTGTCGTCGGTCAGTGCTGCTCAACCAGTATTTATGCATAGATGTTTTGAGGTTATGGTCTGGACATATTTCCTGTTTATATTTACAGTTCAACTCTGGATATCTCAAACTACCGATATCCCAAAGAAATTTGTCTGGGCCCAGAAAATTTACTTTGAGATATCAGTAGTTTGGAGATGTCCAGAGTTGACTGTCTATTGAAATACAATTCATGTGTAAGTTCAGATGAAAGGGCAAACATTGTAGACCCTGTGGCTAAGTTTTGAGCACTGCTGGCGTGATTTGGCTTTGGTGGAGGGGCTGGAAGTTTGGGCACCAAAGCTGTTGCGCCAGACGTGGTTAAATATGCATGGCCAACAGTGTCAATTGAGAAGCAAATACTATTCACTCAGAGAAAGGGGCCCATACATTTATCTTCCAACTGCAACATGTAACCTGCTGTATTAGCTTTTGTGTGTTCAATTTTTGCTGCTGCTCTCAGTTTACACTTTCAGGTTCTCTACAGTGGAAGGAAGGTCAGTATTGCCAGAAATAGTGTGAGTATTTTTTTCATTCCTTAACGCAACTGACAGCGGCAAACGGTATACAGTCATCTCGCGACGTCTGGAGCACTGATATCTCAAAGTCCCTCTTATATCAAAGGTTATGATCTTCAGTTCAGTTCTGTTCAATTCTCTTATCGATGTTACCCAAGTGGCTCAACGGTACGTAACCATAGTTGCACACACTTGGCGCCGTGTGTCCGTCCAATGTCATTCAGTCTGTAATTGTGTCGTCGGTCAGTGCTGCTCAACCAGTATTTATGCATAGATGTTTTGAGGTTATGGTCTGGACATATTTCCTGTTTATATTTACAGTTCAACTCTGGATATCTCAAACTACCGATATCCCAAAGAAATTTGTCTGGGCCCAGAAAATTTACTTTGAGATATCAGTAGTTTGGAGATGTCCAGAGTTGACTGTCTATTGAAATACAATTCATGTGTAAGTTCAGATGAAAGGGCAAACATTGTAGACCCTGTGGCTAAGTTTTGAGCACTGCTGGCGTGATTTGGCTTTGGTGGAGGGGCTGGAAGTTTGGGCACCAAAGCTGTTGCGCCAGACGTGGTTAAATATGCATGGCCAACAGTGTCAATTGAGAAGCAAATACTATTCACTCAGAGAAAGGGGCCCATACATTTATCTTCCAACTGCAACATGTAACCTGCTGTATTAGCTTTTGTGTGTTCAATTTTTGCTGCTGCTCTCAGTTTACACTTTCAGGTTCTCTACAGTGGAAGGAAGGTCAGTATTGCCAGAAATAGTGTGAGTATTTTTTTCATTCCTTAACGCAACTGACAGCGGCAAACGGTATACAGTCATCTCGCGACGTCTGGAGCACTGATATCTCAAAGTCCCTCTTATATCAAAGGTTATGATCTTCAGTTCAGTTCTGTTCAATTCTCTTATCGATGTTACCCAAGTGGCTCAACGGTACGTAACCATAGTTGCACACACTTGGCGCCGTGTGTCCGTCCAATGTCATTCAGTCTGTAATTGTGTCGTCGGTCAGTGCTGCTCAACCAGTATTTATGCATAGATGTTTTGAGGTTATGGTCTGGACATATTTCCTGTTTATATTTACAGTTCAACTCTGGATATCTCAAACTACCGATATCCCAAAGAAATTTGTCTGGGCCCAGAAAATTTACTTTGAGATATCAGTAGTTTGGAGATGTCCAGAGTTGACTGTCTATTGAAATACAATTCATGTGTAAGTTCAGATGAAAGGGCAAACATTGTAGACCCTGTGGCTAAGTTTTGAGCACTGCTGGCGTGATTTGGCTTTGGTGGAGGGGCTGGAAGTTTGGGCACCAAAGCTGTTGCGCCAGACGTGGTTAAATATGCATGGCCAACAGTGTCAATTGAGAAGCAAATACTATTCACTCAGAGAAAGGGGCCCATACATTTATCTTCCAACTGCAACATGTAACCTGCTGTATTAGCTTTTGTGTGTTCAATTTTTGCTGCTGCTCTCAGTTTACACTTTCAGGTTCTCTACAGTGGAAGGAAGGTCAGTATTGCCAGAAATAGTGTGAGTATTTTTTTCATTCCTTAACGCAACTGACAGCGGCAAACGGTATACAGTCATCTCGCGACGTCTGGAGCACTGATATCTCAAAGTCCCTCTTATATCAAAGGTTATGATCTTCAGTTCAGTTCTGTTCAATTCTCTTATCGATGTTACCCAAGTGGCTCAACGGTACGTAACCATAGTTGCACACACTTGGCGCCGTGTGTCCGTCCAATGTCATTCAGTCTGTAATTGTGTCGTCGGTCAGTGCTGCTCAACCAGTATTTATGCATAGATGTTTTGAGGTTATGGTCTGGACATATTTCCTGTTTATATTTACAGTTCAACTCTGGATATCTCAAACTACCGATATCCCAAAGAAATTTGTCTGGGCCCAGAAAATTTACTTTGAGATATCAGTAGTTTGGAGATGTCCAGAGTTGACTGTCTATTGAAATACAATTCATGTGTAAGTTCAGATGAAAGGGCAAACATTGTAGACCCTGTGGCTAAGTTTTGAGCACTGCTGGCGTGATTTGGCTTTGGTGGAGGGGCTGGAAGTTTGGGCACCAAAGCTGTTGCGCCAGACGTGGTTAAATATGCATGGC
Source organism: Ctena decussata (assembly GCA_963989385.1). Classification (NCBI taxonomy): domain Eukaryota; kingdom Metazoa; phylum Mollusca; class Bivalvia; order Lucinida; family Lucinidae; genus Ctena; species Ctena decussata. The sequence goes on from OZ022511.1 coordinate 17,028,630, forward strand.
CAACAGTGTCAATTGAGAAGCAAATACTATTCACTCAGAGAAAGGGGCCCATACATTTATCTTCCAACTGCAACATGTAACCTGCTGTATTAGCTTTTGTGTGTTCAATTTTTGCTGCTGCTCTCAGTTTACACTTTCAGGTTCTCTACAGTGGAAGGAAGGTCAGTATTGCCAGAAATAGTGTGAGTATTTTTTTCATTCCTTAACGCAACTGACAGCGGCAAACGGTATACAGTCATCTCGCGACGTCTGGAGCACTGATATCTCAAAGTCCCTCTTATATCAAAGGTTATGATCTTCAGTTCAGTTCTGTTCAATTCTCTTATCGATGTTACCCAAGTGGCTCAACGGTACGTAACCATAGTTGCACACACTTGGCGCCGTGTGTCCGTCCAATGTCATTCAGTCTGTAATTGTGTCGTCGGTCAGTGCTGCTCAACCAGTATTTATGCATAGATGTTTTGAGGTTATGGTCTGGACATATTTCCTGTTTATATTTACAGTTCAACTCTGGATATCTCAAACTACCGATATCCCAAAGAAATTTGTCTGGGCCCAGAAAATTTACTTTGAGATATCAGTAGTTTGGAGATGTCCAGAGTTGACTGTCTATTGAAATACAATTCATGTGTAAGTTCAGATGAAAGGGCAAACATTGTAGACCCTGTGGCTAAGTTTTGAGCACTGCTGGCGTGATTTGGCTTTGGTGGAGGGGCTGGAAGTTTGGGCACCAAAGCTGTTGCGCCAGACGTGGTTAAATATGCATGGCCAACAGTGTCAATTGAGAAGCAAATACTATTCACTCAGAGAAAGGGGCCCATACATTTATCTTCCAACTGCAACATGTAAAAAGCTGTATTAGCTTTTGTGTGTTCAATTTTTGCTGCTGCTCTCAGTTTACACTTTCAGGTTCTCTACAGTGGAAGGAAGGTCAGTATTGCCAGAAATAGTGTGAGTATTTTTTTCATTCCTTAACGCAACTGACAGCGGCAAACGGTATACAGTCATCTCGCGACGTCTGGAGCACTGATATCTCAAAGTCCCTCTTATATCAAAGGTTATGATCTTCAGTTCAGTTCTGTTCAATTCTCTTATCGATGTTACCCAAGTGGCTCAACGGTACGTAACCATAGTTGCACACACTTGGCGCCGTGTGTCCGTCCAATGTCATTCAGTCTGTAATTGTGTCGTCGGTCAGTGCTGCTCAACCAGTATTTATGCATAGATGTTTTGAGGTTATGGTCTGGACATATTTCCTGTTTATATTTACAGTTCAACTCTGGATATCTCAAACTACCGATATCCCAAAGAAATTTGTCTGGGCCCAGAAAATTTACTTTGAGATATCAGTAGTTTGGAGATGTCCAGAGTTGACTGTCTATTGAAATACAATTCATGTGTAAGTTCAGATGAAAGGGCAAACATTGTAGACCCTGTGGCTAAGTTTTGAGCACTGCTGGCGTGATTTGGCTTTGGTGGAGGGGCTGGAAGTTTGGGCACCAAAGCTGTTGCGCCAGACGTGGTTAAATATGCATGGCCAACAGTGTCAATTGAGAAGCAAATACTATTCACTCAGAGAAAGGGGCCCATACATTTATCTTCCAACTGCAACATGTAACCTGCTGTATTAGCTTTTGTGTGTTCAATTTTTGCTGCTGCTCTCAGTTTACACTTTCAGGTTCTCTACAGTGGAAGGAAGGTCAGTATTGCCAGAAATAGTGTGAGTATTTTTTTCATTCCTTAACGCAACTGACAGCGGCAAACGGTATACAGTCATCTCGCGACGTCTGGAGCACTGATATCTCAAAGTCCCTCTTATATCAAAGGTTATGATCTTCAGTTCAGTTCTGTTCAATTCTCTTATCGATGTTACCCAAGTGGCTCAACGGTACGTAACCATAGTTGCACACACTTGGCGCCGTGTGTCCGTCCAATGTCATTCAGTCTGTAATTGTGTCGTCGGTCAGTGCTGCTCAACCAGTATTTATGCATAGATGTTTTGAGGTTATGGTCTGGACATATTTCCTGTTTATATTTACAGTTCAACTCTGGATATCTCAAACTACCGATATCCCAAAGAAATTTGTCTGGGCCCAGAAAATTTACTTTGAGATATCAGTAGTTTGGAGATGTCCAGAGTTGACTGTCTATTGAAATACAATTCATGTGTAAGTTCAGATGAAAGGGCAAACATTGTAGACCCTGTGGCTAAGTTTTGAGCACTGCTGGCGTGATTTGGCTTTGGTGGAGGGGCTGGAAGTTTGGGCACCAAAGCTGTTGCGCCAGACGTGGTTAAATATGCATGGCCAACAGTGTCAATTGAGAAGCAAATACTATTCACTCAGAGAAAGGGGCCCATACATTTATCTTCCAACTGCAACATGTAACCTGCTGTATTAGCTTTTGTGTGTTCAATTTTTGCTGCTGCTCTCAGTTTACACTTTCAGGTTCTCTACAGTGGAAGGAAGGTCAGTATTGCCAGAAATAGTGTGAGTATTTTTTTCATTCCTTAACGCAACTGACAGCGGCAAACGGTATACAGTCATCTCGCGACGTCTGGAGCACTGATATCTCAAAGTCCCTCTTATATCAAAGGTTATGATCTTCAGTTCAGTTCTGTTCAATTCTCTTATCGATGTTACCCAAGTGGCTCAACGGTACGTAACCATAGTTGCACACACTTGGCGCCGTGTGTCCGTCCAATGTCATTCAGTCTGTAATTGTGTCGTCGGTCAGTGCTGCTCAACCAGTATTTATGCATAGATGTTTTGAGGTTATGGTCTGGACATATTTCCTGTTTATATTTACAGTTCAACTCTGGATATCTCAAACTACCGATATCCCAAAGAAATTTGTCTGGGCCCAGAAAATTTACTTTGAGATATCAGTAGTTTGGAGATGTCCAGAGTTGACTGTCTATTGAAATACAATTCATGTGTAAGTTCAGATGAAAGGGCAAACATTGTAGACCCTGTGGCTAAGTTTTGAGCACTGCTGGCGTGATTTGGCTTTGGTGGAGGGGCTGGAAGTTTGGGCACCAAAGCTGTTGCGCCAGACGTGGTTAAATATGCATGGCCAACAGTGTCAATTGAGAAGCAAATACTATTCACTCAGAGAAAGGGGCCCATACATTTATCTTCCAACTGCAACATGTAACCTGCTGTATTAGCTTTTGTGTGTTCAATTTTTGCTGCTGCTCTCAGTTTACACTTTCAGGTTCTCTACAGTGGAAGGAAGGTCAGTATTGCCAGAAATAGTGTGAGTATTTTTTTCATTCCTTAACGCAACTGACAGCGGCAAACGGTATACAGTCATCTCGCGACGTCTGGAGCACTGATATCTCAAAGTCCCTCTTATATCAAAGGTTATGATCTTCAGTTCAGTTCTGTTCAATTCTCTTATCGATGTTACCCAAGTGGCTCAACGGTACGTAACCATAGTTGCACACACTTGGCGCCGTGTGTCCGTCCAATGTCATTCAGTCTGTAATTGTGTCGTCGGTCAGTGCTGCTCAACCAGTATTTATGCATAGATGTTTTGAGGTTATGGTCTGGACATATTTCCTGTTTATATTTACAGTTCAACTCTGGATATCTCAAACTACCGATATCCCAAAGAAATTTGTCTGGGCCCAGAAAATTTACTTTGAGATATCAGTAGTTTGGAGATGTCCAGAGTTGACTGTCTATTGAAATACAATTCATGTGTAAGTTCAGATGAAAGGGCAAACATTGTAGACCCTGTGGCTAAGTTTTGAGCACTGCTGGCGTGATTTGGCTTTGGTGGAGGGGCTGGAAGTTTGGGCACCAAAGCTGTTGCGCCAGACGTGGTTAAATATGCATGGCCAACAGTGTCAATTGAGAAGCAAATACTATTCACTCAGAGAAAGGGGCCCATACATTTATCTTCCAACTGCAACATGTAACCTGCTGTATTAGCTTTTGTGTGTTCAATTTTTGCTGCTGCTCTCAGTTTACACTTTCAGGTTCTCTACAGTGGAAGGAAGGTCAGTATTGCCAGAAATAGTGTGAGTATTTTTTTCATTCCTTAACGCAACTGACAGCGGCAAACGGTATACAGTCATCTCGCGACGTCTGGAGCACTGATATCTCAAAGTCCCTCTTATATCAAAGGTTATGATCTTCAGTTCAGTTCTGTTCAATTCTCTTATCGATGTTACCCAAGTGGCTCAACGGTACGTAACCATAGTTGCACACACTTGGCGCCGTGTGTCCGTCCAATGTCATTCAGTCTGTAATTGTGTCGTCGGTCAGTGCTGCTCAACCAGTATTTATGCATAGATGTTTTGAGGTTATGGTCTGGACATATTTCCTGTTTATATTTACAGTTCAACTCTGGATATCTCAAACTACCGATATCCCAAAGAAATTTGTCTGGGCCCAGAAAATTTACTTTGAGATATCAGTAGTTTGGAGATGTCCAGAGTTGACTGTCTATTGAAATACAATTCATGTGTAAGTTCAGATGAAAGGGCAAACATTGTAGACCCTGTGGCTAAGTTTTGAGCACTGCTGGCGTGATTTGGCTTTGGTGGAGGGGCTGGAAGTTTGGGCACCAAAGCTGTTGCGCCAGACGTGGTTAAATATGCATGGCCAACAGTGTCAATTGAGAAGCAAATACTATTCACTCAGAGAAAGGGGCCCATACATTTATCTTCCAACTGCAACATGTAACCTGCTGTATTAGCTTTTGTGTGTTCAATTTTTGCTGCTGCTCTCAGTTTACACTTTCAGGTTCTCTACAGTGGAAGGAAGGTCAGTATTGCCAGAAATAGTGTGAGTATTTTTTTCATTCCTTAACGCAACTGACAGCGGCAAACGGTATACAGTCATCTCGCGACGTCTGGAGCACTGATATCTCAAAGTCCCTCTTATATCAAAGGTTATGATCTTCAGTTCAGTTCTGTTCAATTCTCTTATCGATGTTACCCAAGTGGCTCAACGGTACGTAACCATAGTTGCACACACTTGGCGCCGTGTGTCCGTCCAATGTCATTCAGTCTGTAATTGTGTCGTCGGTCAGTGCTGCTCAACCAGTATTTATGCATAGATGTTTTGAGGTTATGGTCTGGACATATTTCCTGTTTATATTTACAGTTCAACTCTGGATATCTCAAACTACCGATATCCCAAAGAAATTTGTCTGGGCCCAGAAAATTTACTTTGAGATATCAGTAGTTTGGAGATGTCCAGAGTTGACTGTCTATTGAAATACAATTCATGTGTAAGTTCAGATGAAAGGGCAAACATTGTAGACCCTGTGGCTAAGTTTTGAGCACTGCTGGCGTGATTTGGCTTTGGTGGAGGGGCTGGAAGTTTGGGCACCAAAGCTGTTGCGCCAGACGTGGTTAAATATGCATGGCCAACAGTGTCAATTGAGAAGCAAATACTATTCACTCAGAGAAAGGGGCCCATACATTTATCTTCCAACTGCAACATGTAACCTGCTGTATTAGCTTTTGTGTGTTCAATTTTTGCTGCTGCTCTCAGTTTACACTTTCAGGTTCTCTACAGTGGAAGGAAGGTCAGTATTGCCAGAAATAGTGTGAGTATTTTTTTCATTCCTTAACGCAACTGACAGCGGCAAACGGTATACAGTCATCTCGCGACGTCTGGAGCACTGATATCTCAAAGTCCCTCTTATATCAAAGGTTATGATCTTCAGTTCAGTTCTGTTCAATTCTCTTATCGATGTTACCCAAGTGGCTCAACGGTACGTAACCATAGTTGCACACACTTGGCGCCGTGTGTCCGTCCAATGTCATTCAGTCTGTAATTGTGTCGTCGGTCAGTGCTGCTCAACCAGTATTTATGCATAGATGTTTTGAGGTTATGGTCTGGACATATTTCCTGTTTATATTTACAGTTCAACTCTGGATATCTCAAACTACCGATATCCCAAAGAAATTTGTCTGGGCCCAGAAAATTTACTTTGAGATATCAGTAGTTTGGAGATGTCCAGAGTTGACTGTCTATTGAAATACAATTCATGTGTAAGTTCAGATGAAAGGGCAAACATTGTAGACCCTGTGGCTAAGTTTTGAGCACTGCTGGCATGATTTGGCTTTGGTGGAGGGGCTGGAAGTTTGGGCACCAAAGCTGTTGCGCCAGACGTGGTTAAATATGCATGGCCAACAGTGTCAATTGAGAAGCAAATACTATTCACTCAGAGAAAGGGGCCCATACATTTATCTTCCAACTGCAACATGTAACCTGCTGTATTAGCTTTTGTGTGTTCAATTTTTGCTGCTGCTCTCAGTTTACACTTTCAGGTTCTCTACAGTGGAAGGAAGGTCAGTATTGCCAGAAATAGTGTGAGTATTTTTTTCATTCCTTAACGCAACTGACAGCGGCAAACGGTATACAGTCATCTCGCGACGTCTGGAGCACTGATATCTCAAAGTCCCTCTTATATCAAAGGTTATGATCTTCAGTTCAGTTCTGTTCAATTCTCTTATCGATGTTACCCAAGTGGCTCAACGGTACGTAACCATAGTTGCACACACTTGGCGCCGTGTGTCCGTCCAATGTCATTCAGTCTGTAATTGTGTCGTCGGTCAGTGCTGCTCAACCAGTATTTATGCATAGATGTTTTGAGGTTATGGTCTGGACATATTTCCTGTTTATATTTACAGTTCAACTCTGGATATCTCAAACTACCGATATCCCAAAGAAATTTGTCTGGGCCCAGAAAATTTACTTTGAGATATCAGTAGTTTGGAGATGTCCAGAGTTGACTGTCTATTGAAATACAATTCATGTGTAAGTTCAGATGAAAGGGCAAACATTGTAGACCCTGTGGCTAAGTTTTGAGCACTGCTGGCGTGATTTGGCTTTGGTGGAGGGGCTGGAAGTTTGGGCACCAAAGCTGTTGCGCCAGACGTGGTTAAATATGCATGGCCAACAGTGTCAATTGAGAAGCAAATACTATTCACTCAGAGAAAGGGGCCCATACATTTATCTTCCAACTGCAACATGTAACCTGCTGTATTAGCTTTTGTGTGTTCAATTTTTGCTGCTGCTCTCAGTTTACACTTTCAGGTTCTCTACAGTGGAAGGAAGGTCAGTATTGCCAGAAATAGTGTGAGTATTTTTTTCATTCCTTAACGCAACTGACAGCGGCAAACGGTATACAGTCATCTCGCGACGTCTGGAGCACTGATATCTCAAAGTCCCTCTTATATCAAAGGTTATGATCTTCAGTTCAGTTCTGTTCAATTCTCTTATCGATGTTACCCAAGTGGCTCAACGGTACGTAACCATAGTTGCACACACTTGGCGCCGTGTGTCCGTCCAATGTCATTCAGTCTGTAATTGTGTCGTCGGTCAGTGCTGCTCAACCAGTATTTATGCATAGATGTTTTGAGGTTATGGTCTGGACATATTTCCTGTTTATATTTACAGTTCAACTCTGGATATCTCAAACTACCGATATCCCAAAGAAATTTGTCTGGGCCCAGAAAATTTACTTTGAGATATCAGTAGTTTGGAGATGTCCAGAGTTGACTGTCTATTGAAATACAATTCATGTGTAAGTTCAGATGAAAGGGCAAACATTGTAGACCCTGTGGCTAAGTTTTGAGCACTGCTGGCGTGATTTGGCTTTGGTGGAGGGGCTGGAAGTTTGGGCACCAAAGCTGTTGCGCCAGACGTGGTTAAATATGCATGGCCAACAGTGTCAATTGAGAAGCAAATACTATTCACTCAGAGAAAGGGGCCCATACATTTATCTTCCAACTGCAACATGTAACCTGCTGTATTAGCTTTTGTGTGTTCAATTTTTGCTGCTGCTCTCAGTTTACACTTTCAGGTTCTCTACAGTGGAAGGAAGGTCAGTATTGCCAGAAATAGTGTGAGTATTTTTTTCATTCCTTAACGCAACTGACAGCGGCAAACGGTATACAGTCATCTCGCGACGTCTGGAGCACTGATATCTCAAAGTCCCTCTTATATCAAAGGTTATGATCTTCAGTGCAGTTCTGTTCAATTCTCTTATCGATGTTACCCAAGTGGCTCAACGGTACGTAACCATAGTTGCACACACTTGGCGCCGTGTGTCCGTCCAATGTCATTCAGTCTGTAATTGTGTCGTCGGTCAGTGCTGCTCAACCAGTATTTATGCATAGATGTTTTGAGGTTATGGTCTGGACATATTTCCTGTTTATATTTACAGTTCAACTCTGGATATCTCAAACTACCGATATCCCAAAGAAATTTGTCTGGGCCCAGAAAATTTACTTTGAGATATCAGTAGTTTGGAGATGTCCAGAGTTGACTGTCTATTGAAATACAATTCATGTGTAAGTTCAGATGAAAGGGCAAACATTGTAGACCCTGTGGCTAAGTTTTGAGCACTGCTGGCGTGATTTGGCTTTGGTGGAGGGGCTGGAAGTTTGGGCACCAAAGCTGTTGCGCCAGACGTGGTTAAATATGCATGGCCAACAGTGTCAATTGAGAAGCAAATACTATTCACTCAGAGAAAGGGGCCCATACATTTATCTTCCAACTGCAACATGTAACCTGCTGTATTAGCTTTTGTGTGTTCAATTTTTGCTGCTGCTCTCAGTTTACACTTTCAGGTTCTCTACAGTGGAAGGAAGGTCAGTATTGCCAGAAATAGGGTGAGTATTTTTGTCATTCCTTAACGCAACTGACAGCGGCAAACGGTATACAGTCATCTCGCGACGTCTGGAGCACTGATATCTCAAAGTCCCTCTTATATCAAAGGTTATGATCTTCAGTTCAGTTCTGTTCAATTCTCTTATCGATGTTACCCAAGTGGCTCAACGGTACGTAACCATAGTTGCACACACTTGGCGCCGTGTGTCCGTCCAATGTCATTCAGTCTGTAATTGTGTCGTCGGTCAGTGCTGCTCAACCAGTATTTATGCATAGATGTTTTGAGGTTATGGTCTGGACATATTTCCTGTTTATATTTACAGTTCAACTCTGGATATCTCAAACTACCGATATCCCAAAGAAATTTGTCTGGGCCCAGAAAATTTACTTTGAGATATCAGTAGTTTGGAGATGTCCAGAGTTGACTGTCTATTGAAATACAATTCATGTGTAAGTTCAGATGAAAGGGCAAACATTGTAGACCCTGTGGCTAAGTTTTGAGCACTGCTGGCGTGATTTGGCTTTGGTGGAGGGGCTGGAAGTTTGGGCACCAAAGCTGTTGCGCCAGACGTGGTTAAATATGCATGGCCAACAGTGTCAATTGAGAAGCAAATACTATTCACTCAGAGAAAGGGGCCCATACATTTATCTTCCAACTGCAACATGTAACCTGCTGTATTAGCTTTTGTGTGTTCAATTTTTGCTGCTGCTCTCAGTTTACACTTTCAGGTTCTCTACAGTGGAAGGAAGGTCAGTATTGCCAGAAATAGTGTGAGTATTTTTTTCATTCCTTAACGCAACTGACAGCGGCAAACGGTATACAGTCATCTCGCGACGTCTGGAGCACTGATATCTCAAAGTCCCTCTTATATCAAAGGTTATGATCTTCAGTTCAGTTCTGTTCAATTCTCTTATCGATGTTACCCAAGTGGCTCAACGGTACGTAACCATAGTTGCACACACTTGGCGCCGTGTGTCCGTCCAATGTCATTCAGTCTGTAATTGTGTCGTCGGTCAGTGCTGCTCAACCAGTATTTATGCATAGATGTTTTGAGGTTATGGTCTGGACATATTTCCTGTTTATATTTACAGTTCAACTCTGGATATCTCAAACTACCGATATCCCAAAGAAATTTGTCTGGGCCCAGAAAATTTACTTTGAGATATCAGTAGTTTGGAGATGTCCAGAGTTGACTGTCTATTGAAATACAATTCATGTGTAAGTTCAGATGAAAGGGCAAACATTGTAGACCCTGTGGCTAAGTTTTGAGCACTGCTGGCGTGATTTGGCTTTGGTGGAGGGGCTGGAAGTTTGGGCACCAAAGCTGTTGCGCCAGACGTGGTTAAATATGCATGGCCAACAGTGTCAATTGAGAAGCAAATACTATTCACTCAGAGAAAGGGGCCCATACATTTATCTTCCAACTGCAACATGTAACCTGCTGTATTAGCTTTTGTGTGTTCAATTTTTGCTGCTGCTCTCAGTTTACACTTTCAGGTTCTCTACAGTGGAAGGAAGGTCAGTATTGCCAGAAATAGTGTGAGTATTTTTTTCATTCCTTAACGCAACTGACAGCGGCAAACGGTATACAGTCATCTCGCGACGTCTGGAGCACTGATATCTCAAAGTCCCTCTTATATCAAAGGTTATGATCTTCAGTTCAGTTCTGTTCAATTCTCTTATCGATGTTACCCAAGTGGCTCAACGGTACGTAACCATAGTTGCACACACTTGGCGCCGTGTGTCCGTCCAATGTCATTCAGTCTGTAATTGTGTCGTCGGTCAGTGCTGCTCAACCAGTATTTATGCATAGATGTTTTGAGGTTATGGTCTGGACATATTTCCTGTTTATATTTACAGTTCAACTCTGGATATCTCAAACTACCGATATCCCAAAGAAATTTGTCTGGGCCCAGAAAATTTACTTTGAGATATCAGTAGTTTGGAGATGTCCAGAGTTGACTGTCTATTGAAATACAATTCATGTGTAAGTTCAGATGAAAGGGCAAACATTGTAGACCCTGTGGCTAAGTTTTGAGCACTGCTGGCGTGATTTGGCTTTGGTGGAGGGGCTGGAAGTTTGGGCACCAAAGCTGTTGCGCCAGACGTGGTTAAATATGCATGGCCAACAGTGTCAATTGAGAAGCAAATACTATTCACTCAGAGAAAGGGGCCCATACATTTATCTTCCAACTGCAACATGTAACCTGCTGTATTAGCTTTTGTGTGTTCAATTTTTGCTGCTGCTCTCAGTTTACACTTTCAGGTTCTCTACAGTGGAAGGAAGGTCAGTATTGCCAGAAATAGTGTGAGTATTTTTTTCATTCCTTAACGCAACTGACAGCGGCAAACGGTATACAGTCATCTCGCGACGTCTGGAGCACTGATATCTCAAAGTCCCTCTTATATCAAAGGTTATGATCTTCAGTTCAGTTCTGTTCAATTCTCTTATCGATGTTACCCAAGTGGCTCAACGGTACGTAACCATAGTTGCACACACTTGGCGCCGTGTGTCCGTCCAATGTCATTCAGTCTGTAATTGTGTCGTCGGTCAGTGCTGCTCAACCAGTATTTATGCATAGATGTTTTGAGGTTATGGTCTGGACATATTTCCTGTTTATATTTACAGTTCAACTCTGGATATCTCAAACTACCGATATCCCAAAGAAATTTGTCTGGGCCCAGAAAATTTACTTTGAGATATCAGTAGTTTGGAGATGTCCAGAGTTGACTGTCTATTGAAATACAATTCATGTGTAAGTTCAGATGAAAGGGCAAACATTGTAGACCCTGTGGCTAAGTTTTGAGCACTGCTGGCGTGATTTGGCTTTGGTGGAGGGGCTGGAAGTTTGGGCACCAAAGCTGTTGCGCCAGACGTGGTTAAATATGCATGGCCAACAGTGTCAATTGAGAAGCAAATACTATTCACTCAGAGAAAGGGGCCCATACATTTATCTTCCAACTGCAACATGTAACCTGCTGTATTAGCTTTTGTGTGTTCAATTTTTGCTGCTGCTCTCAGTTTACACTTTCAGGTTCTCTACAGTGGAAGGAAGGTCAGTATTGCCAGAAATAGTGTGAGTATTTTTTTCATTCCTTAACGCAACTGACAGCGGCAAACGGTATACAGTCATCTCGCGACGTCTGGAGCACTGATATCTCAAAGTCCCTCTTATATCAAAGGTTATGATCTTCAGTTCAGTTCTGTTCAATTCTCTTATCGATGTTACCCAAGTGGCTCAACGGTACGTAACCATAGTTGCACACACTTGGCGCCGTGTGTCCGTCCAATGTCATTCAGTCTGTAATTGTGTCGTCGGTCAGTGCTGCTCAACCAGTATTTATGCATAGATGTTTTGAGGTTATGGTCTGGACATATTTCCTGTTTATATTTACAGTTCAACTCTGGATATCTCAAACTACCGATATCCCAAAGAAATTTGTCTGGGCCCAGAAAATTTACTTTGAGATATCAGTAGTTTGGAGATGTCCAGAGTTGACTGTCTATTGAAATACAATTCATGTGTAAGTTCAGATGAAAGGGCAAACATTGTAGACCCTGTGGCTAAGTTTTGAGCACTGCTGGCGTGATTTGGCTTTGGTGGAGGGGCTGGAAGTTTGGGCACCAAAGCTGTTGCGCCAGACGTGGTTAAATATGCATGGCCAACAGTGTCAATTGAGAAGCAAATACTATTCACTCAGAGAAAGGGGCCCATACATTTATCTTCCAACTGCAACATGTAACCTGCTGTATTAGCTTTTGTGTGTTCAATTTTTGCTGCTGCTCTCAGTTTACACTTTCAGGTTCTCTACAGTGGAAGGAAGGTCAGTATTGCCAGAAATAGTGTGAGTATTTTTTTCATTCCTTAACGCAACTGACAGCGGCAAACGGTATACAGTCATCTCGCGACGTCTGGAGCACTGATATCTCAAAGTCCCTCTTATATCAAAGGTTATGATCTTCAGTTCAGTTCTGTTCAATTCTCTTATCGATGTTACCCAAGTGGCTCAACGGTACGTAACCATAGTTGCACACACTTGGCGCCGTGTGTCCGTCCAATGTCATTCAGTCTGTAATTGTGTCGTCGGTCAGTGCTGCTCAACCAGTATTTATGCATAGATGTTTTGAGGTTATGGTCTGGACATATTTCCTGTTTATATTTACAGTTCAACTCTGGATATCTCAAACTACCGATATCCCAAAGAAATTTGTCTGGGCCCAGAAAATTTACTTTGAGATATCAGTAGTTTGGAGATGTCCAGAGTTGACTGTCTATTGAAATACAATTCATGTGTAAGTTCAGATGAAAGGGCAAACATTGTAGACCCTGTGGCTAAGTTTTGAGCACTGCTGGCGTGATTTGGCTTTGGTGGAGGGGCTGGAAGTTTGGGCACCAAAGCTGTTGCGCCAGACGTGGTTAAATATGCATGGCCAACAGTGTCAATTGAGAAGCAAATACTATTCACTCAGAGAAAGGGGCCCATACATTTATCTTCCAACTGCAACATGTAACCTGCTGTATTAGCTTTTGTGTGTTCAATTTTTGCTGCTGCTCTCAGTTTACACTTTCAGGTTCTCTACAGTGGAAGGAAGGTCAGTATTGCCAGAAATAGTGTGAGTATTTTTTTCATTCCTCAACGCAACTGACAGCGGCAAACGGTATACAGTCATCTCGCGACGTCTGGAGCACTGATATCTCAAAGTCCCTCTTATATCAAAGGTTATGATCTTCAGTTCAGTTCTGTTCAATTCTCTTATCGATGTTACCCAAGTGGCTCAACGGTACGTAACCATAGTTGCACACACTTGGCGCCGTGTGTCCGTCCAATGTCATTCAGTCTGTAATTGTGTCGTCGGTCAGGGCTGCTCAACCAGTATTTATGCATAGATGTTTTGAGGTTATGGTCTGGACATATTTCCTGTTTATATTTACAGTTCAACTCTGGATATCTCAAACTACCGATATCCCAAAGAAATTTGTCTGGGCCCAGAAAATTTACTTTGAGATATCAGTAGTTTGGAGATGTCCAGAGTTGACTGTCTATTGAAATACAATTCATGTGTAAGTTCAGATGAAAGGGCAAACATTGTAGACCCTGTGGCTAAGTTTTGAGCACTGCTGGCGTGATTTGGCTTTGGTGGAGGGGCTGGAAGTTTGGGCACCAAAGCTGTTGCGCCAGACGTGGTTAAATATGCATGGCCAACAGTGTCAATTGAGAAGCAAATACTATTCACTCAGAGAAAGGGGCCCATACATTTATCTTCCAACTGCAACATGTAACCTGCTGTATTAGCTTTTGTGTGTTCAATTTTTGCTGCTGCTCTCAGTTTACACTTTCAGGTTCTCTACAGTGGAAGGAAGGTCAGTATTGCCAGAAATAGTGTGAGTATTTTTTTCATTCCTTAACGCAACTGACAGCGGCAAACGGTATACAGTCATCTCGCGACGTCTGGAGCACTGATATCTCAAAGTCCCTCTTATATCAAAGGTTATGATCTTCAGTTCAGTTCTGTTCAATTCTCTTATCGATGTTACCCAAGTGGCTCAACGGTACGTAACCATAGTTGCACACACTTGGCGCCGTGTGTCCGTCCAATGTCATTCAGTCTGTAATTGTGTCGTCGGTCAGTGCTGCTCAACCAGTATTTATGCATAGATGTTTTGAGGTTATGGTCTGGACATATTTCTAGTTTATATTTACAGTTCAACTCTGGATATCTCAAACTACCGATATCCCAAAGAAATTTGTCTGGGCCCAGAAAATTTACTTTGAGATATCAGTAGTTTGGAGATGTCCAGAGTTGACTGTCTATTGAAATACAATTCATGTGTAAGTTCAGATGAAAGGGCAAACATTGTAGACCCTGTGGCTAAGTTTTGAGCACTGCTGGCGTGATTTGGCTTTGGTGGAGGGGCTGGAAGTTTGGGCACCAAAGCTGTTGCGCCAGACGTGGTTAAATATGCATGGCCAACAGTGTCAATTGAGAAGCAAATACTATTCACTCAGAGAAAGGGGCCCATACATTTATCTTCCAACTGCAACATGTAACCTGCTGTATTAGCTTTTGTGTGTTCAATTTTTGCTGCTGCTCTCAGTTTACACTTTCAGGTTCTCTACAGTGGAAGGAAGGTCAGTATTGCCAGAAATAGTGTGAGTATTTTTTTCATTCCTTAACGCAACTGACAGCGGCAAACGGTATACAGTCATCTCGCGACGTCTGGAGCACTGATATCTCAAAGTCCCTCTTATGTCAAAGGTTATGATCTTCAGTTCAGTTCTGTTCAATTCTCTTATCGATGTTACCCAAGTGGCTCAACGGTACGTAACCATAGTTGCACACACTTGGCGCCGTGTGTCCGTCCAATGTCATTCAGTCTGTAATTGTGTCGTCGGTCAGGGCTGCTCAACCAGTATTTATGCATAGATGTTTTGAGGTTATGGTCTGGACATATTTCCTGTTTATATTTACAGTTCAACTCTGGATATCTCAAACTACCGATATCCCAAAGAAATTTGTCTGGGCCCAGAAAATTTACTTTGAGATATCAGTAGTTTGGAGATGTCCAGAGTTGACTGTCTATTGAAATACAATTCATGTGTAAGTTCAGATGAAAGGGCAAACATTGTAGACCCTGTGGCTAAGTTTTGAGCACTGCTGGCGTGATTTGGCTTTGGTGGAGGGGCTGGAAGTTTGGGCACCAAAGCTGTTGCGCCAGACGTGGTTAAATATGCATGGCCAACAGTGTCAATTGAGAAGCAAATACTATTCACTCAGAGAAAGGGGCCCATACATTTATCTTCCAACTGCAACATGTAACCTGCTGTATTAGCTTTTGTGTGTTCAATTTTTGCTGCTGCTCTCAGTTTACACTTTCAGGTTCTCTACAGTGGAAGGAAGGTCAGTATTGCCAGAAATAGTGTGAGTATTTTTTTCATTCCTTAACGCAACTGACAGCGGCAAACGGTATACAGTCATCTCGCGACGTCTGGAGCACTGATATCTCAAAGTCCCTCTTATATCAAAGGTTATGATCTTCAGTTCAGTTCTGTTCAATTCTCTTATCGATGTTACCCAAGTGGCTCAACGGTACGTAACCATAGTTACACACACTTGGCGCCGTGTGTCCGTCCAATGTCATTCAGTCTGTAATTGTGTCGTCGGTCAGTGCTGCTCAACCAGTATTTATGCATAGATGTTTTGAGGTTATGGTCTGGACATATTTCCTGTTTATATTTACAGTTCAACTCTGGATATCTCAAACTACCGATATCCCAAAGAAATTTGTCTGGGCCCAGAAAATTTACTTTGAGATATCAGTAGTTTGGAGATGTCCAGAGTTGACTGTCTATTGAAATACAATTCATGTGTAAGTTCAGATGAAAGGGCAAACATTGTAGACCCTGTGGCTAAGTTTTGAGCACTGCTGGCGTGATTTGGCTTTGGTGGAGGGGCTGGAAGTTTGGGCACCAAAGCTGTTGCGCCAGACGTGGTTAAATATGCATCGCCAACAGTGTCAATTGAGAAGCAAATACTATTCACTCAGAGAAAGGGGCCCATACATTTATCTTCCAACTGCAACATGTAACCTGCTGTATTAGCTTTTGTGTGTTCAATTTTTGCTGCTGCTCTCAGTTTACACTTTCAGGTTCTCTACAGTGGAAGGAAGGTCAGTATTGCCAGAAATAGTGTGAGTATTTTTTTCATTCCTTAACGCAACTGACAGCGGCAAACGGTATACAGTCATCTCGCGACGTCTGGAGCACTGATATCTCAAAGTCCCTCTTATATCAAAGGTTATGATCTTCAGTTCAGTTCTGTTCAATTCTCTTATCGATGTTACCCAAGTGGCTCAACGGTACGTAACCATAGTTGCACACACTTGGCGCCGTGTGTCCGTCCAATGTCATTCAGTCTGTAATTGTGTCGTCGGTCAGTGCTGCTCAACCAGTATTTATGCATAGATGTTTTGAGGTTATGGTCTGGACATATTTCCTGTTTATATTTACAGTTCAACTCTGGATATCTCAAACTACCGATATCCCAAAGAAATTTGTCTGGGCCCAGAAAATTTACTTTGAGATATCAGTAGTTTGGAGATGTCCAGAGTTGACTGTCTATTGAAATACAATTCATGTGTAAGTTCAGATGAAAGGGCAAACATTGTAGACCCTGTGGCTAAGTTTTGAGCACTGCTGGCGTGATTTGGCTTTGGTGGAGGGGCTGGAAGTTTGGGCACCAAAGCTGTTGCGCCAGACGTGGTTAAATATGCATCGCCAACAGTGTCAATTGAGAAGCAAATACTATTCACTCAGAGAAAGGGGCCCATACATTTATCTTCCAACTGCAACATGTAACCTGCTGTATTAGCTTTTGTGTGTTCAATTTTTGCTGCTGCTCTCAGTTTACACTTTCAGGTTCTCTACAGTGGAAGGAAGGTCAGTATTGCCAGAAATAGTGTGAGTATTTTTTTCATTCCTTAACGCAACTGACAGCGGCAAACGGTATACAGTCATCTCGCGACGTCTGGAGCACTGATATCTCAAAGTCCCTCTTATATCAAAGGTTATGATCTTCAGTTCAGTTCTGTTCAATTCTCTTATCGATGTTACCCAAGTGGCTCAACGGTACGTAACCATAGTTGCACACACTTGGCGCCGTGTGTCCGTCCAATGTCATTCAGTCTGTAATTGTGTCGTCGGTCAGTGCTGCTCAACCAGTATTTATGCATAGATGTTTTGAGGTTATGGTCTGGACATATTTCCTGTTTATATTTACAGTTCAACTCTGGATATCTCAAACTACCGATATCCCAAAGAAATTTGTCTGGGCCCAGAAAATTTACTTTGAGATATCAGTAGTTTGGAGATGTCCAGAGTTGACTGTCTATTGAAATACAATTCATGTGTAAGTTCAGATGAAAGGGCAAACATTGTAGACCCTGTGGCTAAGTTTTGAGCACTGCTGGGGTGATTTGGCTTTGGTGGAGGGGCTGGAAGTTTGGGCACCAAAGCTGTTGCGCCAGACGTGGTTAAATATGCATCGCCAACAGTGTCAATTGAGAAGCAAATACTATTCACTCAGAGAAAGGGGCCCATACATTTATCTTCCAACTGCAACATGTAACCTGCTGTATTAGCTTTTGTGTGTTCAATTTTTAGCTCGCCTGAACGAAAGTTCAGGAAGAGCTATTGTTGTCACCACGGCGTCGGCGTCCGCGTCAGCGTCAGCGTCAGCGTCAGCGTCGGCGTCCGGATTGGATGTTTTGGTTAAAGTTTTTTAAAGACCTATATCTCCCTAACCCTTTGATGGATTCTTTTGATACTTGCACTGTAGTTAGATATTGGTCCAAAGTTTAACATGGTACCACCCCCACCCCACTCCTTGACCTTGATGTCAAGGTCATGGACTTAGAAAATTGGGAGTTTTTTTGGACTGGATGTTTTGGTTAAAGTTTTCTAAAGCCCAGTAACTCCTTAACCCATGGATGGATTCCTTTGATACTTGCACTGTAGTTAGATATTGGTCTAAAGTTTTTCAAGGTACAACCCCCACCCCCCTCAGTGACCTTGATGTCAAGGTCATGGACTTAGAAAATTGTCTTTTTATTGATTGGATGTTTTGGTTAAAGTTTTTTAATGACACATATCTCCTGAAACCATAGATGAATTTTTTTTATATTTGCACTGTAGTTAGATATTAGTCCAAAGTTTTACAAAGTACTACCCCAGCCCTGCTCGGTGGCCTTGATGTCAAGGTCAGGGACTTAGGAAATGTGGTCTTTATTAAAGTTTTCTAATTGTGTACTGATTCATAATGCTTGGCAGAGATTTAGTTTACACTTGAACTGATGTTAGACACTTTTTTGAGTTTTTACAAAACACTATATACATACCCCACTGGTTGACCTTGATGTCAAGGTCATGGACTTTGAGTTTTGTCTTAAAGATTTTGGTTAAAGTTTTATATTAATGAAGACATAATTTCACAGTGCCACGATGGACTCAGTTGATACTAATACTTAGAGTGATGTTAGATAATGGTTTAAGGTTTTAATACATCCTAGGCCCCACCCTACCCCTTAGTTCTTTGACCTCAAGCTCATGGACTTTGCCCCCTCCGCCCCTACCCCCCCTCCCCCCCCCCCTAACCCTTAGTTCTTTGACCTCAAGCTCATAGACTTTAAAATTTCATGCAGATTTTTTTTATTTTAAGACTTATTTCTGAGATAGCTTTTGTTTATAAATGTGTTGTCATTATGGACATGCTTGCCTGAAGTTTTATACATAGCAGTCCACACCACCATAGCGACTGTGTGATGGGCAAGCACCTATTCAGGCGAGCTATGCTGTCAGGCGACAGCTCTTGTTGCTGCTGCTCTCAGTTTACACTTTCAGGTTCTCTACAGTGGAAGGAAGGTCAGTATTGCCAGAAATAGTGTGAGTATTTTTTTCATTCCTTAACGCAACTGACAGCGGCAAACGGTATACAGTCATCTCGCGACGTCTGGAGCACTGATATCTCAAAGTCCCTCTTATATCAAAGGTTATGATCTTCAGTTCAGTTCTGTTCAATTCTCTTATCGATGTTACCCAAGTGGCTCAACGGTACGTAACCATAGTTGCACACACTTGGCACCGTGTGTCCGTCCAATGTCATTCAGTCTGTAATTGTGTCGTCGGTCAGTGCTGCTCAACCAGTATTTATGCATAGATGTTTTGAGGTTATGGTCTGGACATATTTCCTGTTTATATTTACAGTTCAACTCTGGATATCTCAAACTACCGATATCCCAAAGAAATTTGTCTGGGCCCAGAAAATTTACTTTGAGATATCAGTAGTTTGGAGATGTCCAGAGTTGACTGTCTATTGAAATACAATTCATGTGTAAGTTCAGATGAAAGGGCAAACATTGTAGACCCTGTGGCTAAGTTTTGAGCACTGCTGGCGTGATTTGGCTTTGGTGGAGGGGCTGGAAGTTTGGGCACCAAAGCTGTTGCGCCAGACGTGGTTAAATATGCATCGCCAACAGTGTCAATTGAGAAGCAAATACTATTCACTCAGAGAAAGGGGCCCATACATTTATCTTCCAACTGCAACATGTAACCTGCTGTATTAGCTTTTGTGTGTTCAATTTTTGCTGCTGCTCTCAGTTTACACTTTCAGGTTCTCTACAGTGGAAGGAAGGTCAGTATTGCCAGAAATAGTGTGAGTATTTTTTTCATTCCTTAACGCAACTGACAGCGGCAAACGGTATACAGTCATCTCGCGACGTCTGGAGCACTGATATCTCAAAGTCCCTCTTATATCAAAGGTTATGATCTTCAGTTCAGTTCTGTTCAATTCTCTTATCGATGTTACCCAAGTGGCTCAACGGTACGTAACCATAGTTGCACACACTTGGCGCCGTGTGTCCGTCCAATGTCATTCAGTCTGTAATTGTGTCGTCGGTCAGTGCTGCTCAACCAGTATTTATGCATAGATGTTTTGAGGTTATGGTCTGGACATATTTCCTGTTTATATTTACAGTTCAACTCTGGATATCTCAAACTACCGATATCCCAAAGATATTTGTCTGGGCCCAGAAAATTTACTTTGAGATATCAGTAGTTTGGAGATGTCCAGAGTTGACTGTCTATTGAAATACAATTCATGTGTAAGTTCAGATGAAAGGGCAAACATTGTAGACCCTGTGGCTAAGTTTTGAGCACTGCTGGCGTGATTTGGCTTTGGTGGAGGGGCTGGAAGTTTGGGCACCAAAACTGTTGCGCCAGACGTGGTTAAATATGCATCGCCAACAGTGTCAATTGAGAAGCAAATACTATTCACTCAGAGAAAGGGGCCCATACATTTATCTTCCAACTGCAACATGTAACCTGCTGTATTAGCTTTTGTGTGTTCAATTTTTGCTGCTGCTCTCAGTTTACACTTTCAGGTTCTCTACAGTGGAAGGAAGGTCAGTATTGCCAGAAATAGTGTGAGTATTTTTTTCATTCCTTAACGCAACTGACAGCGGCAAACGGTATACAGTCATCTCGCGACGTCTGGAGCACTGATATCTCAAAGTCCCTCTTATATCAAAGGTTATGATCTTCAGTTCAGTTCTGTTCAATTCTCTTATCGATGTTACCCAAGTGGCTCAACGGTACGTAACCATAGTTGCACACACTTGGCGCCGTGTGTCCGTCCAATGTCATTCAGTCTGTAATTGTGTCGTCGGTCAGTGCTGCTCAACCAGTATTTATGCATAGATGTTTTGAGGTTATGGTCTGGACATATTTCCTGTTTATATTTACAGTTCAACTCTGGATATCTCAAACTACCGATATCCCAAAGAAATTTGTCTGGGCCCAGAAAATTTACTTTGAGATATCAGTAGTTTGGAGATGTCCAGAGTTGACTGTCTATTGAAATACAATTCATGTGTAAGTTCAGATGAAAGGGCAAACATTGTAGACCCTGTGGCTAAGTTTTGAGCACTGCTGGCGTGATTTGGCTTTGGTGGAGGGGCTGGAAGTTTGGGCACCAAAGCTGTTGCGCCAGACGTGGTTAAATATGCATGGCCAACAGTGTCAATTGAGAAGCAAATACTATTCACTCAGAGAAAGGGGCCCATACATTTATCTTCCAACTGTTCAATTTTTGCTGCTGCTCTCAGTTTACACTTTCAGGTTCTCTACAGTGGAAGGAAGGTCAGTATTGCCAGAAATAGTGTGAGTATTTTTTTCATTCCTTAACGCAACTGACAGCGGCAAACGGTATACAGTCATCTCGCGACGTCTGGAGCACTGATATCTCAAAGTCCCTCTTATATCAAAGGTTATGATCTTCAGTTCAGTTCTGTTCAATTCTCTTATCGATGTTACCCAAGTGGCTCAACGGTACGTAACCATAGTTGCACACACTTGGCGCCGTGTGTCCGTCCAATGTCATTCAGTCTGTAATTGTGTCGTCGGTCAGTGCTGCTCAACCAGTATTTATGCATAGATGTTTTGAGGTTATGGTCTGGACATATTTCCTGTTTATATTTACAGTTCAACTCTGGATATCTCAAACTACCGATATCCCAAAGAAATTTGTCTGGGCCCAGAAAATTTACTTTGAGATATCAGTAGTTTGGAGATGTCCAGAGTTGACTGTCTATTGAAATACAATTCATGTGTAAGTTCAGATGAAAGGGCAAACATTGTAGACCCTGTGGCTAAGTTTTGAGCACTGCTGGCGTGATTTGGCTTTGGTGGAGGGGCTGGAAGTTTGGGCACCAAAGCTGTTGCGCCAGACGTGGTTAAATATGCATGGCCAACAGTGTCAATTGAGAAGCAAATACTATTCACTCAGAGAAAGGGGCCCATACATTTATCTTCCAACTGCAACATGTAACCTGCTGTATTAGCTTTTGTGTGTTCAATTTTTGCTGCTGCTCTCAGTTTACACTTTCAGGTTCTCTACAGTGGAAGGAAGGTCAGTATTGCCAGAAATAGTGTGAGTATTTTTTTCATTCCTTAACGCAACTGACAGCGGCAAACGGTATACAGTCATCTCGCGACGTCTGGAGCACTGATATCTCAAAGTCCCTCTTATATCAAAGGTTATGATCTTCAGTTCAGTTCTGTTCAATTCTCTTATCGATGTTACCCAAGTGGCTCAACGGTACGTAACCATAGTTGCACACACTTGGCGCCGTGTGTCCGTCCAATGTCATTCAGTCTGTAATTGTGTCGTCGGTCAGTGCTGCTCAACCAGTATTTATGCATAGATGTTTTGAGGTTATGGTCTGGACATATTTCCTGTTTATATTTACAGTTCAACTCTGGATATCTCAAACTACCGATATCCCAAAGAAATTTGTCTGGGCCCAGAAAATTTACTTTGAGATATCAGTAGTTTGGAGATGTCCAGAGTTGACTGTCTATTGAAATACAATTCATGTGTAAGTTCAGATGAAAGGGCAAACATTGTAGACCCTGTGGCTAAGTTTTGAGCACTGCTGGCGTGATTTGGCTTTGGTGGAGGGGCTGGAAGTTTGGGCACCAAAGCTGTTGCGCCAGACGTGGTTAAATATGCATCGCCAACAGTGTCAATTGAGAAGCAAATACTATTCACTCAGAGAAAGGGGCCCATACATTTATCTTCCAACTGCAACATGTAACCTGCTGTATTAGCTTTTGTGTGTTCAATTTTTGCTGCTGCTCTCAGTTTACACTTTCAGGTTCTCTACAGTGGAAGGAAGGTCAGTATTGCCAGAAATAGTGTGAGTATTTTTTTCATTCCTTAACGCAACTGACAGCGGCAAACGGTATACAGTCATCTCGCGACGTCTGGAGCACTGATATCTCAAAGTCCCTCTTATATCAAAGGTTATGATCTTCAGTTCAGTTCTGTTCAATTCTCTTATCGATGTTACCCAAGTGGCTCAACGGTACGTAACCATAGTTGCACACACTTGGCGCCGTGTGTCCGTCCAATGTCATTCAGTCTGTAATTGTGTCGTCGGTCAGTGCTGCTCAACCAGTATTTATGCATAGATGTTTTGAGGTTATGGTCTGGACATATTTCCTGTTTATATTTACAGTTCAACTCTGGATATCTCAAACTACCGATATCCCAAAGAAATTTGTCTGGGCCCAGAAAATTTACTTTGAGATATCAGTAGTTTGGAGATGTCCAGAGTTGACTGTCTATTGAAATACAATTCATGTGTAAGTTCAGATGAAAGGGCAAACATTGTAGACCCTGTGGCTAAGTTTTGAGCACTGCTGGCGTGATTTGGCTTTGGTGGAGGGGCTGGAAGTTTGGGCACCAAAGCTGTTGCGCCAGACGTGGTTAAATATGCATCGCCAACAGTGTCAATTGAGAAGCAAATACTATTCACTCAGAGAAAGGGGCCCATACATTTATCTTCCAACTGCAACATGTAACCTGCTGTATTAGCTTTTGTGTGTTCAATTTTTGCTGCTGCTCTCAGTTTACACTTTCAGGTTCTCTACAGTGGAAGGAAGGTCAGTATTGCCAGAAATAGTGTGAGTATTTTTTTCATTCCTTAACGCAACTGACAGCGGCAAACGGTATACAGTCATCTCGCGACGTCTGGAGCACTGATATCTCAAAGTCCCTCTTATATCAAAGGTTATGATCTTCAGTTCAGTTCTGTTCAATTCTCTTATCGATGTTACCCAAGTGGCTCAACGGTACGTAACCATAGTTGCACACACTTGGCGCCGTGTGTCCGTCCAATGTCATTCAGTCTGTAATTGTGTCGTCGGTCAGTGCTGCTCAACCAGTATTTATGCATAGATGTTTTGAGGTTATGGTCTGGACATATTTCCTGTTTATATTTACAGTTCAACTCTGGATATCTCAAACTACCGATATCCCAAAGAAATTTGTCTGGGCCCAGAAAATTTACTTTGAGATATCAGTAGTTTGGAGATGTCCAGAGTTGACTGTCTATTGAAATACAATTCATGTGTAAGTTCAGATGAAAGGGCAAACATTGTAGACCCTGTGGCTAAGTTTTGAGCACTGCTGGCGTGATTTGGCTTTGGTGGAGGGGCTGGAAGTTTGGGCACCAAAGCTGTTGCGCCAGACGTGGTTAAATATGCATGGCCAACAGTGTCAATTGAGAAGCAAATACTATTCACTCAGAGAAAGGGGCCCATACATTTATCTTCCAACTGCAACATGTAACCTGCTGTATTAGCTTTTGTGTGTTCAATTTTTAGCTCGCCTGAACGAAAGTTCAGGAAGAGCTATTGTTGTCACCACGGCGTCGGCGTCCGCGTCAGCGTCAGCGTCAGCGTCAGCGTCGGCGTCCGGATTGGATGTTTTGGTTAAAGTTTTTTAAAGACCTATATCTCCCTAACCCTTTGATGGATTCTTTTTATACTTGCACTGTAGTTAGATATTGGTCCAAAGTTTAACATGGTACCACCCCCACCCCACTCCTTGACCTTGATGTCAAGGTCATGGACTTAGAAAATTGGGAGTTTTTTTGGACTGGATGTTTTGGTTAAAGTTTTCTAAAGCCCAGTAACTCCTTAACCCATGGATGGATTCCTTTGATACTTGCACTGTAGTTAGATATTGGTCTAAAGTTTTTCAAGGTACAACCCCCACCCCCCTCAGTGACCTTGATGTCAAGGTCATGGACTTAGAAAATTGTCTTTTTATTGATTGGATGTTTTGGTTAAAGTTTTTTAATGACACATATCTCCTGAAACCATAGATGAATTTTTTTTATATTTGCACTGTAGTTAGATATTAGTCCAAAGTTTTACAAAGTACTACCCCAGCCCTGCTCGGTGGCCTTGATGTCAAGGTCAGGGACTTAGGAAATGTGGTCTTTATTAAAGTTTTCTAATTGTGTACTGATTCATAATGCTTGGCAGAGATTTAGTTTACACTTGAACTGATGTTAGACACTTTTTTGAGTTTTTACAAAACACTATATACATACCCCACTGGTTGACCTTGATGTCAAGGTCATGGACTTTGAGTTTTGTCTTAAAGATTTTGGTTAAAGTTTTATATTAATGAAGACATAATTTCACAGTGCCACGATGGACTCAGTTGATACTAATACTTAGAGTGATGTTAGATAATGGTTTAAGGTTTTAATACATCCTAGGCCCCACCCTACCCCTTAGTTCTTTGACCTCAAGCTCATGGACTTTGCCCCCTCCGCCCCTACCCCCCCTCCCCCCCCCCCCTAACCCTTAGTTCTTTGACCTCAAGCTCATAGACTTTAAAATTTCATGCAGATTTTTTTTATTTTAAGACTTATTTCTGAGATAGCTTTTGTTTATAAATGTGTTGTCATTATGGACATGCTTGCCTGAAGTTTTATACATAGCAGTCCACACCACCATAGCGACTGTGTGATGGGCAAGCACCTATTCAGGCGAGCTATGCTGTCAGGCGACAGCTCTTGTTGCTGCTGCTCTCAGTTTACACTTTCAGGTTCTCTACAGTGGAAGGAAGGTCAGTATTGCCAGAAATAGTGTGAGTATTTTTTTCATTCCTTAACGCAACTGACAGCGGCAAACGGTATACAGTCATCTCGCGACGTCTGGAGCACTGATATCTCAAAGTCCCTCTTATATCAAAGGTTATGATCTTCAGTTCAGTTCTGTTCAATTCTCTTATCGATGTTACCCAAGTGGCTCAACGGTACGTAACCATAGTTGCACACACTTGGCACCGTGTGTCCGTCCAATGTCATTCAGTCTGTAATTGTGTCGTCGGTCAGTGCTGCTCAACCAGTATTTATGCATAGATGTTTTGAGGTTATGGTCTGGACATATTTCCTGTTTATATTTACAGTTCAACTCTGGATATCTCAAACTACCGATATCCCAAAGAAATTTGTCTGGGCCCAGAAAATTTACTTTGAGATATCAGTAGTTTGGAGATGTCCAGAGTTGACTGTCTATTGAAATACAATTCATGTGTAAGTTCAGATGAAAGGGCAAACATTGTAGACCCTGTGGCTAAGTTTTGAGCACTGCTGGCGTGATTTGGCTTTGGTGGAGGGGCTGGAAGTTTGGGCACCAAAGCTGTTGCGCCAGACGTGGTTAAATATGCATCGCCAACAGTGTCAATTGAGAAGCAAATACTATTCACTCAGAGAAAGGGGCCCATACATTTATCTTCCAACTGCAACATGTAACCTGCTGTATTAGCTTTTGTGTGTTCAATTTTTGCTGCTGCTCTCAGTTTACACTTTCAGGTTCTCTACAGTGGAAGGAAGGTCAGTATTGCCAGAAATAGTGTGAGTATTTTTTTCATTCCTTAACGCAACTGACAGCGGCAAACGGTATACAGTCATCTCGCGACGTCTGGAGCACTGATATCTCAAAGTCCCTCTTATATCAAAGGTTATGATCTTCAGTTCAGTTCTGTTCAATTCTCTTATCGATGTTACCCAAGTGGCTCAATGGTACGTAACCATAGTTGCACACACTTGGCGCCGTGTGTCCGTCCAATGTCATTCAGTCTGTAATTGTGTCGTCGGTCAGTGCTGCTCAACCAGTATTTATGCATAGATGTTTTGAGGTTATGGTCTGGACATATTTCCTGTTTATATTTACAGTTCAACTCTGGATATCTCAAACTACCGATATCCCAAAGAAATTTGTCTGGGCCCAGAAAATTTACTTTGAGATATCAGTAGTTTGGAGATGTCCAGAGTTGACTGTCTATTGAAATACAATTCATGTGTAAGTTCAGATGAAAGGGCAAACATTGTAGACCCTGTGGCTAAGTTTTGAGCACTGCTGGCGTGATTTGGCTTTGGTGGAGGGGCTGGAAGTTTGGGCACCAAAACTGTTGCGCCAGACGTGGTTAAATATGCATCGCCAACAGTGTCAATTGAGAAGCAAATACTATTCACTCAGAGAAAGGGGCCCATACATTTATCTTCCAACTGCAACATGTAACCTGCTGTATTAGCTTTTGTGTGTTCAATTTTTGCTGGTGCTCTCAGTTTACACTTTCAGGTTCTGTACAGTGGAAGGAAGGTCAGTATTGCCAGAAATAGTGTGAGTATTTTTTTCATTCCTTAACGCAACTGACAGCGGCAAACGGTATACAGTCATCTCGCGACGTCTGGAGCACTGATATCTCAAAGTCCCTCTTATATCAAAGGTTATGATCTTCAGTTCAGTTCTGTTCAATTCTCTTATCGATGTTACCCAAGTGGCTCAACGGTACGTAACCATAGTTGCACACACTTGGCGCCGTGTGTCCGTCCAATGTCATTCAGTCTGTAATTGTGTCGTCGGTCAGTGCTGCTCAACCAGTATTTATGCATAGATGTTTTGAGGTTATGGTCTGGACATATTTCCTGTTTATATTTACAGTTCAACTCTGGATATCTCAAACTACCGATATCCCAAAGAAATTTGTCTGGGCCCAGAAAATTTACTTTGAGATATCAGTAGTTTGGAGATGTCCAGAGTTGACTGTCTATTGAAATACAATTCATGTGTAAGTTCAGATGAAAGGGCAAACATTGTAGACCCTGTGGCTAAGTTTTGAGCACTGCTGGCGTGATTTGGCTTTGGTGGAGGGGCTGGAAGTTTGGGCACCAAAGCTGTTGCGCCAGACGTGGTTAAATATGCATGGCCAACAGTGTCAATTGAGAAGCAAATACTATTCACTCAGAGAAAGGGGCCCATACATTTATCTTCCAACTGTTCAATTTTTGCTGCTGCTCTCAGTTTACACTTTCAGGTTCTCTACAGTGGAAGGAAGGTCAGTATTGCCAGAAATAGTGTGAGTATTTTTTTCATTCCTTAACGCAACTGACAGCGGCAAACGGTATACAGTCATCTCGCGACGTCTGGAGCACTGATATCTCAAAGTCCCTCTTATATCAAAGGTTATGATCTTCAGTTCAGTTCTGTTCAATTCTCTTATCGATGTTACCCAAGTGGCTCAACGGTACGTAACCATAGTTGCACACACTTGGCGCCGTGTGTCCGTCCAATGTCATTCAGTCTGTAATTGTGTCGTCGGTCAGTGCTGCTCAACCAGTATTTATGCATAGATGTTTTGAGGTTATGGTCTGGACATATTTCCTGTTTATATTTACAGTTCAACTCTGGATATCTCAAACTACCGATATCCCAAAGAAATTTGTCTGGGCCCAGAAAATTTACTTTGAGATATCAGTAGTTTGGAGATGTCCAGAGTTGACTGTCTATTGAAATACAATTCATGTGTAAGTTCAGATGAAAGGGCAAACATTGTAGACCCTGTGGCTAAGTTTTGAGCACTGCTGGCGTGATTTGGCTTTGGTGGAGGGGCTGGAAGTTTGGGCACCAAAGCTGTTGCGCCAGATGTGGTTAAATATGCATGGCCAACAGTGTCAATTGAGAAGCAAATACTATTCACTCAGAGAAAGGGGCCCATACATTTATCTTCCAACTGCAACATGTAACCTGCTGTATTAGCTTTTGTGTGTTCAATTTTTGCTGCTGCTCTCAGTTTACACTTTCAGGTTCTCTACAGTGGAAGGAAGGTCAGTATTGCCAGAAATAGTGTGAGTATTTTTTTCATTCCTTAACGCAACTGACAGCGGCAAACGGTATACAGTCATCTCGCGACGTCTGGAGCACTGATATCTCAAAGTCCCTCTTATATCAAAGGTTATGATCTTCAGTTCAGTTCTGTTCAATTCTCTTATCGATGTTACCCAAGTGGCTCAACGGTACGTAACCATAGTTGCACACACTTGGCGCCGTGTGTCCGTCCAATGTCATTCAGTCTGTAATTGTGTCGTCGGTCAGTGCTGCTCAACCAGTATTTATGCATAGATGTTTTGAGGTTATGGTCTGGACATATTTCCTGTTTATATTTACAGTTCAACTCTGGATATCTCAAACTACCGATATCCCAAAGAAATTTGTCTCGGCCCAGAAAATTTACTTTGAGATATCAGTAGTTTGGAGATGTCCAGAGTTGACTGTCTATTGAAATACAATTCATGTGTAAGTTCAGATGAAAGGGCAAACATTGTAGACCCTGTGGCTAAGTTTTGAGCACTGCTGGCGTGATTTGGCTTTGGTGGAGGGGCTGGAAGTTTGGGCACCAAAGCTGTTGCGCCAGACGTGGTTAAATATGCATGGCCAACAGTGTCAATTGAGAAGCAAATACTATTCACTCAGAGAAAGGGGCCCATACATTTATCTTCCAACTGCAACATGTAACCTGCTGTATTAGCTTTTGTGTGTTCAATTTTTGCTGCTGCTCTCAGTTTACACTTTCAGGTTCTCTACAGTGGAAGGAAGGTCAGTATTGCCAGAAATAGTGTGAGTATTTTTTTCATTCCTTAACGCAACTGACAGCGGCAAACGGTATACAGTCATCTCGCGACGTCTGGAGCACTGATATCTCAAAGTCCCTCTTATATCAAAGGTTATGATCTTCAGTTCAGTTCTGTTCAATTCTCTTATCGATGTTACCCAAGTGGCTCAACGGTACATAACCATAGTTGCACACACTTGGCGCCGTGTGTCCGTCCAATGTCATTCAGTCTGTAATTGTGTCGTCGGTCAGTGCTGCTCAACCAGTATTTATGCATAGATGTTTTGAGGTTATGGTCTGGACATATTTCCTGTTTATATTTACAGTTCAACTCTGGATATCTGAAACTACCGATATCCCAAAGAAATTTGTCTGGGCCCAGAAAATTTACTTTGAGATATCAGTAGTTTGGAGATGTCCAGAGTTGACTGTCTATTGAAATACAATTCATGTGTAAGTTCAGATGAAAGGGCAAACATTGTAGACCCTGTGGCTAAGTTTTGAGCACTGCTGGCGTGATTTGGCTTTGGTGGAGGGGCTGGAAGTTTGGGCACCAAAGCTGTTGCGCCAGACGTGGTTAAATATGCATGGCCAACAGTGTCAATTGAGAAGCAAATACTATTCACTCAGAGAAAGGGGCCCATACATTTATCTTCCAACTGCAACATGTAACCTGCTGTATTAGCTTTTGTGTGTTCAATTTTTGCTGCTGCTCTCAGTTTACACTTTCAGGTTCTCTACAGTGGAAGGAAGGTCAGTATTGCCAGAAATAGTGTGAGTATTTTTTTCATTCCTTAACGCAACTGACAGCGGCAAACGGTATACAGTCATCTTGCGACGTCTGGAGCACTGATATCTCAAAGTCCCTCTTATATCAAAGGTTATGATCTTCAGTTCAGTTCTGTTCAATTCTCTTATCGATGTTACCCAAGTGGCTCAACGGTACGTAACCATAGTTGCACACACTTGGCGCCGTGTGTCCGTCCAATGTCATTCAGTCTGTAATTGTGTCGTCGGTCAGTGCTGCTCAACCAGTATTTATGCATAGATGATTTGAGGTTATGGTCTGGACATATTTCCTGTTTATATTTACAGTTCAACTCTGGATATCTCAAACTACCGATATCCCAAAGAAATTTGTCTGGGCCCAGAAAATTTACTTTGAGATATCAGTAGTTTGGAGATGTCCAGAGTTGACTGTCTATTGAAATACAATTCATGTGTAAGTTCAGATGAAAGGGCAAACATTGTAGACCCTGTGGCTAAGTTTTGAGCACTGCTGGCGTGATTTGGCTTTGGTGGAGGGGCTGGAAGTTTGGGCACCAAAGCTGTTGCGCCAGACGTGGTTAAATATGCATGGCCAACAGTGTCAATTGAGAAGCAAATACTATTCACTCAGAGAAAGGGGCCCATACATTTATCTTCCAACTGCAACATGTAACCTGCTGTATTAGCTTTTGTGTGTTCAATTTTTGCTGCTGCTCTCAGTTTACACTTTCAGGTTCTCTACAGTGGAAGGAAGGTCAGTATTGCCAGAAATAGTGTGAGTATTTTTTTCATTCCTTAACGCAACTGACAGCGGCAAATGGTATACAGTCATCTCGTGACGTCTGGAGCACTGATATCTCAAAGTCCCTCTTATATCAAAGGTTATGATCTTCAGTTCAGTTCTGTTCAATTCTCTTATCGATGTTACCCAAGTGGCTCAACGGTACGTAACCATAGTTGCACACACTTGGCGCCGTGTGTCCGTCCAATGTCATTCAGTCTGTAATTGTGTCGTCGGTCAGTGCTGCTCAACCAGTATTTATGCATAGATGTTTTGAGGTTATGGTCTGGACATATTTCCTGTTTATATTTACAGTTCAACTCTGGATATCTGAAACTACCGATATCCCAAAGAAATTTGTCTGGGCCCAGAAAATTTACTTTGAGATATCAGTAGTTTGGAGATGTCCAGAGTTGACTGTCTATTGAAATACAATTCATGTGTAAGTTCAGATGAAAGGGCAAACATTGTAGACCCTGTGGCTAAGTTTTGAGCACTGCTGGCGTGATTTGGCTTTGGTGGAGGGGCTGGAAGTTTGGGCACCAAAGCTGTTGCGCCAGACGTGGTTAAATATGCATGGCCAACAGTGTCAATTGAGAAGCAAATACTATTCACTCAGAGAAAGGGGCCCATACATTTATCTTCCAACTGCAACATGTAACCTGCTGTATTAGCTTTTGTGTGTTCAATTTTTGCTGCTGCTCTCAGTTTACACTTTCAGGTTCTCTACAGTGGAAGGAAGGTCAGTATTGCCAGAAATAGTGTGAGTATTTTTTTCATTCCTTAACGCAACTGACAGCGGCAAACGGTATACAGTCATCTCGCGACGTCTGGAGCACTGATATCTCAAAGTCCCTCTTATATCAAAGGTTATGATCTTCAGTTCAGTTCTGTTCAATTCTCTTATCGATGTTACCCAAGTGGCTCAACGGTACGTAACCATAGTTGCACACACTTGGCGCCGTGTGTCCGTCCAATGTCATTCAGTCTGTAATTGTGTCGTCGGTCAGTGCTGCTCAACCAGTATTTATGCATAGATGTTTTGAGGTTATGGTCTGGACATATTTCCTGTTTATATTTACAGTTCAACTCTGGATATCTCAAACTACCGATATCCCAAAGAAATTTGTCTGGGCCCAGAAAATTTACTTTGAGATATCAGTAGTTTGGAGATGTCCAGAGTTGACTGTCTATTGAAATACAATTCATGTGTAAGTTCAGATGAAAGGGCAAACATTGTAGACCCTGTGGCTAAGTTTTGAGCACTGCTGGCGTGATTTGGCTTTGGTGGAGGGGCTGGAAGTTTGGGCACCAAAGCTGTTGCGCCAGACGTGGTTAAATATGCATGGCCAACAGTGTCAATTGAGAAGCAAATACTATTCACTCAGAGAAAGGGGCCCATACATTTATCTTCCAACTGCAACATGTAACCTGCTGTATTAGCTTTTGTGTGTTCAATTTTTGCTGCTGCTCTCAGTTTACACTTTCAGGTTCTCTACAGTGGAAGGAAGGTCAGTATTGCCAGAAATAGTGTGAGTATTTTTTTCATTCCTTAACGCAACTGACAGCGGCAAACGGTATACAGTCATCTCGCGACGTCTGGAGCACTGATATCTCAAAGTCCCTCTTATATCAAAGGTTATGATCTTCAGTTCAGTTCTGTTCAATTCTCTTATCGATGTTACCCAAGTGGCTCAACGGTACGTAACCATAGTTGCACACACTTGGCGCCGTGTGTCCGTCCAATGTCATTCAGTCTGTAATTGTGTCGTCGGTCAGTGCTGCTCAACCAGTATTTATGCATAGATGTTTTGAGGTTATGGTCTGGACATATTTCCTGTTTATATTTACAGTTCAACTCTGGATATCTCAAACTACCGATATCCCAAAGAAATTTGTCTGGGCCCAGAAAATTTACTTTGAGATATCAGTAGTTTGGAGATGTCCAGAGTTGACTGTCTATTGAAATACAATTCATGTGTAAGTTCAGATGAAAGGGCAAACATTGTAGACCCTGTGGCTAAGTTTTGAGCACTGCTGGCATGATTTGGCTTTGGTGGAGGGGCTGGAAGTTTGGGCACCAAAGCTGTTGCGCCAGACGTGGTTAAATATGCATGGCCAACAGTGTCAATTGAGAAGCAAATACTATTCACTCAGAGAAAGGGGCCCATACATTTATCTTCCAACTGCAACATGTAACCTGCTGTATTAGCTTTTGTGTGTTCAATTTTTGCTGCTGCTCTCAGTTTACACTTTCAGGTTCTCTACAGTGGAAGGAAGGTCAGTATTGCCAGAAATAGTGTGAGTATTTTTTTCATTCCTTAACGCAACTGACAGCGGCAAACGGTATACAGTCATCTCGCGACGTCTGGAGCACTGATATCTCAAAGTCCCTCTTATATCAAAGGTTATGATCTTCAGTTCAGTTCTGTTCAATTCTCTTATCGATGTTACCCAAGTGGCTCAACGGTACGTAACCATAGTTGCACACACTTGGCGCCGTGTGTCCGTCCAATGTCATTCAGTCTGTAATTGTGTCGTCGGTCAGTGCTGCTCAACCAGTATTTATGCATAGATGTTTTGAGGTTATGGTCTGGACATATTTCCTGTTTATATTTACAGTTCAACTCTGGATATCTCAAACTACCGATATCCCAAAGAAATTTGTCTGGGCCCAGAAAATTTACTTTGAGATATCAGTAGTTTGGAGATGTCCAGAGTTGACTGTCTATTGAAATACAATTCATGTGTAAGTTCAGATGAAAGGGCAAACATTGTAGACCCTGTGGCTAAGTTTTGAGCACTGCTGGCGTGATTTGGCTTTGGTGGAGGGGCTGGAAGTTTGGGCACCAAAGCTGTTGCGCCAGACGTGGTTAAATATGCATGGCCAACAGTGTCAATTGAGAAGCAAATACTATTCACTCAGAGAAAGGGGCCCATACATTTATCTTCCAACTGCAACATGTAACCTGCTGTATTAGCTTTTGTGTGTTCAATTTTTGCTGCTGCTCTCAGTTTACACTTTCAGGTTCTCTACAGTGGAAGGAAGGTCAGTATTGCCAGAAATAGTGTGAGTATTTTTTTCATTCCTTAACGCAACTGACAGCGGCAAACGGTATACAGTCATCTCGCGACGTCTGGAGCACTGATATCTCAAAGTCCCTCT
The DNA here is from genome assembly GCA_963989385.1 of Ctena decussata. Lineage (NCBI taxonomy): Eukaryota > Metazoa > Mollusca > Bivalvia > Lucinida > Lucinidae > Ctena > Ctena decussata. The sequence goes on from OZ022511.1 coordinate 17,062,794, forward strand.
TATATCAAAGGTTATGATCTTCAGTTCAGTTCTGTTCAATTCTCTTATCGATGTTACCCAAGTGGCTCAACGGTACGTAACCATAGTTGCACACACTTGGCGCCGTGTGTCCGTCCAATGTCATTCAGTCTGTAATTGTGTCGTCGGTCAGTGCTGCTCAACCAGTATTTATGCATAGATGTTTTGAGGTTATGGTCTGGACATATTTCCTGTTTATATTTACAGTTCAACTCTGGATATCTGAAACTACCGATATCCCAAAGAAATTTGTCTGGGCCCAGAAAATTTACTTTGAGATATCAGTAGTTTGGAGATGTCCAGAGTTGACTGTCTATTGAAATACAATTCATGTGTAAGTTCAGATGAAAGGGCAAACATTGTAGACCCTGTGGCTAAGTTTTGAGCACTGCTGGCGTGATTTGGCTTTGGTGGAGGGGCTGGAAGTTTGGGCACCAAAGCTGTTGCGCCAGACGTGGTTAAATATGCATGGCCAACAGTGTCAATTGAGAAGCAAATACTATTCACTCAGAGAAAGGGGCCCATACATTTATCTTCCAACTGCAACATGTAACCTGCTGTATTAGCTTTTGTGTGTTCAATTTTTGCTGCTGCTCTCAGTTTACACTTTCAGGTTCTCTACAGTGGAAGGAAGGTCAGTATTGCCAGAAATAGTGTGAGTATTTTTTTCATTCCTTAACGCAACTGACAGCGGCAAACGGTATACAGTCATCTCGCGACGTCTGGAGCACTGATATCTCAAAGTCCCTCTTATATCAAAGGTTATGATCTTCAGTTCAGTTCTGTTCAATTCTCTTATCGATGTTACCCAAGTGGCTCAACGGTACGTAACCATAGTTGCACACGCTTGGCGCCGTGTGTCCGTCCAATGTCATTCAGTCTGTAATTGTGTCGTCGGTCAGTGCTGCTCAACCAGTATTTATGCATAGATGTTTTGAGGTTATGGTCTGGACATATTTCCTGTTTATATTTACAGTTCAACTCTGGATATCTCAAACTACCGATATCCCAAAGAAATTTGTCTGGGCCCAGAAAATTTACTTTGAGATATCAGTAGTTTGGAGATGTCCAGAGTTGACTGTCTATTGAAATACAATTCATGTGTAAGTTCAGATGAAAGGGCAAACATTGTAGACCCTGTGGCTAAGTTTTGAGCACTGCTGGCGTGATTTGGCTTTGGTGGAGGGGCTGGAAGTTTGGGCACCAAAGCTGTTGCGCCAGACGTGGTTAAATATGCATGGCCAACAGTGTCAATTGAGAAGCAAATACTATTCACTCAGAGAAAGGGGCCCATACATTTATCTTCCAACTGCAACATGTAACCTGCTGTATTAGCTTTTGTGTGTTCAATTTTTGCTGCTGCTCTCAGTTTACACTTTCAGGTTCTCTACAGTGGAAGGAAGGTCAGTATTGCCAGAAATAGTGTGAGTATTTTTTTCATTCCTTAACGCAACTGACAGCGGCAAACGGTATACAGTCATCTCGCGACGTCTGGAGCACTGATATCTCAAAGTCCCTCTTATATCAAAGGTTATGATCTTCAGTTCAGTTCTGTTCAATTCTCTTATCGATGTTACCCAAGTGGCTCAACGGTACGTAACCATAGTTGCACACACTTGGCGCCGTGTGTCCGTCCAATGTCATTCAGTCTGTAATTGTGTCGTCGGTCAGTGCTGCTCAACCAGTATTTATGCATAGATGTTTTGAGGTTATGGTCTGGACATATTTCCTGTTTATATTTACAGTTCAACTCTGGATATCTCAAACTACCGATATCCCAAAGAAATTTGTCTGGGCCCAGAAAATTTACTTTGAGATATCAGTAGTTTGGAGATGTCCAGAGTTGACTGTCTATTGAAATACAATTCATGTGTAAGTTCAGATGAAAGGGCAAACATTGTAGACCCTGTGGCTAAGTTTTGAGCACTGCTGGCGTGATTTGGCTTTGGTGGAGGGGCTGGAAGTTTGGGCACCAAAGCTGTTGCGCCAGACGTGGTTAAATATGCATGGCCAACAGTGTCAATTGAGAAGCAAATACTATTCACTCAGAGAAAGGGGCCCATACATTTATCTTCCAACTGCAACATGTAACCTGCTGTATTAGCTTTTGTGTGTTCAATTTTTGCTGCTGCTCTCAGTTTACACTTTCAGGTTCTCTACAGTGGAAGGAAGGTCAGTATTGCCAGAAATAGTGTGAGTATTTTTTTCATTCCTTAACGCAACTGACAGCGGCAAACGGTATACAGTCATCTCGCGACGTCTGGAGCACTGATATCTCAAAGTCCCTCTTATATCAAAGGTTATGATCTTCAGTTCAGTTCTGTTCAATTCTCTTATCGATGTTACCCAAGTGGCTCAACGGTACGTAACCATAGTTGCACACACTTGGCGCCGTGTGTCCGTCCAATGTCATTCAGTCTGTAATTGTGTCGTCGGTCAGTGCTGCTCAACCAGTATTTATGCATAGATGTTTTGAGGTTATGGTCTGGACATATTTCCTGTTTATATTTACAGTTCAACTCTGGATATCTCAAACTACCGATATCCCAAAGAAATTTGTCTGGGCCCAGAAAATTTACTTTGAGATATCAGTAGTTTGGAGATGTCCAGAGTTGACTGTCTATTGAAATACAATTCATGTGTAAGTTCAGATGAAAGGGCAAACATTGTAGACCCTGTGGCTAAGTTTTGAGCACTGCTGGCGTGATTTGGCTTTGGTGGAGGGGCTGGAAGTTTGGGCACCAAAGCTGTTGCGCCAGACGTGGTTAAATATGCATGGCCAACAGTGTCAATTGAGAAGCAAATACTATTCACTCAGAGAAAGGGGCCCATACATTTATCTTCCAACTGCAACATGTAACCTGCTGTATTAGCTTTTGTGTGTTCAATTTTTGCTGCTGCTCTCAGTTTACACTTTCAGGTTCTCTACAGTGGAAGGAAGGTCAGTATTGCCAGAAATAGTGTGAGTATTTTTTTCATTCCTTAACGCAACTGACAGCGGCAAACGGTATACAGTCATCTCGCGACGTCTGGAGCACTGATATCTCAAAGTCCCTCTTATATCAAAGGTTATGATCTTCAGTTCAGTTCTGTTCAATTCTCTTATCGATGTTACCCAAGTGGCTCAACGGTACGTAACCATAGTTGCACACACTTGGCGCCGTGTGTCCGTCCAATGTCATTCAGTCTGTAATTGTGTCGTCGGTCAGTGCTGCTCAACCAGTATTTATGCATAGATGTTTTGAGGTTATGGTCTGGACATATTTCCTGTTTATATTTACAGTTCAACTCTGGATATCTCAAACTACCGATATCCCAAAGAAATTTGTCTGGGCCCAGAAAATTTACTTTGAGATATCAGTAGTTTGGAGATGTCCAGAGTTGACTGTCTATTGAAATACAATTCATGTGTAAGTTCAGATGAAAGGGCAAACATTGTAGACCCTGTGGCTAAGTTTTGAGCACTGCTGGCGTGATTTGGCTTTGGTGGAGGGGCTGGAAGTTTGGGCACCAAAGCTGTTGCGCCAGACGTGGTTAAATATGCATGGCCAACAGTGTCAATTGAGAAGCAAATACTATTCACTCAGAGAAAGGGGCCCATACATTTATCTTCCAACTGCAACATGTAACCTGCTGTATTAGCTTTTGTGTGTTCAATTTTTGCTGCTGCTCTCAGTTTACACTTTCAGGTTCTCTACAGTGGAAGGAAGGTCAGTATTGCCAGAAATAGTGTGAGTATTTTTTTCATTCCTTAACGCAACTGACAGCGGCAAACGGTATACAGTCATCTCGCGACGTCTGGAGCACTGATATCTCAAAGTCCCTCTTATATCAAAGGTTATGATCTTCAGTTCAGTTCTGTTCAATTCTCTTATCGATGTTACCCAAGTGGCTCAACGGTACATAACCATAGTTGCACACACTTGGCGCCGTGTGTCCGTCCAATGTCATTCAGTCTGTAATTGTGTCGTCGGTCAGTGCTGCTCAACCAGTATTTATGCATAGATGTTTTGAGGTTATGGTCTGGACATATTTCCTGTTTATATTTACAGTTCAACTCTGGATATCTCAAACTACCGATATCCCAAAGAAATTTGTCTGGGCCCAGAAAATTTACTTTGAGATATCAGTAGTTTGGAGATGTCCAGAGTTGACTGTCTATTGAAATACAATTCATGTGTAAGTTCAGATGAAAGGGCAAACATTGTAGACCCTGTGGCTAAGTTTTGAGCACTGCTGGCATGATTTGGCTTTGGTGGAGGGGCTGGAAGTTTGGGCACCAAAGCTGTTGCGCCAGACGTGGTTAAATATGCATGGCCAACAGTGTCAATTGAGAAGCAAATACTATTCACTCAGAGAAAGGGGCCCATACATTTATCTTCCAACTGCAACATGTAACCTGCTGTATTAGCTTTTGTGTGTTCAATTTTTGCTGCTGCTCTCAGTTTACACTTTCAGGTTCTCTACAGTGGAAGGAAGGTCAGTATTGCCAGAAATAGTGTGAGTATTTTTTTCATTCCTTAACGCAACTGACAGCGGCAAATGGTATACAGTCATCTCGCGACGTCTGGAGCACTGATATCTCAAAGTCCCTCTTATATCAAAGGTTATGATCTTCAGTTCAGTTCTGTTCAATTCTCTTATCGATGTTACCCAAGTGGCTCAACGGTACGTAACCATAGTTGCACACACTTGGCACCGTGTGTCCGTCCAATGTCATTCAGTCTGTAATTGTGTCGTCGGTCAGTGCTGCTCAACCAGTATTTATGCATAGATGTTTTGAGGTTATGGTCTGGACATATTTCCTGTTTATATTTACAGTTCAACTCTGGATATCTCAAACTACCGATATCCCAAAGAAATTTGTCTGGGCCCAGAAAATTTACTTTGAGATATCAGTAGTTTGGAGATGTCCAGAGTTGACTGTCTATTGAAATACAATTCATGTGTAAGTTCAGATGAAAGGGCAAACATTGTAGACCCTGTGGCTAAGTTTTGAGCACTGCTGGCGTGATTTGGCTTTGGTGGAGGGGCTGGAAGTTTGGGCACCAAAGCTGTTGCGCCAGACGTGGTTAAATATGCATGGCCAACAGTGTCAATTGAGAAGCAAATACTATTCACTCAGAGAAAGGGGCCCATACATTTATCTTCCAACTGCAACATGTAACCTGCTGTATTAGCTTTTGTGTGTTCAATTTTTGCTGCTGCTCTCAGTTTACACTTTCAGGTTCTCTACAGTGGAAGGAAGGTCAGTATTGCCAGAAATAGTGTGAGTATTTTTTTCATTCCTTAACGCAACTGACAGCGGCAAACGGTATACAGTCATCTCGCGACGTCTGGAGCACTGATATCTCAAAGTCCCTCTTATATCAAAGGTTATGATCTTCAGTTCAGTTCTGTTCAATTCTCTTATCGATGTTACCCAAGTGGCTCAACGGTACGTAACCATAGTTGCACACACTTGGCGCCGTGTGTCCGTCCAATGTCATTCAGTCTGTAATTGTGTCGTCGGTCAGTGCTGCTCAACCAGTATTTATGCATAGATGTTTTGAGGTTATGGTCTGGACATATTTCCTGTTTATATTTACAGTTCAACTCTGGATATCTGAAACTACCGATATCCCAAAGAAATTTGTCTGGGCCCAGAAAATTTACTTTGAGATATCAGTAGTTTGGAGATGTCCAGAGTTGACTGTCTATTGAAATACAATTCATGTGTAAGTTCAGATGAAAGGGCAAACATTGTAGACCCTGTGGCTAAGTTTTGAGCACTGCTGGCGTGATTTGGCTTTGGTGGAGGGGCTGGAAGTTTGGGCACCAAAGCTGTTGCGCCAGACGTGGTTAAATATGCATGGCCAACAGTGTCAATTGAGAAGCAAATACTATTCACTCAGAGAAAGGGGCCCATACATTTATCTTCCAACTGCAACATGTAACCTGCTGTATTAGCTTTTGTGTGTTCAATTTTTGCTGCTGCTCTCAGTTTACACTTTCAGGTTCTCTACAGTGGAAGGAAGGTCAGTATTGCCAGAAATAGTGTGAGTATTTTTTTCATTCCTTAACGCAACTGACAGCGGCAAACGGTATACAGTCATCTCGCGACGTCTGGAGCACTGATATCTCAAAGTCCCTCTTATATCAAAGGTTATGATCTTCAGTTCAGTTCTGTTCAATTCTCTTATCGATGTTACCCAAGTGGCTCAACGGTACATAACCATAGTTGCACACACTTGGCGCCGTGTGTCCGTCCAATGTCATTCAGTCTGTAATTGTGTCGTCGGTCAGTGCTGCTCAACCAGTATTTATGCATAGATGTTTTGAGGTTATGGTCTGGACATATTTCCTGTTTATATTTACAGTTCAACTCTGGATATCTGAAACTACCGATATCCCAAAGAAATTTGTCTGGGCCCAGAAAATTTACTTTGAGATATCAGTAGTTTGGAGATGTCCAGAGTTGACTGTCTATTGAAATACAATTCATGTGTAAGTTCAGATGAAAGGGCAAACATTGTAGACCCTGTGGCTAAGTTTTGAGCACTGCTGGCGTGATTTGGCTTTGGTGGAGGGGCTGGAAGTTTGGGCACCAAAGCTGTTGCGCCAGACGTGGTTAAATATGCATGGCCAACAGTGTCAATTGAGAAGCAAATACTATTCACTCAGAGAAAGGGGCCCATACATTTATCTTCCAACTGCAACATGTAACCTGCTGTATTAGCTTTTGTGTGTTCAATTTTTGCTGCTGCTCTCAGTTTACACTTGCAGGTTCTCTACAGTGGAAGGAAGGTCAGTATTGCCAGAAATAGTGTGAGTATTTTTTTCATTCCTTAACGCAACTGACAGCGGCAAACGGTATACAGTCATCTCGCGACGTCTGGAGCACTGATATCTCAAAGTCCCTCTTATATCAAAGGTTATGATCTTCAGTTCAGTTCTGTTCAATTCTCTTATCGATGTTACCCAAGTGGCTCAACGGTACCTAACCATAGTTGCACACACTTGGCGCCGTGTGTCCGTCCAATGTCATTCAGTCTGTAATTGTGTCGTCGGTCAGTGCTGCTCAACCAGTATTTATGCATAGATGTTTTGAGGTTATGGTCTGGACATATTTCCTGTTTATATTTACAGTTCAACTCTGGATATCTCAAACTACCGATATCCCAAAGAAATTTGTCTGGGCCCAGAAAATTTACTTTGAGATATCAGTAGTTTGGAGATGTCCAGAGTTGACTGTCTATTGAAATACAATTCATGTGTAAGTTCAGATGAAAGGGCAAACATTGTAGACCCTGTGGCTAAGTTTTGAGCACTGCTGGCGTGATTTGGCTTTGGTGGAGGGGCTGGAAGTTTGGGCACCAAAGCTGTTGCGCCAGACGTGGTTAAATATGCATGGCCAACAGTGTCAATTGAGAAGCAAATACTATTCACTCAGAGAAAGGGGCCCATACATTTATCTTCCAACTGCAACATGTAACCTGCTGTATTAGCTTTTGTGTGTTCAATTTTTGCTGCTGCTCTCAGTTTACACTTTCAGGTTCTCTACAGTGGAAGGAAGGTCAGTATTGCCAGAAATAGTGTGAGTATTTTTTTCATTCCTTAACGCAACTGACAGCGGCAAACGGTATACAGTCATCTCGCGACGTCTGGAGCACTGATATCTCAAAGTCCCTCTTATATCAAAGGTTATGATCTTCAGTTCAGTTCTGTTCAATTCTCTTATCGATGTTACCCAAGTGGCTCAACGGTACGTAACCATAGTTGCACACGCTTGGCGCCGTGTGTCCGTCCAATGTCATTCAGTCTGTAATTGTGTCGTCGGTCAGTGCTGCTCAACCAGTATTTATGCATAGATGTTTTGAGGTTATGGTCTGGACATATTTCCTGTTTATATTTACAGTTCAACTCTGGATATCTCAAACTACCGATATCCCAAAGAAATTTGTCTGGGCCCAGAAAATTTACTTTGAGATATCAGTAGTTTGGAGATGTCCAGAGTTGACTGTCTATTGAAATACAATTCATGTGTAAGTTCAGATGAAAGGGCAAACATTGTAGACCCTGTGGCTAAGTTTTGAGCACTGCTGGCGTGATTTGGCTTTGGTGGAGGGGCTGGAAGTTTGGGCACCAAAGCTGTTGCGCCAGACGTGGTTAAATATGCATGGCCAACAGTGTCAATTGAGAAGCAAATACTATTCACTCAGAGAAAGGGGCCCATACATTTATCTTCCAACTGCAACATGTAACCTGCTGTATTAGCTTTTGTGTGTTCAATTTTTGCTGCTGCTCTCAGTTTACACTTTCAGGTTCTCTACAGTGGAAGGAAGGTCAGTATTGCCAGAAATAGTGTGAGTATTTTTTTCATTCCTTAACGCAACTGACAGCGGCAAACGGTATACAGTCATCTCGCGACGTCTGGAGCACTGATATCTCAAAGTCCCTCTTATATCAAAGGTTATGATCTTCAGTTCAGTTCTGTTCAATTCTCTTATCGATGTTACCCAAGTGGCTCAACGGTACGTAACCATAGTTGCACACGCTTGGCGCCGTGTGTCCGTCCAATGTCATTCAGTCTGTAATTGTGTCGTCGGTCAGTGCTGCTCAACCAGTATTTATGCATAGATGTTTTGAGGTTATGGTCTGGACATATTTCCTGTTTATATTTACAGTTCAACTCTGGATATCTCAAACTACCGATATCCCAAAGAAATTTGTCTGGGCCCAGAAAATTTACTTTGAGATATCAGTAGTTTGGAGATGTCCAGAGTTGACTGTCTATTGAAATACAATTCATGTGTAAGTTCAGATGAAAGGGCAAACATTGTAGACCCTGTGGCTAAGTTTTGAGCACTGCTGGCGTGATTTGGCTTTGGTGGAGGGGCTGGAAGTTTGGGCACCAAAGCTGTTGCGCCAGACGTGGTTAAATATGCATGGCCAACAGTGTCAATTGAGAAGCAAATACTATTCACTCAGAGAAAGGGGCCCATACATTTATCTTCCAACTGCAACATGTAACCTGCTGTATTAGCTTTTGTGTGTTCAAATGTTTGCTGCTGCTCTCAGTTTACACTTTCAGGTTCTCTACAGTGGAAGGAAGGTCAGTATTGCCAGAAATAGTGTGAGTATTTTTTTCATTCCTTAACGCAACTGACAGCGGCAAACGGTATACAGTCATCTCGCGACGTCTGGAGCACTGATATCTCAAAGTCCCTCTTATATCAAAGGTTATGATCTTCAGTTCAGTTCTGTTCAATTCTCTTATCGATGTTACCCAAGTGGCTCAACGGTACGTAACCATAGTTGCACACACTTGGCGCCGTGTGTCCGTCCAATGTCATTCAGTCTGTAATTGTGTCGTCGGTCAGTGCTGCTCAACCAGTATTTATGCATAGATGTTTTGAGGTTATGGTCTGGACATATTTCCTGTTTATATTTACAGTTCAACTCTGGATATCTCAAACTACCGATATCCCAAAGAAATTTGTCTGGGCCCAGAAAATTTACTTTGAAATATCAGTAGTTTGGAGATGTCCAGAGTTGACTGTCTATTGAAATACAATTCATGTGTAAGTTCAGATGAAAGGGCAAACATTGTAGACCCTGTGGCTAAGTTTTGAGCACTGCTGGCGTGATTTGGCTTTGGTGGAGGGGCTGGAAGTTTGGGCACCAAAGCTGTTGCGCCAGACGTGGTTAAATATGCATGGCCAACAGTGTCAATTGAGAAGCAAATACTATTCACTCAGAGAAAGGGGCCCATACATTTATCTTCCAACTGCAACATGTAACCTGCTGTATTAGCTTTTGTGTGTTCAATTTTTGCTGCTGCTCTCAGTTTACACTTTCAGGTTCTCTACAGTGGAAGGAAGGTCAGTATTGCCAGAAATAGTGTGAGTATTTTTTTCATTCCTTAACGCAACTGACAGCGGCAAACGGTATACAGTCATCTCGCGACGTCTGGAGCACTGATATCTCAAAGTCCCTCTTATATCAAAGGTTATGATCTTCAGTTCAGTTCTGTTCAATTCTCTTATCGATGTTACCCAAGTGGCTCAACGGTACGTAACCATAGTTGCACACACTTGGCGCCGTGTGTCCGTCCAATGTCATTCAGTCTGTAATTGTGTCGTCGGTCAGTGCTGCTCAACCAGTATTTATGCATAGATGTTTTGAGGTTATGGTCTGGACATATTTCCTGTTTATATTTACAGTTCAACTCTGGATATCTGAAACTACCGATATCCCAAAGAAATTTGTCTGGGCCCAGAAAATTTACTTTGAGATATCAGTAGTTTGGAGATGTCCAGAGTTGACTGTCTATTGAAATACAATTCATGTGTAAGTTCAGATGAAAGGGCAAACATTGTAGACCCTGTGGCTAAGTTTTGAGCACTGCTGGCGTGATTTGGCTTTGGTGGAGGGGCTGGAAGTTTGGGCACCAAAGCTGTTGCGCCAGACGTGGTTAAATATGCATGGCCAACAGTGTCAATTGAGAAGCAAATACTATTCACTCAGAGAAAGGGGCCCATACATTTATCTTCCAACTGCAACATGTAACCTGCTGTATTAGCTTTTGTGTGTTCAATTTTTGCTGCTGCTCTCAGTTTACACTTTCAGGTTCTCTACAGTGGAAGGAAGGTCAGTATTGCCAGAAATAGTGTGAGTATTTTTTTCATTCCTTAACGCAACTGACAGCGGCAAACGGTATACAGTCATCTCGCGACGTCTGGAGCACTGATATCTCAAAGTCCCTCTTATATCAAAGGTTATGATCTTCAGTTCAGTTCTGTTCAATTCTCTTATCGATGTTACCCAAGTGGCTCAACGGTACGTAACCATAGTTGCACACGCTTGGCGCCGTGTGTCCGTCCAATGTCATTCAGTCTGTAATTGTGTCGTCGGTCAGTGCTGCTCAACCAGTATTTATGCATAGATGTTTTGAGGTTATGGTCTGGACATATTTCCTGTTTATATTTACAGTTCAACTCTGGATATCTCAAACTACCGATATCCCAAAGAAATTTGTCTGGGCCCAGAAAATTTACTTTGAGATATCAGTAGTTTGGAGATGTCCAGAGTTGACTGTCTATTGAAATACAATTCATGTGTAAGTTCAGATGAAAGGGCAAACATTGTAGACCCTGTGGCTAAGTTTTGAGCACTGCTGGCGTGATTTGGCTTTGGTGGAGGGGCTGGAAGTTTGGGCACCAAAGCTGTTGCGCCAGACGTGGTTAAATATGCATGGCCAACAGTGTCAATTGAGAAGCAAATACTATTCACTCAGAGAAAGGGGCCCATACATTTATCTTCCAACTGCAACATGTAACCTGCTGTATTAGCTTTTGTGTGTTCAATTTTTGCTGCTGCTCTCAGTTTACACTTTCAGGTTCTCTACACTGGAAGGAAGGTCAGTATTGCCAGAAATAGTGTGAGTATTTTTTTCATTCCTTAACGCAACTGACAGCGGCAAACGGTATACAGTCATCTCGCGACGTCTGGAGCACTGATATCTCAAAGTCCCTCTTATATCAAAGGTTATGATCTTCAGTTCAGTTCTGTTCAATTCTCTTATCGATGTTACCCAAGTGGCTCAACGGTACGTAACCATAGTTGCACACGCTTGGCGCCGTGTGTCCGTCCAATGTCATTCAGTCTGTAATTGTGTCGTCGGTCAGTGCTGCTCAACCAGTATTTATGCATAGATGTTTTGAGGTTATGGTCTGGACATATTTCCTGTTTATATTTACAGTTCAACTCTGGATATCTCAAACTACCGATATCCCAAAGAAATTTGTCTGGGCCCAGAAAATTTACTTTGAGATATCAGTAGTTTGGAGATGTCCAGAGTTGACTGTCTATTGAAATACAATTCATGTGTAAGTTCAGATGAAAGGGCAAACATTGTAGACCCTGTGGCTAAGTTTTGAGCACTGCTGGCGTGATTTGGCTTTGGTGGAGGGGCTGGAAGTTTGGGCACCAAAGCTGTTGCGCCAGACGTGGTTAAATATGCATGGCCAACAGTGTCAATTGAGAAGCAAATACTATTCACTCAGAGAAAGGGGCCCATACATTTATCTTCCAACTGCAACATGTAACCTGCTGTATTAGCTTTTGTGTGTTCAATTTTTGCTGCTGCTCTCAGTTTACACTTTCAGGTTCTCTACAGTGGAAGGAAGGTCAGTATTGCCAGAAATAGTGTGAGTATTTTTTTCATTCCTTAACGCAACTGACAGCGGCAAACGGTATACAGTCATCTCGCGACGTCTGGAGCACTGATATCTCAAAGTCCCTCTTATATCAAAGGTTATGATCTTCAGTTCAGTTCTGTTCAATTCTCTTATCGATGTTACCCAAGTGGCTCAACGGTACGTAACCATAGTTGCACACGCTTGGCGCCGTGTGTCCGTCCAATGTCATTCAGTCTGTAATTGTGTCGTCGGTCAGTGCTGCTCAACCAGTATTTATGCATAGATGTTTTGAGGTTATGGTCTGGACATATTTCCTGTTTATATTTACAGTTCAACTCTGGATATCTCAAACTACCGATATCCCAAAGAAATTTGTCTGGGCCCAGAAAATTTACTTTGAGATATCAGTAGTTTGGAGATGTCCAGAGTTGACTGTCTATTGAAATACAATTCATGTGTAAGTTCAGATGAAAGGGCAAACATTGTAGACCCTGTGGCTAAGTTTTGAGCACTGCTGGCGTGATTTGGCTTTGGTGGAGGGGCTGGAAGTTTGGGCACCAAAGCTGTTGCGCCAGACGTGGTTAAATATGCATGGCCAACAGTGTCAATTGAGAAGCAAATACTATTCACTCAGAGAAAGGGGCCCATACATTTATCTTCCAACTGCAACATGTAACCTGCTGTATTAGCTTTTGTGTGTTCAAATGTTTGCTGCTGCTCTCAGTTTACACTTTCAGGTTCTCTACAGTGGAAGGAAGGTCAGTATTGCCAGAAATAGTGTGAGTATTTTTTTCATTCCTTAACGCAACTGACAGCGGCAAACGGTATACAGTCATCTCGCGACGTCTGGAGCACTGATATCTCAAAGTCCCTCTTATATCAAAGGTTATGATCTTCAGTTCAGTTCTGTTCAATTCTCTTATCGATGTTACCCAAGTGGCTCAACGGTACGTAACCATAGTTGCACACACTTGGCGCCGTGTGTCCGTCCAATGTCATTCAGTCTGTAATTGTGTCGTCGGTCAGTGCTGCTCAACCAGTATTTATGCATAGATGTTTTGAGGTTATGGTCTGGACATATTTCCTGTTTATATTTACAGTTCAACTCTGGATATCTCAAACTACCGATATCCCAAAGAAATTTGTCTGGGCCCAGAAAATTTACTTTGAAATATCAGTAGTTTGGAGATGTCCAGAGTTGACTGTCTATTGAAATACAATTCATGTGTAAGTTCAGATGAAAGGGCAAACATTGTAGACCCTGTGGCTAAGTTTTGAGCACTGCTGGCGTGATTTGGCTTTGGTGGAGGGGCTGGAAGTTTGGGCACCAAAGCTGTTGCGCCAGACGTGGTTAAATATGCATGGCCAACAGTGTCAATTGAGAAGCAAATACTATTCACTCAGAGAAAGGGGCCCATACATTTATCTTCCAACTGCAACATGTAACCTGCTGTATTAGCTTTTGTGTGTTCAATTTTTGCTGCTGCTCTCAGTTTACACTTTCAGGTTCTCTACAGTGGAAGGAAGGTCAGTATTGCCAGAAATAGTGTGAGTATTTTTTTCATTCCTTAACGCAACTGACAGCGGCAAACGGTATACAGTCATCTCGCGACGTCTGGAGCACTGATATCTCAAAGTCCCTCTTATATCAAAGGTTATGATCTTCAGTTCAGTTCTGTTCAATTCTCTTATCGATGTTACCCAAGTGGCTCAACGGTACGTAACCATAGTTGCACACACTTGGCGCCGTGTGTCCGTCCAATGTCATTCAGTCTGTAATTGTGTCGTCGGTCAGTGCTGCTCAACCAGTATTTATGCATAGATGTTTTGAGGTTATGGTCTGGACATATTTCCTGTTTATATTTACAGTTCAACTCTGGATATCTCAAACTACCGATATCCCAAAGAAATTTGTCTGGGCCCAGAAAATTTACTTTGAAATATCAGTAGTTTGGAGATGTCCAGAGTTGACTGTCTATTGAAATACAATTCATGTGTAAGTTCAGATGAAAGGGCAAACATTGTAGACCCTGTGGCTAAGTTTTGAGCACTGCTGGCGTGATTTGGCTTTGGTGGAGGGGCTGGAAGTTTGGGCACCAAAGCTGTTGCGCCAGACGTGGTTAAATATGCATGGCCAACAGTGTCAATTGAGAAGCAAATACTATTCACTCAGAGAAAGGGGCCCATACATTTATCTTCCAACTGCAACATGTAACCTGCTGTATTAGCTTTTGTGTGTTCAATTTTTGCTGCTGCTCTCAGTTTACACTTTCAGGTTCTCTACAGTGGAAGGAAGGTCAGTATTGCCAGAAATAGTGTGAGTATTTTTTTCATTCCTTAACGCAACTGACAGCGGCAAACGGTATACAGTCATCTCGCGACGTCTGGAGCACTGATATCTCAAAGTCCCTCTTATATCAAAGGTTATGATCTTCAGTTCAGTTCTGTTCAATTCTCTTATCGATGTTACCCAAGTGGCTCAACGGTACGTAACCATAGTTGCACACACTTGGCGCCGTGTGTCCGTCCAATGTCATTCAGTCTGTAATTGTGTCGTCGGTCAGTGCTGCTCAACCAGTATTTATGCATAGATGTTTTGAGGTTATGGTCTGGACATATTTCCTGTTTATATTTACAGTTCAACTCTGGATATCTCAAACTACCGATATCCCAAAGAAATTTGTCTGGGCCCAGAAAATTTACTTTGAGATATCAGTAGTTTGGAGATGTCCAGAGTTGACTGTCTATTGAAATACAATTCATGTGTAAGTTCAGATGAAAGGGCAAACATTGTAGACCCTGTGGCTAAGTTTTGAGCACTGCTGGCGTGATTTGGCTTTGGTGGAGGGGCTGGAAGTTTGGGCACCAAAGCTGTTGCGCCAGACGTGGTTAAATATGCATGGCCAACAGTGTCAATTGAGAAGCAAATACTATTCACTCAGAGAAAGGGGCCCATACATTTATCTTCCAACTGCAACATGTAACCTGCTGTATTAGCTTTTGTGTGTTCAATTTTTGCTGCTGCTCTCAGTTTACACTTTCAGGTTCTCTACAGTGGAAGGAAGGTCAGTATTGCAAGAAATAGTGTGAGTATTTTTTTCATTCCTTAACGCAACTGACAGCGGCAAACGGTATACAGTCATCTCGCGACGTCTGGAGCACTGATATCTCAAAGTCCCTCTTATATCAAAGGTTATGATCTTCAGTTCAGTTCTGTTCAATTCTCTTATCGATGTTACCCAAGTGGCTCAACGGTACGTAACCATAGTTGCACACACTTGGCGCCGTGTGTCCGTCCAATGTCATTCAGTCTGTAATTGTGTCGTCGGTCAGTGCTGCTCAACCAGTATTTATGCATAGATGTTTTGAGGTTATGGTCTGGACATATTTCCTGTTTATATTTACAGTTCAACTCTGGATATCTCAAACTACCGATATCCCAAAGAAATTTGTCTGGGCCCAGAAAATTTACTTTGAGATATCAGTAGTTTGGAGATGTCCAGAGTTGACTGTCTATTGAAATACAATTCATGTGTAAGTTCAGATGAAAGGGCAAACATTGTAGACCCTGTGGCTAAGTTTTGAGCACTGCTGGCGTGATTTGGCTTTGGTGGAGGGGCTGGAAGTTTGGGCACCAAAGCTGTTGCGCCAGACGTGGTTAAATATGCATGGCCAACAGTGTCAATTGAGAAGCAAATACTATTCACTCAGAGAAAGGGGCCCATACATTTATCTTCCAACTGCAACATGTAACCTGCTGTATTAGCTTTTGTGTGTTCAATTTTTGCTGCTGCTCTCAGTTTACACTTTCAGGTTCTCTACAGTGGAAGGAAGGTCAGTATTGCCAGAAATAGTGTGAGTATTTTTTTCATTCCTTAACGCAACTGACAGCGGCAAACGGTATACAGTCATCTCGCGACGTCTGGAGCACTGATATCTCAAAGTCCCTCTTATATCAAAGGTTATGATCTTCAGTTCAGTTCTGTTCAATTCTCTTATCGATGTTACCCAAGTGGCTCAACGGTACGTAACCATAGTTGCACACGCTTGGCGCCGTGTGTCCGTCCAATGTCATTCAGTTTGTAATTGTGTCGTCGGTCAGTGCTGCTCAACCAGTATTTATGCATAGATGTTTTGAGGTTATGGTCTGGACATATTTCCTGTTTATATTTACAGTTCAAATCTGGATATCTCAAACTACCGATATCCCAAAGAAATTTGTCTGGGCCCAGAAAATTTACTTTGAGATATCAGTAGTTTGGAGATGTCCAGAGTTGACTGTCTATTGAAATACAATTCATGTGTAAGTTCAGATGAAAGGGCAAACATTGTAGACCCTGTGGCTAAGTTTTGAGCACTGCTGGCGTGATTTGGCTTTGGTGGAGGGGCTGGAAGTTTGGGCACCAAAGCTGTTGCGCCAGACGTGGTTAAATATGCATGGCCAACAGTGTCAATTGAGAAGCAAATACTATTCACTCAGAGAAAGGGGCCCATACATTTATCTTCCAACTGCAACATGTAACCTGCTGTATTAGCTTTTGTGTGTTCAATTTTTGCTGCTGCTCTCAGTTTACACTTTCAGGTTCTCTACAGTGGAAGGAAGGTCAGTATTGCCAGAAATAGTGTGAGTATTTTTTTCATTCCTTAACGCAACTGACAGCGGCAAACGGTATACAGTCATCTCGCGACGTCTGGAGCACTGATATCTCAAAGTCCCTCTTATATCAAAGGTTATGATCTTCAGTTCAGTTCTGTTCAATTCTCTTATCGATGTTACCCAAGTGGCTCAACGGTACGTAACCATAGTTGCACACACTTGGCGCCGTGTGTCCGTCCAATGTCATTCAGTCTGTAATTGTGTCGTCGGTCAGTGCTGCTCAACCAGTATTTATGCATAGATGTTTTGAGGTTATGGTCTGGACATATTTCCTGTTTATATTTACAGTTCAACTCTGGATATCTCAAACTACCGATATCCCAAAGAAATTTGTCTGGGCCCAGAAAATTTACTTTGAGATATCAGTAGTTTGGAGATGTCCAGAGTTGACTGTCTATTGAAATACAATTCATGTGTAAGTTCAGATGAAAGGGCAAACATTGTAGACCCTGTGGCTAAGTTTTGAGCACTGCTGGCGTGATTTGGCTTTGGTGGAGGGGCTGGAAGTTTGGGCACCAAAGCTGTTGCGCCAGACGTGGTTAAATATGCATGGCCAACAGTGTCAATTGAGAAGCAAATACTATTCACTCAGAGAAAGGGGCCCATACATTTATCTTCCAACTGCAACATGTAACCTGCTGTATTAGCTTTTGTGTGTTTAATTTTTGCTGCTGCTCTCAGTTTTCACTTTCAGGTTCTCTACAGTGGAAGGAAGGTCAGTATTGCCAGAAATAGTGTGAGTATTTTTTTCATTCCTTAACGCAACTGACAGCGGCAAACGGTATACAGTCATCTCGCGACGTCTGGAGCACTGATATCTCAAAGTCCCTCTTATATCAAAGGTTATGATCTTCAGTTCAGTTCTGTTCAATTCTCTTATCGATGTTACCCAAGTGGCTCAACGGTACGTAACCATAGTTGCACACACTTGGCGCCGTGTGTCCGTCCAATGTCATTCAGTCTGTAATTGTGTCGTCGGTCAGTGCTGCTCAACCAGTATTTATGCATAGATGTTTTGAGGTTATGGTCTGGACATATTTCCTGTTTATATTTACAGTTCAACTCTGGATATCTCAAACTACCGATATCCCAAAGAAATTTGTCTGGGCCCAGAAAATTTACTTTGAGATATCAGTAGTTTGGAGATGTCCAGAGTTGACTGTCTATTGAAATACAATTCATGTGTAAGTTCAGATGAAAGGGCAAACATTGTAGACCCTGTGGCTAAGTTTTGAGCACTGCTGGCGTGATTTGGCTTTGGTGGAGGGGCTGGAAGTTTGGGCACCAAAGCTGTTGCGCCAGACGTGGTTAAATATGCATGGCCAACAGTGTCAATTGAGAAGCAAATACTATTCACTCAGAGAAAGGGGCCCATACATTTATCTTCCAACTGCAACATGTAACCTGCTGTATTAGCTTTTGTGTGTTCAATTTTTGCTGCTGCTCTCAGTTTACACTTTCAGGTTCTCTACAGTGGAAGGAAGGTCAGTATTGCCAGAAATAGTGTGAGTATTTTTTTCATTCCTTAACGCAACTGACAGCGGCAAACGGTATACAGTCATCTCGCGACGTCTGGAGCACTGATATCTCAAAGTCCCTCTTATATCAAAGGTTATGATCTTCAGTTCAGTTCTGTTCAATTCTCTTATCGATGTTACCAAAGTGGCTCAACGGTACGTAACCATAGTTGCACACACTTGGCGCCGTGTGTCCGTCCAATGTCATTCAGTCTGTAATTGTGTCGTCGGTCAGTGCTGCTCAACCAGTATTTATGCATAGATGTTTTGAGGTTATGGTCTGGACATATTTCCTGTTTATATTTACAGTTCAACTCTGGATATCTCAAACTACCGATATCCCAAAGAAATTTGTCTGGGCCCAGAAAATTTACTTTGAGATATCAGTAGTTTGGAGATGTCCAGAGTTGACTGTCTATTGAAATACAATTCATGTGTAAGTTCAGATGAAAGGGCAAACATTGTAGACCCTGTGGCTAAGTTTTGAGCACTGCTGGCGTGATTTGGCTTTGGTGGAGGGGCTGGAAGTTTGGGCACCAAAGCTGTTGCGCCAGACGTGGTTAAATATGCATGGCCAACAGTGTCAATTGAGAAGCAAATACTATTCACTCAGAGAAAGGGGCCCATACATTTATCTTCCAACTGCAACATGTAACCTGCTGTATTAGCTTTTGTGTGTTTAATTTTTGCTGCTGCTCTCAGTTTACACTTTCAGGTTCTCTACAGTGGAAGGAAGGTCAGTATTGCCAGAAATAGTGTGAGTATTTTTTTCATTCCTTAACGCAACTGACAGCGGCAAACGGTATACAGTCATCTCGCGACGTCTGGAGCACTGATATCTCAAAGTCCCTCTTATATCAAAGGTTATGATCTTCAGTTCAGTTCTGTTCAATTCTCTTATCGATGTTACCCAAGTGGCTCAACGGTACGTAACCATAGTTGCACACACTTGGCGCTGTGTGTCCGTCCAATGTCATTCAGTCTGTAATTGTGTCGTCGGTCAGTGCTGCTCAACCAGTATTTATGCATAGATGTTTTGAGGTTATGGTCTGGACATATTTCCTGTTTATATTTACAGTTCAACTCTGGATATCTCAAACTACCGATATCCCAAAGAAATTTGTCTGGGCCCAGAAAATTTACTTTGAGATATCAGTAGTTTGGAGATGTCCAGAGTTGACTGTCTATTGAAATACAATTCATGTGTAAGTTCAGATGAAAGGGCAAACATTGTAGACCCTGTGGCTAAGTTTTGAGCACTGCTGGCGTGATTTGGCTTTGGTGGAGGGGCTGGAAGTTTGGGCACCAAAGCTGTTGCGCCAGACGTGGTTAAATATGCATGGCCAACAGTGTCAATTGAGAAGCAAATACTATTCACTCAGAGAAAGGGGCCCATACATTTATCTTCCAGCTGCAACATGTAACCTGCTGTATTAGCTTTTGTGTGTTCAATTTTTGCTGCTGCTCTCAGTTTACACTTTCAGGTTCTCTACAGTGGAAGGAAGGTCAGTATTGCCAGAAATAGTGTGAGTATTTTTTTCATTCCTTAACGCAACTGACAGCGGCAAACGGTATACAGTCATCTCGCGACGTCTGGAGCACTGATATCTCAAAGTCCCTCTTATATCAAAGGTTATGATCTTCAGTTCAGTTCTGTTCAATTCTCTTATCGATGTTACCCAAGTGGCTCAACGGTACGTAACCATAGTTGCACACACTTGGCGCCGTGTGTCCGTCCAATGTCATTCAGTCTGTAATTGTGTCGTCGGTCAGTGCTGCTCAACCAGTATTTATGCATAGATGTTTTGAGGTTATGGTCTGGACATATTTCCTGTTTATATTTACAGTTCAACTCTGGATATCTCAAACTACCGATATCCCAAAGAAATTTGTCTGGGCCCAGAAAATTTACTTTGAGATATCAGTAGTTTGGAGATGTCCAGAGTTGACTGTCTATTGAAATACAATTCATGTGTAAGTTCAGATGAAAGGGCAAACATTGTAGACCCTGTGGCTAAGTTTTGAGCACTGCTGGCGTGATTTGGCTTTGGTGGAGGGGCTGGAAGTTTGGGCACCAAAGCTGTTGCGCCAGACGTGGTTAAATATGCATGGCCAACAGTGTCAATTGAGAAGCAAATACTATTCACTCAGAGAAAGGGGCCCATACATTTATCTTCCAACTGCAACATGTAACCTGCTGTATTAGCTTTTGTGTGTTCAATTTTTGCTGCTGCTCTCAGTTTACACTTTCAGGTTCTCTACAGTGGAAGGAAGGTCAGTATTGCCAGAAATAGTGTGAGTATTTTTTTCATTCCTTAACGCAACTGACAGCGGCAAACGGTATACAGTCATCTCGCGACGTCTGGAGCACTGATATCTCAAAGTCCCTCTTATATCAAAGGTTATGATCTTCAGTTCAGTTCTGTTCAATTCTCTTATCGATGTTACCCAAGTGGCTCAACGGTACGTAACCATAGTTGCACACACTTGGCGCCGTGTGTCCGTCCAATGTCATTCAGTCTGTAATTGTGTCGTCGGTCAGTGCTGCTCAACCAGTATTTATGCATAGATGTTTTGAGGTTATGGTCTGGACATATTTCCTTTTTATATTTACAGTTCAACTCTGGATATCTCAAACTACCGATATCCCAAAGAAATTTGTCTGGGCCCAGAAAATTTACTTTGAGATATCAGTAGTTTGGAGATGTCCAGAGTTGACTGTCTATTGAAATACAATTCATGTGTAAGTTCAGATGAAAGGGCAAACATTGTAGACCCTGTGGCTAAGTTTTGAGCACTGCTGGCGTGATTTGGCTTTGGTGGAGGGGCTGGAAGTTTGGGCACCAAAGCTGTTGCACCAGACGTGGTTAAATATGCATGGCCAACAGTGTCAATTGAGAAGCAAATACTATTCACTCAGAGAAAGGGGCCCATACATTTATCTTCCAACTGCAACATGTAACCTGCTGTATTAGCTTTTGTGTGTTCAATTTTTGCTGCTGCTCTCAGTTTACACTTTCAGGTTCTCTACAGTGGAAGGAAGGTCAGTATTGCCAGAAATAGTGTGAGTATTTTTTTCATTCCTTAACGCAACTGACAGCGGCAAACGGTATACAGTCATCTCGCGACGTCTGGAGCACTGATATCTCAAAGTCCCTCTTATATCAAAGGTTATGATCTTCAGTTCAGTTCTGTTCAATTCTCTTATCGATGTTACCCAAGTGGCTCAATGGTACGTAACCATAGTTGCACACACTTGGCGCCGTGTGTCCGTCCAATGTCATTCAGTCTGTAATTGTGTCGTCGGTCAGTGCTGCTCAACCAGTATTTATGCATAGATGTTTTGAGGTTATGGTCTGGACATATTTCCTGTTTATATTTACAGTTCAACTCTGGATATCTCAAACTACCGATATCCCAAAGAAATTTGTCTGGGCCCAGAAAATTTACTTTGAGATATCAGTAGTTTGGAGATGTCCAGAGTTGACTGTCTATTGAAATACAATTCATGTGTAAGTTCAGATGAAAGGGCAAACATTGTAGACCCTGTGGCTAAGTTTTGAGCACTGCTGGCGTGATTTGGCTTTGGTGGAGGGGCTGGAAGTTTGGGCACCAAAGCTGTTGCGCCAGACGTGGTTAAATATGCATGGCCAACAGTGTCAATTGAGAAGCAAATACTATTCACTCAGAGAAAGGGGCCCATACATTTATCTTCCAACTGCAACATGTAACCTGCTGTATTAGCTTTTGTGTGTTCAATTTTTGCTGCTGCTCTCAGTTTACACTTTCAGGTTCTCTACAGTGGAAGGAAGGTCAGTATTGCCAGAAATAGTGTGAGTATTTTTTTCATTCCTTAACGCAACTGACAGCGGCAAACGGTATACAGTCATCTCGCGACGTCTGGAGCACTGATATCTCAAAGTCCCTCTTATATCAAAGGTTATGATCTTCAGTTCAGTTCTGTTCAATTCTCTTATCGATGTTACCCAAGTGGCTCAACGGTACGTAACCATAGTTGCACACACTTGGCGCCGTGTGTCCGTCCAATGTCATTCAGTCTGTAATTGTGTCGTCGGTCAGTGCTGCTCAACCAGTATTTATGCATAGATGTTTTGAGGTTATGGTCTGGACATATTTCCTGTTTATATTTACAGTTCAACTCTGGATATCTCAAACTACCGATATCCCAAAGAAATTTGTCTGGGCCCAGAAAATTTACTTTGAGATATCAGTAGTTTGGAGATGTCCAGAGTTGACTGTCTATTGAAATACAATTCATGTGTAAGTTCAGATGAAAGGGCAAACATTGTAGACCCTGTGGCTAAGTTTTGAGCACTGCTGGCGTGATTTGGCTTTGGTGGAGGGGCTGGAAGTTTGGGCACCAAAGCTGTTGCGCCAGACGTGGTTAAATATGCATGGCCAACAGTGTCAATTGAGAAGCAAATACTATTCACTCAGAGAAAGGGGCCCATACATTTATCTTCCAACTGCAACATGTAACCTGCTGTATTAGCTTTTGTGTGTTCAATTTTTGCTGCTGCTCTCAGTTTACACTTTCAGGTTCTCTACAGTGGAAGGAAGGTCAGTATTGCCAGAAATAGTGTGAGTATTTTTTTCATTCCTTAACGCAACTGATAGCGGCAAACGGTATACAGTCATCTCGCGACGTCTGGAGCACTGATATCTCAAAGTCCCTCTTATATCAAAGGTTATGATCTTCAGTTCAGTTCTGTTCAATTCTCTTATCGATGTTACCCAAGTGGCTCAACGGTACGTAACCATAGTTGCACACACATATGGAGCCGTGTGTCCGTCCAATGTCATTCAGTTTGTAATTGTGTCGTCGGTCAGTGCTGCTCAACCAGTATTTATGCATAGATGTTTTGAGGTTATGGTCTGGACATATTTCCTGTTTATATTTACAGTTCAACTCTGGATATCTCAAACTACCGATATCCCAAAGAAATTTGTCTGGGCCCAGAAAATTTACTTTGAGATATCAGTAGTTTGGAGATGTCCAGAGTTGACTGTCTATTGAAATACAATTCATGTGTAAGTTCAGATGAAAGGGCAAACATTGTAGACCCTGTGGCTAAGTTTTGAGCACTGCTGGCGTGATTTGGCTTTGGTGGAGGGGCTGGAAGTTTGGGCACCAAAGCTGTTG
Organism: Ctena decussata; assembly: GCA_963989385.1. Classification (NCBI taxonomy): domain Eukaryota; kingdom Metazoa; phylum Mollusca; class Bivalvia; order Lucinida; family Lucinidae; genus Ctena; species Ctena decussata. The sequence continues at coordinate 17,086,332 of OZ022511.1, forward strand.
CGCCAGACGTGGTTAAATATGCATGGCCAACAGTGTCAATTGAGAAGCAAATACTATTCACTCAGAGAAAGGGGCCCATACATTTATCTTCCAACTGCAACATGTAACCTGCTGTATTAGCTTTTGTGTGTTCAATTTTTGCTGCTGCTCTCAGTTTACACTTTCAGGTTCTCTACAGTGGAAGGAAGGTCAGTATTGCCAGAAATAGTGTGAGTATTTTTTTCATTCCTTAACGCAACTGACAGCGGCAAACGGTATACAGTCATCTCTCGACGTCTGGAGCACTGATATCTCAAAGTCCCTCTTATATCAAAGGTTATGATCTTCAGTTCAGTTCTGTTCAATTCTCTTATCGATGTTACCCAAGTGGCTCAACGGTACGTAACCATAGTTGCACACACTTGGCGCCGTGTGTCCGTCCAATGTCATTCAGTCTGTAATTGTGTCGTCGGTCAGTGCTGCTCAACCAGTATTTATGCATAGATGTTTTGAGGTTATGGTCTGGACATATTTCCTGTTTATATTTACAGTTCAACTCTGGATATCTCAAACTACCGATATCCCAAAGAAATTTGTCTGGGCCCAGAAAATTTACTTTGAGATATCAGTAGTTTGGAGATGTCCAGAGTTGACTGTCTATTGAAATACAATTCATGTGTAAGTTCAGATGAAAGGGCAAACATTGTAGACCCTGTGGCTAAGTTTTGAGCACTGCTGGCGTGATTTGGCTTTGGTGGAGGGGCTGGAAGTTTGGGCACCAAAGCTGTTGCGCCAGACGTGGTTAAATATGCATGGCCAACAGTGTCAATTGAGAAGCAAATACTATTCACTCAGAGAAAGGGGCCCATACATTTATCTTCCAACTGCAACATGTAACCTGCTGTATTAGCTTTTGTGTGTTTAATTTTTGCTGCTGCTCTCAGTTTACACTTTCAGGTTCTCTACAGTGGAAGGAAGGTCAGTATTGCCAGAAATAGTGTGAGTATTTTTTTCATTCCTTAACGCAACTGACAGCGGCAAACGGTATACAGTCATCTCGCGACGTCTGGAGCACTGATATCTCAAAGTCCCTCTTATATCAAAGGTTATGATCTTCAGTTCAGTTCTGTTCAATTCTCTTATCGATGTTACCCAAGTGGCTCAACGGTACGTAACCATAGTTGCACACACTTGGCGCTGTGTGTCCGTCCAATGTCATTCAGTCTGTAATTGTGTCGTCGGTCAGTGCTGCTCAACCAGTATTTATGCATAGATGTTTTGAGGTTATGGTCTGGACATATTTCCTGTTTATATTTACAGTTCAACTCTGGATATCTCAAACTACCGATATCCCAAAGAAATTTGTCTGGGCCCAGAAAATTTACTTTGAGATATCAGTAGTTTGGAGATGTCCAGAGTTGACTGTCTATTGAAATACAATTCATGTGTAAGTTCAGATGAAAGGGCAAACATTGTAGACCCTGTGGCTAAGTTTTGAGCACTGCTGGCGTGATTTGGCTTTGGTGGAGGGGCTGGAAGTTTGGGCACCAAAGCTGTTGCGCCAGACGTGGTTAAATATGCATGGCCAACAGTGTCAATTGAGAAGCAAATACTATTCACTCAGAGAAAGGGGCCCATACATTTATCTTCCAGCTGCAACATGTAACCTGCTGTATTAGCTTTTGTGTGTTCAATTTTTGCTGCTGCTCTCAGTTTACACTTTCAGGTTCTCTACAGTGGAAGGAAGGTCAGTATTGCCAGAAATAGTGTGAGTATTTTTTTCATTCCTTAACGCAACTGACAGCGGCAAACGGTATACAGTCATCTCGCGACGTCTGGAGCACTGATATCTCAAAGTCCCTCTTATATCAAAGGTTATGATCTTCAGTTCAGTTCTGTTCAATTCTCTTATCGATGTTACCCAAGTGGCTCAACGGTACGTAACCATAGTTGCACACACTTGGCGCCGTGTGTCCGTCCAATGTCATTCAGTCTGTAATTGTGTCGTCGGTCAGTGCTGCTCAACCAGTATTTATGCATAGATGTTTTGAGGTTATGGTCTGGACATATTTCCTGTTTATATTTACAGTTCAACTCTGGATATCTCAAACTACCGATATCCCAAAGAAATTTGTCTGGGCCCAGAAAATTTACTTTGAGATATCAGTAGTTTGGAGATGTCCAGAGTTGACTGTCTATTGAAATACAATTCATGTGTAAGTTCAGATGAAAGGGCAAACATTGTAGACCCTGTGGCTAAGTTTTGAGCACTGCTGGCGTGATTTGGCTTTGGTGGAGGGGCTGGAAGTTTGGGCACCAAAGCTGTTGCACCAGACGTGGTTAAATATGCATGGCCAACAGTGTCAATTGAGAAGCAAATACTATTCACTCAGAGAAAGGGGCCCATACATTTATCTTCCAACTGCAACATGTAACCTGCTGTATTAGCTTTTGTGTGTTCAATTTTTGCTGCTGCTCTCAGTTTACACTTTCAGGTTCTCTACAGTGGAAGGAAGGTCAGTATTGCCAGAAATAGTGTGAGTATTTTTTTCATTCCTTAACGCAACTGACAGCGGCAAACGGTATACAGTCATCTCGCGACGTCTGGAGCACTGATATCTCAAAGTCCCTCTTATATCAAAGGTTATGATCTTCAGTTCAGTTCTGTTCAATTCTCTTATCGATGTTACCCAAGTGGCTCAATGGTACGTAACCATAGTTGCACACACTTGGCGCCGTGTGTCCGTCCAATGTCATTCAGTCTGTAATTGTGTCGTCGGTCAGTGCTGCTCAACCAGTATTTATGCATAGATGTTTTGAGGTTATGGTCTGGACATATTTCCTGTTTATATTTACAGTTCAACTCTGGATATCTCAAACTACCGATATCCCAAAGAAATTTGTCTGGGCCCAGAAAATTTACTTTGAGATATCAGTAGTTTGGAGATGTCCAGAGTTGACTGTCTATTGAAATACAATTCATGTGTAAGTTCAGATGAAAGGGCAAACATTGTAGACCCTGTGGCTAAGTTTTGAGCACTGCTGGCGTGATTTGGCTTTGGTGGAGGGGCTGGAAGTTTGGGCACCAAAGCTGTTGCGCCAGACGTGGTTAAATATGCATGGCCAACAGTGTCAATTGAGAAGCAAATACTATTCACTCAGAGAAAGGGGCCCATACATTTATCTTCCAACTGCAACATGTAACCTGCTGTATTAGCTTTTGTGTGTTCAATTTTTGCTGCTGCTCTCAGTTTACACTTTCAGGTTCTCTACAGTGGAAGGAAGGTCAGTATTGCCAGAAATAGTGTGAGTATTTTTTTCATTCCTTAACGCAACTGATAGCGGCAAACGGTATACAGTCATCTCGCGACGTCTGGAGCACTGATATCTCAAAGTCCCTCTTATATCAAAGGTTATGATCTTCAGTTCAGTTCTGTTCAATTCTCTTATCGATGTTACCCAAGTGGCTCAACGGTACGTAACCATAGTTGCACACACATATGGAGCCGTGTGTCCGTCCAATGTCATTCAGTTTGTAATTGTGTCGTCGGTCAGTGCTGCTCAACCAGTATTTATGCATAGATGTTTTGAGGTTATGGTCTGGACATATTTCCTGTTTATATTTACAGTTCAACTCTGGATATCTCAAACTACCGATATCCCAAAGAAATTTGTCTGGGCCCAGAAAATTTACTTTGAGATATCAGTAGTTTGGAGATGTCCAGAGTTGACTGTCTATTGAAATACAATTCATGTGTAAGTTCAGATGAAAGGGCAAACATTGTAGACCCTGTGGCTAAGTTTTGAGCACTGCTGGCGTGATTTGGCTTTGGTGGAGGGGCTGGAAGTTTGGGCACCAAAGCTGTTGCGCCAGACGTGGTTAAATATGCATGGCCAACAGTGTCAATTGAGAAGCAAATACTATTCACTCAGAGAAAGGGGCCCATACATTTATCTTCCAACTGCAACATGTAACCTGCTGTATTAGCTTTTGTGTGTTCAATTTTTGCTGCTGCTCTCAGTTTACACTTTCAGGTTCTCTACAGTGGAAGGAAGGTCAGTATTGCCAGAAATAGTGTGAGTATTTTTTTCATTCCTTAACGCAACTGACAGCGGCAAACGGTATACAGTCATCTCTCGACGTCTGGAGCACTGATATCTCAAAGTCCCTCTTATATCAAAGGTTATGATCTTCAGTTCAGTTCTGTTCAATTCTCTTATCGATGTTACCCAAGTGGCTCAACGGTACGTAACCATAGTTGCACACACTTGGCGCCGTGTGTCCGTCCAATGTCATTCAGTCTGTAATTGTGTCGTCGGTCAGTGCTGCTCAACCAGTATTTATGCATAGATGTTTTGAGGTTATGGTCTGGACATATTTCCTGTTTATATTTACAGTTCAACTCTGGATATCTCAAACTACCGATATCCCAAAGAAATTTGTCTGGGCCCAGAAAATTTACTTTGAGATATCAGTAGTTTGGAGATGTCCAGAGTTGACTGTCTATTGAAATACAATTCATGTGTAAGTTCAGATGAAAGGGCAAACATTGTAGACCCTGTGGCTAAGTTTTGAGCACTGCTGGCGTGATTTGGCTTTGGTGGAGGGGCTGGAAGTTTGGGCACCAAAGCTGTTGCGCCAGACGTGGTTAAATATGCATGGCCAACAGTGTCAATTGAGAAGCAAATACTATTCACTCAGAGAAAGGGGCCCATACATTTATCTTCCAACTGCAACATGTAACCTGCTGTATTAGCTTTTGTGTGTTTAATTTTTGCTGCTGCTCTCAGTTTACACTTTCAGGTTCTCTACAGTGGAAGGAAGGTCAGTATTGCCAGAAATAGTGTGAGTATTTTTTTCATTCCTTAACGCAACTGACAGCGGCAAACGGTATACAGTCATCTCGCGACGTCTGGAGCACTGATATCTCAAAGTCCCTCTTATATCAAAGGTTATGATCTTCAGTTCAGTTCTGTTCAATTCTCTTATCGATGTTACCCAAGTGGCTCAACGGTACGTAACCATAGTTGCACACACTTGGCGCCGTGTGTCCGTCCAATGTCATTCAGTCTGTAATTGTGTCGTCGGTCAGTGCTGCTCAACCAGTATTTATGCATAGATGTTTTGAGGTTATGGTCTGGACATATTTCCTGTTTATATTTACAGTTCAACTCTGGATATCTCAAACTACCGATATCCCAAAGAAATTTGTCTGGGCCCAGAAAATTTACTTTGAGATATCAGTAGTTTGGAGATGTCCAGAGTTGACTGTCTATTGAAATACAATTCATGTGTAAGTTCAGATGAAAGGGCAAACATTGTAGACCCTGTGGCTAAGTTTTGAGCACTGCTGGCGTGATTTGGCTTTGGTGGAGGGGCTGGAAGTTTGGGCACCAAAGCTGTTGCGCCAGACGTGGTTAAATATGCATGGCCAACAGTGTCAATTGAGAAGCAAATACTATTCACTCAGAGAAAGGGGCCCATACATTTATCTTCCAACTGCAACATGTAACCTGCTGTATTAGCTTTTGTGTGTTCAATTTTTGCTGCTGCTCTCAGTTTACACTTTCAGGTTCTCTACAGTGGAAGGAAGGTCAGTATTGCCAGAAATAGTGTGAGTATTTTTTTCATTCCTTAACGCAACTGACAGCGGCAAACGGTATACAGTCATCTCGCGACGTCTGGAGCACTGATATCTCAAAGTCCCTCTTATATCAAAGGTTATGATCTTCAGTTCAGTTCTGTTCAATTCTCTTATCGATGTTACCCAAGTGGCTCAACGGTACGTAACCATAGTTGCACACACTTGGCGCCGTGTGTCCGTCCAATGTCATTCAGTCTGTAATTGTGTCGTCGGTCAGTGCTGCTCAACCAGTATTTATGCATAGATGTTTTGAGGTTATGGTCTGGACATATTTCCTGTTTATATTTACAGTTCAACTCTGGATATCTCAAACTACCGATATCCCAAAGAAATTTGTCTGGGCCCAGAAAATTTACTTTGAGATATCAGTAGTTTGGAGATGTCCAGAGTTGACTGTCTATTGAAATACAATTCATGTGTAAGTTCAGATGAAAGGGCAAACATTGTAGACCCTGTGGCTAAGTTTTGAGCACTGCTGGCGTGATTTGGCTTTGGTGGAGGGGCTGGAAGTTTGGGCACCAAAGCTGTTGCGCCAGACGTGGTTAAATATGCATGGCCAACAGTGTCAATTGAGAAGCAAATACTATTCACTCAGAGAAAGGGGCCCATACATTTATCTTCCAACTGCAACATGTAACCTGCTGTATTAGCTTTTGTGTGTTTAATTTTTGCTGCTGCTCTCAGTTTACACTTTCAGGTTCTCTACAGTGGAAGGAAGGTCAGTATTGCCAGAAATAGTGTGAGTATTTTTTTCATTCCTTAACGCAACTGACAGCGGCAAACGGTATACAGTCATCTCGCGACGTCTGGAGCACTGATATCTCAAAGTCCCTCTTATATCAAAGGTTATGATCTTCAGTTCAGTTCTGTTCAATTCTCTTATCGATGTTACCCAAGTGGCTCAACGGTACGTAACCATAGTTGCACACACTTGGCGCCGTGTGTCCGTCCAATGTCATTCAGTTTGTAATTGTGTCGTCGGTCAGTGCTGCTCAACCAGTATTTATGCATAGATGTTTTGAGGTTATGGTCTGGACATATTTCCTGTTTATATTTACAGTTCAACTCTGGATATCTCAAACTACCGATATCCCAAAGAAATTTGTCTGGGCCCAGAAAATTTACTTTGAGATATCAGTAGTTTGGAGATGTCCAGAGTTGACTGTCTATTGAAATACAATTCATGTGTAAGTTCAGATGAAAGGGCAAACATTGTAGACCCTGTGGCTAAGTTTTGAGCACTGCTGGCATGATTTGGCTTTGGTGGAGGGGCTGGAAGTTTGGGCACCAAAGCTGTTGCGCCAGACGTGGTTAAATATGCATGGCCAACAGTGTCAATTGAGAAGCAAATACTATTCACTCAGAGAAAGGGGCCCATACATTTATCTTCCAACTGCAACATGTAACCTGCTGTATTAGCTTTTGTGTGTTCAATTTTTGCTGCTGCTCTCAGTTTACACTTTCAGGTTCTCTACAGTGGAAGGAAGGTCAGTATTGCCAGAAATAGTGTGAGTATTTTTTTCATTCCTTAACGCAACTGACAGCGGCAAACGGTATACAGTCATCTCTCGACGTCTGGAGCACTGATATCTCAAAGTCCCTCTTATATCAAAGGTTATGATCTTCAGTTCAGTTCTGTTCAATTCTCTTATCGATGTTACCCAAGTGGCTCAACGGTACGTAACCATAGTTGCACACACTTGGCGCCGTGTGTCCGTCCAATGTCATTCAGTCTGTAATTGTGTCGTCGGTCAGTGCTGCTCAACCAGTATTTATGCATAGATGTTTTGAGGTTATGGTCTGGACATATTTCCTGTTTATATTTACAGTTCAACTCTGGATATCTCAAACTACCGATATCCCAAAGAAATTTGTCTGGGCCCAGAAAATTTACTTTGAGATATCAGTAGTTTGGAGATGTCCAGAGTTGACTGTCTATTGAAATACAATTCATGTGTAAGTTCAGATGAAAGGGCAAACATTGTAGACCCTGTGGCTAAGTTTTGAGCACTGCTGGCGTGATTTGGCTTTGGTGGAGGGGCTGGAAGTTTGGGCACCAAAGCTGTTGCGCCAGACGTGGTTAAATATGCATGGCCAACAGTGTCAATTGAGAAGCAAATACTATTCACTCAGAGAAAGGGGCCCATACATTTATCTTCCAACTGCAACATGTAACCTGCTGTATTAGCTTTTGTGTGTTTAATTTTTGCTGCTGCTCTCAGTTTACACTTTCAGGTTCTCTACAGTGGAAGGAAGGTCAGTATTGCCAGAAATAGTGTGAGTATTTTTTTCATTCCTTAACGCAACTGACAGCGGCAAACGGTATACAGTCATCTCGCGACGTCTGGAGCACTGATATCTCAAAGTCCCTCTTATATCAAAGGTTATGATCTTCAGTTCAGTTCTGTTCAATTCTCTTATCGATGTTACCCAAGTGGCTCAACGGTACGTAACCATAGTTGCACACACTTGGCGCCGTGTGTCCGTCCAATGTCATTCAGTCTGTAATTGTGTCGTCGGTCAGTGCTGCTCAACCAGTATTTATGCATAGATGTTTTGAGGTTATGGTCTGGACATATTTCCTGTTTATATTTACAGTTCAACTCTGGATATCTCAAACTACCGATATCCCAAAGAAATTTGTCTGGGCCCAGAAAATTTACTTTGAGATATCAGTAGTTTGGAGATGTCCAGAGTTGACTGTCTATTGAAATACAATTCATGTGTAAGTTCAGATGAAAGGGCAAACATTGTAGACCCTGTGGCTAAGTTTTGAGCACTGCTGGCGTGATTTGGCTTTGGTGGAGGGGCTGGAAGTTTGGGCACCAAAGCTGTTGCGCCAGACGTGGTTAAATATGCATGGCCAACAGTGTCAATTGAGAAGCAAATACTATTCACTCAGAGAAAGGGGCCCATACATTTATCTTCCAACTGCAACATGTAACCTGCTGTATTAGCTTTTGTGTGTTCAATTTTTGCTGCTGCTCTCAGTTTACACTTTCAGGTTCTCTACAGTGGAAGGAAGGTCAGTATTGCCAGAAATAGTGTGAGTATTTTTTTCATTCCTTAACGCAACTGACAGCGGCAAACGGTATACAGTCATCTCGCGACGTCTGGAGCACTGATATCTCAAAGTCCCTCTTATATCAAAGGTTATGATCTTCAGTTCAGTTCTGTTCAATTCTCTTATCGATGTTACCCAAGTGGCTCAACGGTACGTAACCATAGTTGCACACACATATGGAGCCGTGTGTCCGTCCAATGTCATTCAGTTTGTAATTGTGTCGTCGGTCAGTGCTGCTCAACCAGTATTTATGCATAGATGTTTTGAGGTTATGGTCTGGACATATTTCCTGTTTATATTTACAGTTCAACTCTGGATATCTCAAACTACCGATATCCCAAAGAAATTTGTCTGGGCCCAGAAAATTTACTTTGAGATATCAGTAGTTTGGAGATGTCCAGAGTTGACTGTCTATTGAAATACAATTCATGTGTAAGTTCAGATGAAAGGGCAAACATTGTAGACCCTGTGGCTAAGTTTTGAGCACTGCTGGCGTGATTTGGCTTTGGTGGAGGGGCTGGAAGTTTGGGCACCAAAGCTGTTGCGCCAGACGTGGTTAAATATGCATGGCCAACAGTGTCAATTGAGAAGCAAATACTATTCACTCAGAGAAAGGGGCCCATACATTTATCTTCCAACTGCAACATGTAACCTGCTGTATTAGCTTTTGTGTGTTCAATTTTTGCTGCTGCTCTCAGTTTACACTTTCAGGTTCTCTACAGTGGAAGGAAGGTCAGTATTGCCAGAAATAGTGTGAGTATTTTTTTCATTCCTTAACGCAACTGACAGCGGCAAACGGTATACAGTCATCTCTCGACGTCTGGAGCACTGATATCTCAAAGTCCCTCTTATATCAAAGGTTATGATCTTCAGTTCAGTTCTGTTCAATTCTCTTATCGATGTTACCCAAGTGGCTCAACGGTACGTAACCATAGTTGCACACACTTGGCGCCGTGTGTCCGTCCAATGTCATTCAGTCTGTAATTGTGTCGTCGGTCAGTGCTGCTCAACCAGTATTTATGCATAGATGTTTTGAGGTTATGGTCTGGACATATTTCCTGTTTATATTTACAGTTCAACTCTGGATATCTCAAACTACCGATATCCCAAAGAAATTTGTCTGGGCCCAGAAAATTTACTTTGAGATATCAGTAGTTTGGAGATGTCCAGAGTTGACTGTCTATTGAAATACAATTCATGTGTAAGTTCAGATGAAAGGGCAAACATTGTAGACCCTGTGGCTAAGTTTTGAGCACTGCTGGCGTGATTTGGCTTTGGTGGAGGGGCTGGAAGTTTGGGCACCAAAGCTGTTGCGCCAGACGTGGTTAAATATGCATGGCCAACAGTGTCAATTGAGAAGCAAATACTATTCACTCAGAGAAAGGGGCCCATACATTTATCTTCCAACTGCAACATGTAACCTGCTGTATTAGCTTTTGTGTGTTTAATTTTTGCTGCTGCTCTCAGTTTACACTTTCAGGTTCTCTACAGTGGAAGGAAGGTCAGTATTGCCAGAAATAGTGTGAGTATTTTTTTCATTCCTTAACGCAACTGACAGCGGCAAACGGTATACAGTCATCTCGCGACGTCTGGAGCACTGATATCTCAAAGTCCCTCTTATATCAAAGGTTATGATCTTCAGTTCAGTTCTGTTCAATTCTCTTATCGATGTTACCCAAGTGGCTCAACGGTACGTAACCATAGTTGCACACACTTGGCGCCGTGTGTCCGTCCAATGTCATTCAGTCTGTAATTGTGTCGTCGGTCAGTGCTGCTCAACCAGTATTTATGCATAGATGTTTTGAGGTTATGGTCTGGACATATTTCCTGTTTATATTTACAGTTCAACTCTGGATATCTCAAACTACCGATATCCCAAAGAAATTTGTCTGGGCCCAGAAAATTTACTTTGAGATATCAGTAGTTTGGAGATGTCCAGAGTTGACTGTCTATTGAAATACAATTCATGTGTAAGTTCAGATGAAAGGGCAAACATTGTAGACCCTGTGGCTAAGTTTTGAGCACTGCTGGCGTGATTTGGCTTTGGTGGAGGGGCTGGAAGTTTGGGCACCAAAGCTGTTGCGCCAGACGTGGTTAAATATGCATGGCCAACAGTGTCAATTGAGAAGCAAATACTATTCACTCAGAGAAAGGGGCCCATACATTTATCTTCCAACTGCAACATGTAACCTGCTGTATTAGCTTTTGTGTGTTCAATTTTTGCTGCTGCTCTCAGTTTACACTTTCAGGTTCTCTACAGTGGAAGGAAGGTCAGTATTGCCAGAAATAGTGTGAGTATTTTTTTCATTCCTTAACGCAACTGACAGCGGCAAACGGTATACAGTCATCTCGCGACGTCTGGAGCACTGATATCTCAAAGTCCCTCTTATATCAAAGGTTATGATCTTCAGTTCAGTTCTGTTCAATTCTCTTATCGATGTTACCCAAGTGGCTCAACGGTACGTAACCATAGTTGCACACACTTGGCGCCGTGTGTCCGTCCAATGTCATTCAGTCTGTAATTGTGTCGTCGGTCAGTGCTGCTCAACCAGTATTTATGCATAGATGTTTTGAGGTTATGGTCTGGACATATTTCCTGTTTATATTTACAGTTCAACTCTGGATATCTCAAACTACCGATATCCCAAAGAAATTTGTCTGGGCCCAGAAAATTTACTTTGAGATATCAGTAGTTTGGAGATGTCCAGAGTTGACTGTCTATTGAAATACAATTCATGTGTAAGTTCAGATGAAAGGGCAAACATTGTAGACCCTGTGGCTAAGTTTTGAGCACTGCTGGCGTGATTTGGCTTTGGTGGAGGGGCTGGAAGTTTGGGCACCAAAGCTGTTGCGCCAGACGTGGTTAAATATGCATGGCCAACAGTGTCAATTGAGAAGCAAATACTATTCACTCAGAGAAAGGGGCCCATACATTTATCTTCCAACTGCAACATGTAACCTGCTGTATTAGCTTTTGTGTGTTTAATTTTTGCTGCTGCTCTCAGTTTACACTTTCAGGTTCTCTACAGTGGAAGGAAGGTCAGTATTGCCAGAAATAGTGTGAGTATTTTTTTCATTCCTTAACGCAACTGACAGCGGCAAACGGTATACAGTCATCTCGCGACGTCTGGAGCACTGATATCTCAAAGTCCCTCTTATATCAAAGGTTATGATCTTCAGTTCAGTTCTGTTCAATTCTCTTATCGATGTTACCCAAGTGGCTCAACGGTACGTAACCATAGTTGCACACACTTGGCGCCGTGTGTCCGTCCAATGTCATTCAGTTTGTAATTGTGTCGTCGGTCAGTGCTGCTCAACCAGTATTTATGCATAGATGTTTTGAGGTTATGGTCTGGACATATTTCCTGTTTATATTTACAGTTCAACTCTGGATATCTCAAACTACCGATATCCCAAAGAAATTTGTCTGGGCCCAGAAAATTTACTTTGAGATATCAGTAGTTTGGAGATGTCCAGAGTTGACTGTCTATTGAAATACAATTCATGTGTAAGTTCAGATGAAAGGGCAAACATTGTAGACCCTGTGGCTAAGTTTTGAGCACTGCTGGCATGATTTGGCTTTGGTGGAGGGGCTGGAAGTTTGGGCACCAAAGCTGTTGCGCCAGACGTGGTTAAATATGCATGGCCAACAGTGTCAATTGAGAAGCAAATACTATTCACTCAGAGAAAGGGGCCCATACATTTATCTTCCAACTGCAACATGTAACCTGCTGTATTAGCTTTTGTGTGTTCAATTTTTGCTGCTGCTCTCAGTTTACACTTTCAGGTTCTCTACAGTGGAAGGAAGGTCAGTATTGCCAGAAATAGTGTGAGTATTTTTTTCATTCCTTAACGCAACTGACAGCGGCAAACGGTATACAGTCATCTCTCGACGTCTGGAGCACTGATATCTCAAAGTCCCTCTTATATCAAAGGTTATGATCTTCAGTTCAGTTCTGTTCAATTCTCTTATCGATGTTACCCAAGTGGCTCAACGGTACGTAACCATAGTTGCACACACTTGGCGCCGTGTGTCCGTCCAATGTCATTCAGTCTGTAATTGTGTCGTCGGTCAGTGCTGCTCAACCAGTATTTATGCATAGATGTTTTGAGGTTATGGTCTGGACATATTTCCTGTTTATATTTACAGTTCAACTCTGGATATCTCAAACTACCGATATCCCAAAGAAATTTGTCTGGGCCCAGAAAATTTACTTTGAGATATCAGTAGTTTGGAGATGTCCAGAGTTGACTGTCTATTGAAATACAATTCATGTGTAAGTTCAGATGAAAGGGCAAACATTGTAGACCCTGTGGCTAAGTTTTGAGCACTGCTGGCGTGATTTGGCTTTGGTGGAGGGGCTGGAAGTTTGGGCACCAAAGCTGTTGCGCCAGACGTGGTTAAATATGCATGGCCAACAGTGTCAATTGAGAAGCAAATACTATTCACTCAGAGAAAGGGGCCCATACATTTATCTTCCAACTGCAACATGTAACCTGCTGTATTAGCTTTTGTGTGTTTAATTTTTGCTGCTGCTCTCAGTTTACACTTTCAGGTTCTCTACAGTGGAAGGAAGGTCAGTATTGCCAGAAATAGTGTGAGTATTTTTTTCATTCCTTAACGCAACTGACAGCGGCAAACGGTATACAGTCATCTCGCGACGTCTGGAGCACTGATATCTCAAAGTCCCTCTTATATCAAAGGTTATGATCTTCAGTTCAGTTCTGTTCAATTCTCTTATCGATGTTACCCAAGTGGCTCAACGGTACGTAACCATAGTTGCACACACTTGGCGCCGTGTGTCCGTCCAATGTCATTCAGTCTGTAATTGTGTCGTCGGTCAGTGCTGCTCAACCAGTATTTATGCATAGATGTTTTGAGGTTATGGTCTGGACATATTTCCTGTTTATATTTACAGTTCAACTCTGGATATCTCAAACTACCGATATCCCAAAGAAATTTGTCTGGGCCCAGAAAATTTACTTTGAGATATCAGTAGTTTGGAGATGTCCAGAGTTGACTGTCTATTGAAATACAATTCATGTGTAAGTTCAGATGAAAGGGCAAACATTGTAGACCCTGTGGCTAAGTTTTGAGCACTGCTGGCGTGATTTGGCTTTGGTGGAGGGGCTGGAAGTTTGGGCACCAAAGCTGTTGCGCCAGACGTGGTTAAATATGCATGGCCAACAGTGTCAATTGAGAAGCAAATACTATTCACTCAGAGAAAGGGGCCCATACATTTATCTTCCAACTGCAACATGTAACCTGCTGTATTAGCTTTTGTGTGTTCAATTTTTGCTGCTGCTCTCAGTTTACACTTTCAGGTTCTCTACAGTGGAAGGAAGGTCAGTATTGCCAGAAATAGTGTGAGTATTTTTTTCATTCCTTAACGCAACTGACAGCGGCAAACGGTATACAGTCATCTCGCGACGTCTGGAGCACTGATATCTCAAAGTCCCTCTTATATCAAAGGTTATGATCTTCAGTTCAGTTCTGTTCAATTCTCTTATCGATGTTACCCAAGTGGCTCAACGGTACGTAACCATAGTTGCACACACTTGGCGCCGTGTGTCCGTCCAATGTCATTCAGTCTGTAATTGTGTCGTCGGTCAGTGCTGCTCAACCAGTATTTATGCATAGATGTTTTGAGGTTATGGTCTGGACATATTTCCTGTTTATATTTACAGTTCAACTCTGGATATCTCAAACTACCGATATCCCAAAGAAATTTGTCTGGGCCCAGAAAATTTACTTTGAGATATCAGTAGTTTGGAGATGTCCAGAGTTGACTGTCTATTGAAATACAATTCATGTGTAAGTTCAGATGAAAGGGCAAACATTGTAGACCCTGTGGCTAAGTTTTGAGCACTGCTGGCGTGATTTGGCTTTGGTGGAGGGGCTGGAAGTTTGGGCACCAAAGCTGTTGCGCCAGACGTGGTTAAATATGCATGGCCAACAGTGTCAATTGAGAAGCAAATACTATTCACTCAGAGAAAGGGGCCCATACATTTATCTTCCAACTGCAACATGTAACCTGCTGTATTAGCTTTTGTGTATTTAATTTTTGCTGCTGCTCTCAGTTTACACTTTCAGGTTCTCTACAGTGGAAGGAAGGTCAGTATTGCCAGAAATAGTGTGAGTATTTTTTTCATTCCTTAACGCAACTGACAGCGGCAAACGGTATACAGTCATCTCGCGACGTCTGGAGCACTGATATCTCAAAGTCCCTCTTATATCAAAGGTTATGATCTTCAGTTCAGTTCTGTTCAATTCTCTTATCGATGTTACCCAAGTGGCTCAACGGTACGTAACCATAGTTGCACACACTTGGCGCCGTGTGTCCGTCCAATGTCATTCAGTCTGTAATTGTGTCGTCGGTCAGTGCTGCTCAACCAGTATTTATGCATAGATGTTTTGAGGTTATGGTCTGGACATATTTCCTGTTTATATTTACAGTTCAACTCTGGATATCTCAAACTACCGATATCCCAAAGAAATTTGTCTGGGCCCAGAAAATTTACTTTGAGATATCAGTAGTTTGGAGATGTCCAGAGTTGACTGTCTATTGAAATACAATTCATGTGTAAGTTCAGATGAAAGGGCAAACATTGTAGACCCTGTGGCTAAGTTTTGAGCACTGCTGGCGTGATTTGGCTTTGGTGGAGGGGCTGGAAGTTTGGGCACCAAAGCTGTTGCGCCAGACGTGGTTAAATATGCATGGCCAACAGTGTCAATTGAGAAGCAAATACTATTCACTCAGAGAAAGGGGCCCATACATTTATCTTCCAACTGCAACATGTAACCTGCTGTATTAGCTTTTGTGTGTTCAATTTTTGCTGCTGCTCTCAGTTTACACTTTCAGGTTCTCTACAGTGGAAGGAAGGTCAGTATTGCCAGAAATAGTGTGAGTATTTTTTTCATTCCTTAACGCAACTGACAGCGGCAAACGGTATACAGTCATCTCGCGACGTCTGGAGCACTGATATCTCAAAGTCCCTCTTATATCAAAGGTTATGATCTTCAGTTCAGTTCTGTTCAATTCTCTTATCGATGTTACCCAAGTGGCTCAACGGTACGTAACCATAGTTGCACACACTTGGCGCCGTGTGTCCGTCCAATGTCATTCAGTCTGTAATTGTGTCGTCGGTCAGTGCTGCTCAACCAGTATTTATGCATAGATGTTTTGAGGTTATGGTCTGGACATATTTCCTGTTTATATTTACAGTTCAACTCTGGATATCTCAAACTACCGATATCCCAAAGAAATTTGTCTGGGCCCAGAAAATTTACTTTGAGATATCAGTAGTTTGGAGATGTCCAGAGTTGACTGTCTATTGAAATACAATTCATGTGTAAGTTCAGATGAAAGGGCAAACATTGTAGACCCTGTGGCTAAGTTTTGAGCACTGCTGGCGTGATTTGGCTTTGGTGGAGGGGCTGGAAGTTTGGGCACCAAAGCTGTTGCGCCAGACGTGGTTAAATATGCATGGCCAACAGTGTCAATTGAGAAGCAAATACTATTCACTCAGAGAAAGGGGCCCATACATTTATCTTCCAGCTGCAACATGTAACCTGCTGTATTAGCTTTTGTGTGTTCAATTTTTGCTGCTGCTCTCAGTTTACACTTTCAGGTTCTCTACAGTGGAAGGAAGGTCAGTATTGCCAGAAATAGTGTGAGTATTTTTTTCATTCCTTAACGCAACTGACAGCGGCAAACGGTATACAGTCATCTCGCGACGTCTGGAGCACTGATATCTCAAAGTCCCTCTTATATCAAAGGTTATGATCTTCAGTTCAGTTCTGTTCAATTCTCTTATCGATGTTACCCAAGTGGCTCAACGGTACGTAACCATAGTTGCACACACTTGGCGCCGTGTGTCCGTCCAATGTCATTCAGTCTGTAATTGTGTCGTCGGTCAGTGCTGCTCAACCAGTATTTATGCATAGATGTTTTGAGGTTATGGTCTGGACATATTTCCTGTTTATATTTACATTTCAACTCTGGATATCTCAAACTACCGATATCCCAAAGAAATTTGTCTGGGCCCAGAAAATTTACTTTGAGATATCAGTAGTTTGGAGATGTCCAGAGTTGACTGTCTATTGAAATACAATTCATGTGTAAGTTCAGATGAAAGGGCAAACATTGTAGACCCTGTGGCTAAGTTTTGAGCACTGCTGGCGTGATTTGGCTTTGGTGGAGGGGCTGGAAGTTTGGGCACCAAAGCTGTTGCGCCAGACGTGGTTAAATATGCATGGCCAACAGTGTCAATTGAGAAGCAAATACTATTCACTCAGAGAAAGGGGCCCATACATTTATCTTCCAACTGCAACATGTAACCTGCTGTATTAGCTTTTGTGTGTTCAATTTTTGCTGCTGCTCTCAGTTTACACTTTCAGGTTCTCTACAGTGGAAGGAAGGTCAGTATTGCCAGAAATAGTGTGAGTATTTTTTTCATTCCTTAACGCAACTGACAGCGGCAAACGGTATACAGTCATCTCGCGACGTCTGGAGCACTGATATCTCAAAGTCCCTCTTATATCAAAGGTTATGATCTTCAGTTCAGTTCTGTTCAATTCTCTTATCGATGTTACCAAAGTGGCTCAACGGTACGTAACCATAGTTGCACACACTTGGCGCCGTGTGTCCGTCCAATGTCATTCAGTCTGTAATTGTGTCGTCGGTCAGTGCTGCTCAACCAGTATTTATGCATAGATGTTTTGAGGTTATGGTCTGGACATATTTCCTGTTTATATTTACAGTTCAACTCTGGATATCTCAAACTACCGATATCCCAAAGAAATTTGTCTGGGCCCAGAAAATTTACTTTGAGATATCAGTAGTTTGGAGATGTCCAGAGTTGACTGTCTATTGAAATACAATTCATGTGTAAGTTCAGATGAAAGGGCAAACATTGTAGACCCTGTGGCTAAGTTTTGAGCACTGCTGGCGTGATTTGGCTTTGGTGGAGGGGCTGGAAGTTTGGGCACCAAAGCTGTTGCGCCAGACGTGGTTAAATATGCATGGCCAACAGTGTCAATTGAGAAGCAAATACTATTCACTCAGAGAAAGGGGCCCATACATTTATCTTCCAACTGCAACATGTAACCTGCTGTATTAGCTTTTGTGTGTTCAATTTTTGCTGCTGCTCTCAGTTTACACTTTCAGGTTCTCTACAGTGGAAGGAAGGTCAGTATTGCCAGAAATAGTGTGAGTATTTTTTTCATTCCTTAACGCAACTGACAGCGGCAAACGGTATACAGTCATCTCGCGACGTCTGGAGCACTGATATCTCAAAGTCCCTCTTATATCAAAGGTTATGATCTTCAGTTCAGTTCTGTTCAATTCTCTTATCGATGTTACCCAAGTGGCTCAACGGTACGTAACCATAGTTGCACACACTTGGCGCCGTGTCCGTCCAATGTCATTCAGTCTGTAATTGTGTCGTCGGTCAGTGCTGCTCAACCAGTATTTATGCATAGATGTTTTGAGGTTATGGTCTGGACATATTTCCTGTTTATATTTACAGTTCAACTCTGGATATCTCAAACTACCGATATCCCAAAGAAATTTGTCTGGGCCCAGAAAATTTACTTTGAGATATCAGTAGTTTGGAGATGTCCAGAGTTGACTGTCTATTGAAATACAATTCATGTGTAAGTTCAGATGAAAGGTCAAACATTGTAGACCCTGTGGCTAAGTTTTGAGCACTGCTGGCGTGATTTGGCTTTGGTGGAGGGGCTGGAAGTTTGGGCACCAAAGCTGTTGCGCCAGACGTGGTTAAATATGCATGGCCAACAGTGTCAATTGAGAAGCAAATACTATTCACTCAGAGAAAGGGGCCCATACATTTATCTTCCAACTGCAACATGTAACCTGCTGTATTAGCTTTTGTGTGTTCAATTTTTGCTGCTGCTCTCAGTTTACACTTTCAGGTTCTCTACAGTGGAAGGAAGGTCAGTATTGCCAGAAATAGTGTGAGTATTTTTTTCATTCCTTAACACAACTGACAGCGGCAAACGGTATACAGTCATCTCGCGACGTCTGGAGCACTGATATCTCAAAGTCCCTCTTATATCAAAGGTTATGATCTTCAGTTCAGTTCTGTTCAATTCTCTTATCGATGTTACCCAAGTGGCTCAACGGTACGTAACCATAGTTGCACACACTTGGCGCCGTGTGTCCGTCCAATGTCATTCAGTCTGTAATTGTGTCGTCGGTCAGTGCTGCTCAACCAGTATTTATGCATAGATGTTTTGAGGTTATGGTCTGGACATATTTCCTGTTTATATTTACAGTTCAACTCTGGATATCTCAAACTACCGATATCCCAAAGAAATTTGTCTGGGCCCAGAAAATTTACTTTGAGATATCAGTAGTTTGGAGATGTCCAGAGTTGACTGTCTATTGAAATACAATTCATGTGTAAGTTCAGATGAAAGGGCAAACATTGTAGACCCTGTGGCTAAGTTTTGAGCACTGCTGGCGTGATTTGGCTTTGGTGGAGGGGCTGGAAGTTTGGGCACCAAAGCTGTTGCGCCAGACGTGGTTAAATATGCATGGCCAACAGTGTCAATTGAGAAGCAAATACTATTCACTCAGAGAAAGGGGCCCATACATTTATCTTCCAACTGCAACATGTAACCTGCTGTATTAGCTTTTGTGTGTTCAATTTTTGCTGCTGCTCTCAGTTTACACTTTCAGGTTCTCTACAGTGGAAGGAAGGTCAGTATTGCCAGAAATAGTGTGAGTATTTTTTTCATTCCTTAACACAACTGACAGCGGCAAACGGTATACAGTCATCTCGCGACGTCTGGAGCACTGATATCTCAAAGTCCCTCTTATATCAAAGGTTATGATCTTCAGTTCAGTTCTGTTCAATTCTCTTATCGATGTTACCCAAGTGGCTCAACGGTACGTAACCATAGTTGCACACACTTGGCGCCGTGTGTCCGTCCAATGTCATTCAGTCTGTAATTGTGTCGTCGGTCAGTGCTGCTCAACCAGTATTTATGCATAGATGTTTTGAGGTTATGGTCTGGACATATTTCCTGTTTATATTTACAGTTCAACTCTGGATATCTCAAACTACCGATATCCCAAAGAAATTTGTCTGGGCCCAGAAAATTTACTTTGAGATATCAGTAGTTTGGAGATGTCCAGAGTTGACTGTCTATTGAAATACAATTCATGTGTAAGTTCAAATGAAAGGGCAAACATTGTAGACCCTGTGGCTAAGTTTTGAGCACTGCTGGCGTGATTTGGCTTTGGTGGAGGGGCTGGAAGTTTGGGCACCAAAGCTGTTGCGCCAGACGTGGTTAAATATGCATGGCCAACAGTGTCAATTGAGAAGCAAATACTATTCACTCAGAGAAAGGGGCCCATACATTTATCTTCCAACTGCAACATGTAACCTGCTGTATTAGCTTTTGTGTGTTCAATTTTTGCTGCTGCTCTCAGTTTACACTTTCAGGTTCTCTACAGTGGAAGGAAGGTCAGTATTGCCAGAAATAGTGTGAGTATTTTTTTCATTCCTTAACGCAACTGACAGCGGCAAACGGTATACAGTCATCTCGCGACGTCTGGAGCACTGATATCTCAAAGTCCCTCTTATATCAAAGGTTATGATCTTCAGTTCAGTTCTGTTCAATTCTCTTATCGATGTTACCCAAGTGGCTCAACGGTACGTAACCATAGTTGCACACACTTGGCGCCGTGTGTCCGTCCAATGTCATTCAGTCTGTAATTGTGTCGTCGGTCAGTGCTGCTCAACCAGTATTTATGCATAGATGTTTTGAGGTTATGGTCTGGACATATTTCCTGTTTATATTTACAGTTCAACTCTGGATATCTCAAACTACCGATATCCCAAAGAAATTTGTCTGGGCCCAGAAAATTTACTTTGAGATATCAGTAGTTTGGAGATGTCCAGAGTTGACTGTCTATTGAAATACAATTCATGTGTAAGTTCAGATGAAAGGGCAAAACATTGTAGACCCTGTGGCTAAGTTTTGAGCACTGCTGGCGTGATTTGGCTTTGGTGGAGGGGCTGGAAGTTTGGGCACCAAAGCTGTTGCGCCAGACGTGGTTAAATATGCATGGCCAACAGTGTCAATTGAGAAGCAAATACTATTCACTCAGAGAAAGGGGCCCATACATTTATCTTCCAACTGCAACATGTAACCTGCTGTATTAGCTTTTGTGTGTTCAATTTTTGCTGCTGCTCTCAGTTTACACTTTCAGGTTCTCTACAGTGGAAGGAAGGTCAGTATTGCCAGAAATAGTGTGAGTATTTTTTTCATTCCTTAACGCAACTGACAGCGGCAAACGGTATACAGTCATCTGGCGACGTCTGGAGCACTGATATCTCAAAGTCCCTCTTATATCAAAGGTTATGATCTTCAGTTCAGTTCTGTTCAATTCTCTTATCGATGTTACCCAAGTGGCTCAACGGTACGTAACCATAGTTGCACACACTTGGCGCCGTGTGTCCGTCCAATGTCATTCAGTCTGTAATTGTGTCGTCGGTCAGTGCTGCTCAACCAGTATTTATGCATAGATGTTTTGAGGTTATGGTCTGGACATATTTCCTGTTTATATTTACAGTTCAGCTCTGGATATCTCAAACTACCGATATCCCAAAGAAATTTGTCTGGGCCCAGAAAATTTACTTTGAGATATCAGTAGTTTGGAGATGTCCAGAGTTGACTGTCTATTGAAATACAATTCATGTGTAAGTTCAGATGAAAGGGCAAACATTGTAGACCCTGTGGCTAAGTTTTGAGCACTGCTGGCGTGATTTGGCTTTGGTGGAGGGGCTGGAAGTTTGGGCACCAAAGCTGTTGCGCCAGACGTGGTTAAATATGCATGGCCAACAGTGTCAATTGAGAAGCAAATACTATTCACTCAGAGAAAGGGGCCCATACATTTATCTTCCAACTGCAACATGTAACCTGCTGTATTAGCTTTTGTGTGTTCAATTTTTGCTGCTGCTCTCAGTTTTCACTTTCAGGTTCTCTACAGTGGAAGGAAGGTCAGTATTGCCAGAAATAGTGTGAGTATTTTTTTCATTCCTTAACGCAACTGACAGCGGCAAACGGTATACAGTCATCTCGCGACGTCTGGAGCACTGATATCTCAAAGTCCCTCTTATATCAAAGGTTATGATCTTCAGTTCAGTTCTGTTCAATTCTCTTATCGATGTTACCCAAGTGGCTCAACGGTACGTAACCATAGTTGCACACACTTGGCGCCGTGTGTCCGTCCAATGTCATTCAGTCTGTAATTGTGTCGTCGGTCAGTGCTGCTCAACCAGTATTTATGCATAGATGTTTTGAGGTTATGGTCTGGACATATTTCCTGTTTATATTTACAGTTCAACTCTGGATATCTCAAACTACCGATATCCCAAAGAAATTTGTCTGGGCCCAGAAAATTTACTTTGAGATATCAGTAGTTTGGAGATGTCCAGAGTTGACTGTCTATTGAAATACAATTCATGTGTAAGTTCAGATGAAAGGGCAAACATTGTAGACCCTGTGGCTAAGTTTTGAGCACTGCTGGCGTGATTTGGCTTTGGTGGAGGGGCTGGAAGTTTGGGCACCAAAGCTGTTGCGCCAGACGTGGTTAAATATGCATGGCCAACAGTGTCAATTGAGAAGCAAATACTATTCACTCAGAGAAAGGGGCCCATACATTTATCTTCCAACTGCAACATGTAACCTGCTGTATTAGCTTTTGTGTGTTCAATTTTTGCTGCTGCTCTCAGTTTTCACTTTCAGGTTCTCTACAGTGGAAGGAAGGTCAGTATTGCCAGAAATAGTGTGAGTATTTTTTTCATTCCTTAACGCAACTGACAGCGGCAAACGGTATACAGTCATCTCGCGACGTCTGGAGCACTGATATCTCAAAGTCCCTCTTATATCAAAGGTTATGATCTTCAGTTCAGTTCTGTTCAATTCTCTTATCGATGTTACCCAAGTGGCTCAACGGTACGTAACCATAGTTGCACACACTTGGCGCCGTGTGTCCGTCCAATGTCATTCAGTCTGTAATTGTGTCGTCGGTCAGTGCTGCTCAACCAGTATTTATGCATAGATGTTTTGAGGTTATGGTCTGGACATATTTCCTGTTTATATTTACAGTTCAACTCTGGATATCTCAAACTACCGATATCCCAAAGAAATTTGTCTGGGCCCAGAAAATTTACTTTGAGATATCAGTAGTTTGGAGATGTCCAGAGTTGACTGTCTATTGAAATACAATTCATGTGTAAGTTCAGATGAAAGGGCAAACATTGTAGACCCTGTGGCTAAGTTTTGAGCACTGCTGGCGTGATTTGGCTTTGGTGGAGGGGCTGGAAGTTTGGGCACCAAAGCTGTTGCGCCAGACGTGGTTAAATATGCATGGCCAACAGTGTCAATTGAGAAGCAAATACTATTCACTCAGAGAAAGGGGCCCATACATTTATCTTCCAACTGCAACATGTAACCTGCTGTATTAGCTTTTGTGTGTTCAATTTTTGCTGCTGCTCTCAGTTTACACTTTCAGGTTCTCTACAGTGGAAGGAAGGTCAGTATTGCCAGAAATAGTGTGAGTATTTTTTTCATTCCTTAACGCAACTGACAGCGGAAAAAGGTATAAGTCATCTCGCGACGTCTGGAGCACTGATATCTCAAAGTCCCTCTTATATCAAAGGTTATGATCTTCAGTTCAGTTCTGTTCAATTCTCTTATCGATGTTACCCAAGTGGCTCAACGGTACGTAACCATAGTTGCACACACTTGGCGCCGTGTGTCAGTCCAATGTCATTCAGTCTGTAATTGTGTCGTCGGTCAGTGCTGCTCAACCAGTATTTATGCATAGATGTTTTGAGGTTATGGTCTGGACATATTTCCTGTTTATATTTACAGTTCAACTCTGGATATCTCAAACTACCGATATCCCAAAGAAATTTGTCTGGGCCCAGAAAATTTACTTTGAGATATCAGTAGTTTGGAGATGTCCAGAGTTGACTGTCTATTGAAATACAATTCATGTGTAAGTTCAGATGAAAGGGCAAACATTGTTGACCCTGTGGCTAAGTTTTGAGCACTGCTGGCGTGATTTGGCTTTGGTGGAGGGGCTGGAAGTTTGGGCACCAAAGCTGTTGCGCCAGACGTGGTTAAATATGCATGGCCAACAGTGTCAATTGAGAAGCAAATACTATTCACTCAGAGAAAGGGGCCCATACATTTATCTTCCAACTGCAACATGTAACCTGCTGTATTAGCTTTTGTGTGTTCAATTTTTGCTGCTGCTCTCAGTTTACACTTTCAGGTTCTCTACAGTGGAAGGAAGGTCAGTATTGCCAGAAATAGTGTGAGTATTTTTTTCATTCCTTAACGCAACTGACAGCGGCAAACGGTATACAGTCATCTCGCGACGTCTGGAGCACTGATATCTCAAAGTCCCTCTTATATCAAAGGTTATGATCTTCAGTTCAGTTCTGTTCAATTCTCTTATCGATGTTACCCAAGTGGCTCAACGGTACGTAACCATAGTTGCACACACTTGGCGCCTTGTGTCCGTCCAATGTCATTCAGTCTGTAATTGTGTCGTCGGTCAGTGCTGCTCAACCAGTATTTATGCATAGATGTTTTGAGGTTATGGTCTGGACATATTTCCTGTTTATATTTACAGTTCAACTCTGGATATCTCAAACTACCGATATCCCAAAGAAATTTGTCTGGGCCCAGAAAATTTACTTTGAGATATCAGTAGTTTGGAGATGTCCAGAGTTGACTGTCTATTGAAATACAATTCATGTGTAAGTTCAGATGAAAGGGCAAACATTGTAGACCCTGTGGCTAAGTTTTGAGCACTGCTGGTGTGATTTGGCTTTGGTGGAGGGGCTGGAAGTTTGGGCACCAAAGCTGTTGCGCCAGACGTGGTTAAATATGCATGGCCAACAGTGTCAATTGAGAAGCAAATACTATTCACTCAGAGAAAGGGGCCCATACATTTATCTTCCAACTGCAACATGTAACCTGCTGTATTAGCTTTTGTGTGTTCAATTTTTGCTGCTGCTCTCAGTTTACACTTTCAGGTTCTCTACAGTGGAAGGAAGGTCAGTATTGCCAGAAATAGTGTGAGTATTTTTTTCATTCCTTAACGCAACTGACAGCGGCAAACGGTATACAGTCATCTCGCGACGTCTGGAGCACTGATATCTCAAAGTCCCTCTTATATCAAAGGTTATGATCTTCAGTTCAGTTCTGTTCAATTCTCTTATCGATGTTACCCAAGTGGCTCAACGGTACGTAACCATAGTTGCACACACTTGGCGCCGTGTGTCCGTCCAATGTCATTCAGTCTGTAATTGTGTCGTCGGTCAGTGCTGCTCAACCAGTATTTATGCATAGATGTTTTGAGGTTATGGTCTGGACATATTTCCTGTTTATATTTACAGTTCAACTCTGGATATCTCAAACTACCGATATCCCAAAGAAATTTGTCTGGGCCCTGAAAATTTACTTTGAGATATCAGTAGTTTGGAGATGTCCAGAGTTGACTGTCTATTGAAATACAATTCATGTGTAAGTTCAGATGAAAGGGCAAACATTGTAGACCCTGTGGCTAAGTTTTGAGCACTGCTGGCGTGATTTGGCTTTGGTGGAGGGGCTGGAAGTTTGGGCACCAAAGCTGTTGCGCCAGACGTGGTTAAATATGCATGGCCAACAGTGTCAATTGAGAAGCAAATACTATTCACTCAGAGAAAGGGGCCCATACATTTATCTTCCAACTGCAACATGTAACCTGCTGTATTAGCTTTTGTGTGTTCAATTTTTGCTGCTGCTCTCAGTTTACACTTTCAGGTTCTCTACAGTGGAAGGAAGGTCAGTATTGCCAGAAATAGTGTGAGTATTTTTTTCATTCCTTAACGCAACTGACAGTGGCAAACGGTATACAGTCATCTCGCGACGTCTGGAGCACTGATATCTCAAAGTCCCTCTTATATCAAAGGTTATGATCTTCAGTTCAGTTCTGTTCAATTCTCTTATCGATGTTACCCAAGTGGCTCAACGGTACGTAACCATAGTTGCACACACTTGGCGCCTTGTGTCCGTCCAATGTCATTCAGTCTGTAATTGTGTCGTCGGTCAGTGCTGCTCAACCAGTATTTATGCATAGATGTTTTGAGGTTATGGTCTGGACATATTTCCTGTTTATATTTACAGTTCAACTCTGGATATCTCAAACTACCGATATCCCAAAGAAATTTGTCTGGGCCCAGAAAATTTACTTTGAGATATCAGTAGTTTGGAGATGTCCAGAGTTGACTGTCTATTGAAATACAATTCATGTGTAAGTTCAGATGAAAGGGCAAACATTATAGACCCTGTGGCTAAGTTTTGAGCACTGCTGGCGTGATTTGGCTTTGGTGGAGGGGCTGGAAGTTTGGGCACCAAAGCTGTTGCGCCAGACGTGGTTAAATATGCATGGCCAACAGTGTCAATTGAGAAGCAAATACTATTCACTCAGAGAAAGGGGCCCATACATTTATCTTCCAACTGCAACATGTAACCTGCTGTATTAGCTTTTGTGTGTTCAATTTTTGCTGCTGCTCTCAGTTTACACTTTCAGGTTCTCTACAGTGGAAGGAAGGTCAGTATTGCCAGAAATAGTGTGAGTATTTTTTTCATTCCTTAACGCAACTGACAGCGGCAAACGGTATACAGTCATCTCGCGACGTCTGGAGCACTGATATCTCAAAGTCCCTCTTATATCAAAGGTTATGATCTTCAGTTCAGTTCTGTTCAATTCTCTTATCGATGTTACCCAAGTGGCTCAACGGTACGTAACCATAGTTGCACACACTTGGCGCCGTGTGTCCGTCCAATGTCATTCAGTCTGTAATTGTGTCGTCGGTCAGTGCTGCTCAACCAGTATTTATGCATAGATGTTTTGAGGTTATGGTCTGGACATATTTCCTGTTTATATTTACAGTTCAACTCTGGATATCTCAAACTACCGATATCCCAAAGAAATTTGTCTGGGCCCAGAAAATTTACTTTGAGATATCAGTAGTTTGAAGATGTCCAGAGTTGACTGTCTATTGAAATACAATTCATGTGTAAGTTCAGATGAAAGGGCAAACATTGTAGACCCTGTGGCTAAGTTTTGAGCACTGCTGGCGTGATTTGGCTTTGGTGGAGGGGCTGGAAGTTTGGGCACCAAAGCTGTTGCGCCAGACGTGGTTAAATATGCATGGCCAACAGTGTCAATTGAGAAGCAAATACTATTCACTCAGAGAAAGGGGCCCATACATTTATCTTCCAACTGCAACATGTAACCTGCTGTATTAGCTTTTGTGTGTTCAATTTTTGCTGCTGCTCTCAGTTTACACTTTCAGGTTCTCTACAGTGGAAGGAAGGTCAGTATTGCCAGAAATAGTGTGAGTATTTTTTTCATTCCTTAACGCAACTGACAGCGGCAAACGGTATACAGTCATCTCGCGACGTCTGGAGCACTGATATCTCAAAGTCCCTCTTATATCAAAGGTTATGATCTTCAGTTCAGTTCTGTTCAATTCTCTTATCGATGTTACCCAAGTGGCTCAACGGTACGTAACCATAGTTGCACACACTTGGCGCCGTGTGTCCGTCCAATGTCATTCAGTCTGTAATTGTGTCGTCGGTCAGTGCTGCTCAACCAGTATTTATGCATAGATGTTTTGAGGTTATGGTCTGGACATATTTCCTGTTTATATTTACAGTTCAACTCTGGATATCTCAAACTACCGATATCCCAAAGAAATTTGTCTGGGCCCAGAAAATTTACTTTGAGATATCAGTAGTTTGGAGATGTCCAGAGTTGACTGTCTATTGAAATACAATTCATGTGTAAGTTCAGATGAAAGGGCAAACATTGTAGACCCTGTGGCTAA
This sequence comes from Ctena decussata, assembly GCA_963989385.1. Classification (NCBI taxonomy): domain Eukaryota; kingdom Metazoa; phylum Mollusca; class Bivalvia; order Lucinida; family Lucinidae; genus Ctena; species Ctena decussata. The sequence continues at coordinate 17,113,950 of OZ022511.1, forward strand.
GTTTTGAGCACTGCTGGCGTGATTTGGCTTTGGTGGAGGGGCTGGAAGTTTGGGCACCAAAGCTGTTGCGCCAGACGTGGTTAAATATGCATGGCCAACAGTGTCAATTGAGAAGCAAATACTATTCACTCAGAGAAAGGGGTCCATACATTTATCTTCCAACTGCAACATGTAACCTGCTGTATTAGCTTTTGTGTGTTCAATTTTTGCTGCTGCTCTCAGTTTACACTTTCAGGTTCTCTACAGTGGAAGGAAGGTCAGTATTGCCAGAAATAGTGTGAGTATTTTTTTCATTCCTTAACGCAACTGACAGCGGCAAACGGTATACAGTCATCTCGCGACATCTGGAGCACTGATATCTCAAAGTCCCTCTTATATCAAAGGTTATGATCTTCAGTTCAGTTCTGTTCAATTCTCTTATCGATGTTACCCAAGTGGCTCAACGGTACGTAACCATAGTTGCACACACTTGGCGCCGTGTGTCCGTCCAATGTCATTCAGTCTGTAATTGTGTCGTCGGTCAGTGCTGCTCAACCAGTATTTATGCATAGATGTTTTGAGGTTATGGTCTGGACATATTTCCTGTTTATATTTACAGTTCAACTCTGGATATCTCAAACTACCGATATCCCAAAGAAATTTGTCTGGGCCCAGAAAATTTACTTTGAGATATCAGTAGTTTGGAGATGTCCAGAGTTGACTGTCTATTGAAATACAATTCATGTGTAAGTTCAGATGAAAGGGCAAACATTGTAGACCCTGTGGCTAAGTTTTGAGCACTGCTGGCGTGATTTGGCTTTGGTGGAGGGGCTGGAAGTTTGGGCACCAAAGCTGTTGCGCCAGACGTGGTTAAATATGCATGGCCAACAGTGTCAATTGAGAAGCAAATACTATTCACTCAGAGAAAGGGGCCCATACATTTATCTTCCAACTGCAACATGTAAGCTGCTGTATTAGCTTTTGTGTGTTCAATTTTTGCTGCTGCTCTCAGTTTACACTTTCAGGTTCTCTACAGTGGAAGGAAGGTCAGTATTGCCAGAAATAGTGTGAGTATTTTTTTCATTCCTTAACGCAACTGACAGCAGCAAACGGTATACAGTCATCTCGCGACGTCTGGAGCACTGATATCTCAAAGTCCCTCTTATATCAAAGGTTATGATCTTCAGTTCAGTTCTGTTCAATTCTCTTATCGATGTTACCCAAGTGGCTCAACGGTACGTAACCATAGTTGCACACACTTGGCGCCGTGTGTCCGTCCAATGTCATTCAGTCTGTAATTGTGTCGTCGGTCAGTGCTGCTCAACCAGTATTTATGCATAGATGTTTTGAGGTTATGGTCTGGACATATTTCCTGTTTATATTTACAGTTCAACTCTGGATATCTCAAACTACCGATATCCCAAAGAAATTTGTCTGGGCCCAGAAAATTTACTTTGAGATATCAGTAGTTTGGAGATGTCCAGAGTTGACTGTCTATTGAAATACAATTCATGTGTAAGTTCAGATGAAAGGGCAAACATTGTAGACCCTGTGGCTAAGTTTTGAGCACTGCTGGCGTGATTTGGCTTTGGTGGAGGGGCTGGAAGTTTGGGCACCAAAGCTGTTGCGCCAGACGTGGTTAAATATGCATGGCCAACAGTGTCAATTGAGAAGCAAATACTATTCACTCAGAGAAAGGGGCCCATACATTTATCTTCCAACTGCAACATGTAACCTGCTGTATTAGCTTTTGTGTGTTCAATTTTTGCTGCTGCTCTCAGTTTACACTTTCAGGTTCTCTACAGTGGAAGGAAGGTCGGTATTGCCAGAAATAGTGTGAGTATTTTTTTCATTCCTTAACGCAACTGACAGCGGCAAACGGTATACAGTCATCTCGCGACGTCTGGAGCACTGATATCTCAAAGTCCCTCTTATATCAAAGGTTATGATCTTCAGTTCAGTTCTGTTCAATTCTCTTATCGATGTTACCCAAGTGGCTCAACGGTACGTAACCATAGTTGCACACACTTGGCGCCGTGTGTCCGTCCAATGTCATTCAGTCTGTAATTGTGTCGTCGGTCAGTGCTGCTCAACCAGTATTTATGCATAGATGTTTTGAGGTTATGGTCTGGACATATTTCCTGTTTATATTTACAGTTCAACTCTGGATATCTCAAACTACCGATATCCCAAATTAATTTGTCTGGGCCCAGAAAATTTACTTTGAGATATCAGTAGTTTGGAGATGTCCAGAGTTGACTGTCTATTGAAATACAATTCATGTGTAAGTTCAGATGAAAGGGCAAACATTGTAGACCCTGTGGCTAAGTTTTGAGCACTGCTGGCGTGATTTGGCTTTGGTGGAGGGGCTGGAAGTTTGGGCACCAAAGCTGTTGCGCCAGACGTGGTTAAATATGCATGGCCAACAGTGTCAATTGAGAAGCAAATACTATTCACTCAGAGAAAGGGGCCCATACATTTATCTTCCAACTGCAACATGTAACCTGCTGTATTAGCTTTTGTGTGTTCAATTTTTGCTGCTGCTCTCAGTTTACACTTTCAGGTTCTCTACAGTGGAAGGAAGGTCGGTATTGCCAGAAATAGTGTGAGTATTTTTTTCATTCCTTAACGCAACTGACAGCGGCAAACGGTATACAGTCATCTCGCGACGTCTGGAGCACTGATATCTCAAAGTCCCTCTTATATCAAAGGTTATGATCTTCAGTTCAGTTCTGTTCAATTCTCTTATCGATGTTACCCAAGTGGCTCAACGGTACGTAACCATAGTTGCACACACTTGGCGCCGTGTGTCCGTCCAATGTCATTCAGTCTGTAATTGTGTCGTCGGTCAGTGCTGCTCAACCAGTATTTATGCATAGATGTTTTGAGGTTATGGTCTGGACATATTTCCTGTTTATATTTACAGTTCAACTCTGGATATCTCAAACTACCGATATCCCAAAGAAATTTGTCTGGGCCCAGAAAATTTACTTTGAGATATCAGTAGTTTGGAGATGTCCAGAGTTGACTGTCTATTGAAATACAATTCATGTGTAAGTTCAGATGAAAGGGCAAACATTGTAGACCCTGTGGCTAAGTTTTGAGCACTGCTGGCGTGATTTGGCTTTGGTGGAGGGGCTGGAAGTTTGGGCACCAAAGCTGTTGCGCCAGACGTGGTTAAATATGCATGGCCAACAGTGTCAATTGAGAAGCAAATACTATTCACTCAGAGAAAGGGGCCCATACATTTATCTTCCAACTGCAACATGTAACCTGCTGTATTAGCTTTTGTGTGTTCAATTTTTGCTGCTGCTCTCAGTTTACACTTTCAGGTTCTCTACAGTGGAAGGAAGGTCGGTATTGCCAGAAATAGTGTGAGTATTTTTTTCATTCCTTAACGCAACTGACAGCGGCAAACGGTATACAGTCATCTCGCGACGTCTGGAGCACTGATATCTCAAAGTCCCTCTTATATCAAAGGTTATGATCTTCAGTTCAGTTCTGTTCAATTCTCTTATCGATGTTACCCAAGTGGCTCAACGGTACATAACCATAGTTGCACACACTTGGCGCCGTGTGTCCGTCCAATGTCATTCAGTCTGTAATTGTGTCGTCGGTCAGTGCTGCTCAACCAGTATTTATGCATAGATGTTTTGAGGTTATGGTCTGGACATATTTCCTGTTTATATTTACAGTTCAACTCTGGATATCTCAAACTACCGATATCCCAAAGAAATTTGTCTGGGCCCAGAAAATTTACTTTGAGATATCAGTAGTTTGGAGATGTCCAGAGTTGACTGTCTATTGAAATACAATTCATGTGTAAGTTCAGATGAAAGGGCAAACATTGTAGACCCTGTGGCTAAGTTTTGAGCACTGCTGGCGTGATTTGGCTTTGGTGGAGGGGCTGGAAGTTTGGGCACCAAAGCTGTTGCGCCAGACGTGGTTAAATATGCATGGCCAACAGTGTCAATTGAGAAGCAAATACTATTCACTCAGAGAAAGGGGCCCATACATTTATCTTCCAACTGCAACATGTAACCTGCTGTATTAGCTTTTGTGTGTTCAATTTTTGCTGCTGCTCTCAGTTTACACTTTCAGGTTCTCTACAGTGGAAGGAAGGTCGGTATTGCCAGAAATAGTGTGAGTATTTTTTTCATTCCTTAACGCAACTGACAGCGGCAAACGGTATACAGTCATCTCGCGACGTCTGGAGCACTGATATCTCAAAGTCCCTCTTATATCAAAGGTTATGATCTTCAGTTCAGTTCTGTTCAATTCTCTTATCGATGTTACCCAAGTGGCTCAACGGTACGTAACCATAGTTGCACACACTTGGCGCCGTGTGTCCGTCCAATGTCATTCAGTCTGTAATTGTGTCGTCGGTCAGTGCTGCTCAACCAGTATTTATGCATAGATGTTTTGAGGTTATGGTCTGGACATATTTCCTGTTTATATTTACAGTTCAACTCTGGATATCTCAAACTACCGATATCCCAAAGAAATTTGTCTGGGCCCAGAAAATTTACTTTGAGATATCAGTAGTTTGGAGATGTCCAGAGTTGACTGTCTATTGAAATACAATTCATGTGTAAGTTCAGATGAAAGGGCAAACATTGTAGACCCTGTGGCTAAGTTTTGAGCACTGCTGGCGTGATTTGGCTTTGGTAGAGGGGCTGGAAGTTTGGGCACCAAAGCTGTTGCGCCAGACGTGGTTAAATATGCATGGCCAACAGTGTCAATTGAGAAGCAAATACTATTCACTCAGAGAAAGGGGCCCATACATTTATCTTCCAACTGCAACATGTAACCTGCTGTATTAGCTTTTGTGTGTTCAATTTTTGCTGCTGCTCTCAGTTTACACTTTCAGGTTCTCTACAGTGGAAGGAAGGTCGGTATTGCCAGAAATAGTGTGAGTATTTTTTTCATTCCTTAACGCAACTGACAGCGGCAAACGGTATACAGTCATCTCGCGACGTCTGGAGCACTGATATCTCAAAGTCCCTCTTATATCAAAGGTTATGATCTTCAGTTCAGTTCTGTTCAATTCTCTTATCGATGTTACCCAAGTGGCTCAACGGTACGTAACCATAGTTGCACACACTTGGCGCCGTGTGTCCGTCCAATGTCATTCAGTCTGTAATTGTGTCGTCGGTCAGTGCTGCTCAACCAGTATTTATGCATAGATGTTTTGAGGTTATGGTCTGGACATATTTCCTGTTTATATTTACAGTTCAACTCTGGATATCTCAAACTACCGATATCCCAAAGAAATTTGTCTGGGCCCAGAAAATTTACTTTGAGATATCAGTAGTTTGGAGATGTCCAGAGTTGACTGTCTATTGAAATACAATTCATGTGTAAGTTCAGATGAAAGGGCAAACATTGTAGACCCTGTGGCTAAGTTTTGAGCACTGCTGGCGTGATTTGGCTTTGGTGGAGGGGCTGGAAGTTTGGGCACCAAAGCTGTTGCGCCAGACGTGGTTAAATATGCATGGCCAACAGTGTCAATTGAGAAGCAAATACTATTCACTCAGAGAAAGGGGCCCATACATTTATCTTCCAACTGCAACATGTAACCTGCTGTATTAGCTTTTGTGTGTTCAATTTTTGCTGCTGCTCTCAGTTTACACTTTCAGGTTCTCTACAGTGGAAGGAAGGTCGGTATTGCCAGAAATAGTGTGAGTATTTTTTTCATTCCTTAACGCAACTGACAGCGGCAAACGGTATACAGTCATCTTGCGACGTCTGGAGCACTGATATCTCAAAGTCCCTCTTATATCAAAGGTTATGATCTTCAGTTCAGTTCTGTTCAATTCTCTTATCGATGTTACCCAAGTGGCTCAACGGTACGTAACCATAGTTGCACACACTTGGCGCCGTGTGTCCGTCCAATGTCATTCAGTCTGTAATTGTGTCGACGGTCAGTGCTGCTCAACCAGTATTTATGCATAGATGTTTTGAGGTTATGGTCTGGACATATTTCCTGTTTATATTTACAGTTCAACTCTGGATATCTCAAACTACCGATATCCCAAAGAAATTTGTCTGGGCCCAGAAAATTTACTTTGAGATATCAGTAGTTTGGAGATGTCCAGAGTTGACTGTCTATTGAAATACAATTCATGTGTAAGTTCAGATGAAAGGGCAAACATTGTAGACCCTGTGGCTAAGTTTTGAGCACTGCTGGCGTGATTTGGCTTTGGTAGAGGGGCTGGAAGTTTGGGCACCAAAGCTGTTGCGCCAGACGTGGTTAAATATGCATGGCCAACAGTGTCAATTGAGAAGCAAATAATATTCACTCAGAGAAAGGGGCCCATACATTTATCTTCCAACTGCAACATGTAACCTGCTGTATTAGCTTTTGTGTGTTCAATTTTTGCTGCTGCTCTCAGTTTACACTTTCAGGTTCTCTACAGTGGAAGGAAGGTCAGTATTGCCAGAAATAGTGTGAGTATTTTTTTCATTCCTTAACGCAACTGACAGCGGCAAACGGTATACAGTCATCTCGCGACGTCTGGAGCACTGATATCTCAAAGTCCCTCTTATATCAAAGGTTATGATCTTCAGTTCAGTTCTGTTCAATTCTCTTATCGATGTTACCCAAGTGGCTCAACGGTACTTAACCATTGTTGCACACACTTGGCGCCGTGTGTCCGTCCAATGTCATTCAGTCTGTAATTGTGTCGTCGGTCAGTGCTGCTCAACCAGTATTTATGCATAGATGTTTTGAGGTTATGGTCTGGACATATTTCCTGTTTATATTTACAGTTCAACTCTGGATATCTCAAACTACCGATATCCCAAAGAAATTTGTCTGGGCCCAGAAAATTTACTTTGAGATATCAGTAGTTTGGAGATGTCCAGAGTTGACTGTCTATTGAAATACAATTCATGTGTAAGTTCAGATGAAAGGGCAAACATTGTAGACCCTGTGGCTAAGTTTTGAGCACTGCTGGCGTGATTTGGCTTTGGTGGAGGGGCTGGAAGTTTGGGCACCAAAGCTGTTGCGCCGGACGTGGTTAAATATGCATGGCCAACAGTGTCAATTGAGAAGCAAATACTATTCACTCAGAGAAAGGGGCCCATACATTTATCTTCCAACTGCAACATGTAACCTGCTGTATTAGCTTTTTTGTGTTCAATTTTTGCTGCTGCTCTCAGTTTACACTTTCAGGTTCTCTACAGTGGAAGGAAGGTCAGTATTGCCAGAAATAGTGTGAGTATTTTTTTCATTCCTTAACGCAACTGACAGCGGCAAACGGTATACAGTCATCTCGCGACGTCTGGAGCACTGATATCTCAAAGTCCCTCTTATATCAAAGGTTATGATCTTCAGTTCAGTTCTGTTCAATTCTCTTATCGATGTTACCCAAGTGGCTCAACGGTACGTAACCATAGTTGCACACACTTGGCGCCGTGTGTCCGTCCAATGTCATTCAGTCTGTAATTGTGTCGTCGGTCAGTGCTGCTCAACCAGTATTTATGCATAGATGTTTTGAGGTTATGGTCTGGACATATTTCCTGTTTATATTTACAGTTCAACTCTGGATATCTCAAACTACCGATATCCCAAAGAAATTTGTCTGGGCCCAGAAAATTTACTTTGAGATATCAGTAGTTTGGAGATGTCCAGAGTTGACTGTCTATTGAAATACAATTCATGTGTAAGTTCAGATGAAAGGGCAAACATTGTAGACCCTGTGGCTAAGTTTTGAGCACTGCTGGCGTGATTTGGCTTTGGTGGAGGGGCTGGAAGTTTGGGCACCAAAGCTGTTGCGCCAGACGTGGTTAAATATGCATGGCCAACAGTGTCAATTGAGAAGCAAATACTATTCACTCAGAGAAAGGGGCCCATACATTTATCTTCCAACTGCAACATGTAACCTGCTGTATTAGCTTTTGTGTGTTCAATTTTTGCTGCTGCTCTCAGTTTACACTTGCAGGTTCTCTACAGTGGAAGGAAGGTCAGTATTGCCAGAAATAGTGTGAGTATTTTTTTCATTCCTTAACGCAACTGACAGCGGCAAACGGTATACAGTCATCTCGCGACGTCTGGAGCACTGATATCTCAAAGTCCCTCTTATATCAAAGGTTATGATCTTCAGTTCAGTTCTGTTCAATTCTCTTATCGATGTTACCCAAGTGGCTCAACGGTACGTAACCATAGTTGCACACACTTGGCGCCGTGTGTCCGTCCAATGTCATTCAGTCTGTAATTGTGTCGTCGGTCAGTGCTGCTCAACCAGTATTTATGCATAGATGTTTTGAGGTTATGGTCTGGATATATTTCCTGTTTATATTTACAGTTCAACTCTGGATATCTCAAACTACCGATATCCCAAAGAAATTTGTCTGGGCCCAGAAAATTTACTTTGAGATATCAGTAGTTTGGAGATGTCCAGAGTTGACTGTCTATTGAAATACAATTCATGTGTAAGTTCAGATGAAAGGGCAAACATTGTAGACCCTGTGGCTAAGTTTTGAGCACTGCTGGCGTGATTTGGCTTTGGTGGAGGGGCTGGAAGTTTGGGCACCAAAGCTGTTGCGCCAGACGTGGTTAAATATGCATGGCCAACAGTGTCAATTGAGAAGCAAATACTATTCACTCAGAGAAAGGGGCCCATACATTTATCTTCCAACTGCAACATGTAACCTGCTGTATTAGCTTTTGTGTGTTCAATTTTTGCTGCTGCTCTCAGTTTACACTTTCAGGTTCTCTACAGTGGAAGGAAGGTCAGTATTGCCAGAAATAGTGTGAGTATTTTTTTCATTCCTTAACGCAACTGACAGCGGCAAACGGTATACAGTCATCTCGCGACGTCTGGAGCACTGATATCTCAAAGTCCCTCTTATATCAAAGGTTATGATCTTCAGTTCAGTTCTGTTCAATTCTCTTATCGATGTTACCCAAGTGGCTCAACGGTACGTAACCATAGTTGCACACACTTGGCGCCGTGTGTCCGTCCAATGTCATTCAGTCTGTAATTGTGTCGTCGGTCAGTGCTGCTCAACCAGTATTTATGCATAGATGTTTTGAGGTTATGGTCTGGACATATTTCCTGTTTATATTTACAGTTCAACTCTGGATATCTCAAACTACCGATATCCCAAAGAAATTTGTCTGGGCCCAGAAAATTTACTTTGAGATATCAGTAGTTTGGAGATGTCCAGAGTTGACTGTCTATTGAAATACAATTCATGTGTAAGTTCAGATGAAAGGGCAAACATTGTAGACCCTGTGGCTAAGTTTTGAGCACTGCTGGCGTGATTTGGCTTTGGTGGAGGGGCTGGAAGTTTGGGCACCAAAGCTGTTGCGCCAGACGTGGTTAAATATGCATGGCCAACAGTGTCAATTGAGAAGCAAATACTATTCACTCAGAGAAAGGGGCCCATACATTTATCTTCCAACTGCAACATGTAACCTGCTGTATTAGCTTTTTTGTGTTCAATTTTTGCTGCTGCTCTCAGTTTACACTTTCAGGTTCTCTACAGTGGAAGGAAGGTCAGTATTGCCAGAAATAGTGTGAGTATCTTTTTCATTCCTTAACGCAACTGACAGCGGCAAACGGTATACAGTCATCTCGCGACGTCTGGAGCACTGATATCTCAAAGTCCCTCTTATATCAAAGGTTATGATCTTCAGTTCAGTTCTGTTCAATTCTCCTATCGATGTTACCCAAGTGGCTCAACGGTACGTAACCATAGTTGCACACACTTGGCGCCGTGTGTCCGTCCAATGTCATTCAGTCTGTAATTGTGTCGTCGGTCAGTGCTGCTCAACCAGTATTTATGCATAGATGTTTTGAGGTTATGGTCTGGACATATTTCCTGTTTATATTTACAGTTCAACTCTGGATATCTCAAACTACCGATATCCCAAAGAAATTTGTCTGGGCCCAGAAAATTTACTTTGAGATATCAGTAGTTTGGAGATGTCCAGAGTTGACTGTCTATTGAAATACAATTCATGTGTAAGTTCAGATGAAAGGGCAAACATTGTAGACCCTGTGGCTAAGTTTTGAGCACTGCTGGCGTGATTTGGCTTTGGTGGAGGGGCTGGAAGTTTGGGCACCAAAGCTGTTGCGCCAGACGTGGTTAAATATGCATGGCCAACAGTGTCAATTGAGAAGCAAATACTATTCACTCAGAGAAAGGGGCCCATACATTTATCTTCCAACTGCAACATGTAACCTGCTGTATTAGCTTTTGTGTGTTCAATTTTTGCTGCTGCTCTCAGTTTACACTTTCAGGTTCTCTAAAGTGGAAGGAAGGTCAGTATTGCCAGAAATAGTGTGAGTATTTTTTTCATTCCTTAACGCAACTGACAGCGGCAAACGGTATACAGTCATCTCGCGACGTCTGGAGCACTGATATCTCAAAGTCCCTCTTATATCAAAGGTTATGATCTTCAGTTCAGTTCTGTTCAGTTCTCTTATCGATGTTACCCAAGTGGCTCAACGGTATGTAACCATAGTTGCACACACTTGGCGCCGTGTGTCCGTCCAATGTCATTCAGTCTGTAATTGTGTCGTCGGTCAGTGCTGCTCAACCAGTATTTATGCATAGATGTTTTGAGGTTATGGTCTGGACATATTTCCTGTTTATATTTACAGTTCAACTCTGGATATCTCAAACTACCGATATCCCAAAGAAATTTGTCTGGGCCCAGAAAATTTACTTTGAGATATCAGTAGTTTGGAGATGTCCAGAGTTGACTGTCTATTGAAATACAATTCATGTGTAAGTTCAGATGAAAGGGCAAACATTGTAGACCCTGTGGCTAAGTTTTGAGCACTGCTGGCGTGATTTGGCTTTGGTGGAGGGGCTGGAAGTTTGGGCACCAAGGCTGTTGCGCCAGACGTGGTTAAATATGCATGGCCAACAGTGTCAATTGAGAAGCAAATACTATTCACTCAGAGAAAGGGGCCCATACATTTATCTTCCAACTGCAACATGTAACCTGCTGTATTAGCTTTTGTGTGTTCAATTTTTGCTGCTGCTCTCAGTTTACACTTTCAGGTTCTCTACAGTGGAAGGAAGGTCAGTATTGCCAGAAATAGTGTGAGTATTTTTTTCATTCCTTAACGCAACTGACAGCGGCAAACGGTATACAGTCATCTCGCGACGTCTGGAGCACTGATATCTCAAAGTCCCTCTTATATCAAAGGTTATGATCTTCAGTTCAGTTCTGTTCAATTCTCTTATCGATGTTACCCAAGTGGCTCAACGGTACGTAACCATAGTTGCACACACTTGGCGCCGTGTGTCCGTCCAATGTCATTCAGTCTGTAATTGTGTCGTCGGTCAGTGCTGCTCAACCAGTATTTATGCATAGATGTTTTGAGGTTATGGTCTGGACATATTTCCTGTTTATATTTACAGTTCAACTCTGGATATCTCAAACTACCGATATCCCAAAGAAATTTGTCTGGGCCCAGAAAATTTACTTTGAGATATCAGTAGTTTGGAGATGTCCAGAGTTGACTGTCTATTGAAATACAATTCATGTGTAAGTTCAGATGAAAGGGCAAACATTGTAGACCCTGTGGCTAAGTTTTGAGCACTGCTGGCGTGATTTGGCTTTGGTGGAGGGGCTGGAAGTTTGGGCACCAAAGCTGTTGCGCCAGACGTGGTTAAATATGCATGGCCAACAGTGTCAATTGAGAAGCAAATACTATTCACTCAGAGAAAGGGGCCCATACATTTATCTTCCAACTGCAACATGTAACCTGCTGTATTAGCTTTTGTGTGTTCAATTTTTGCTGCTGCTCTCAGTTTTCACTTTCAGGTTCTCTACAGTGGAAGGAAGGTCAGTATTGCCAGAAATAGTGTGAGTATTTTTTTCATTCCTTAACGCAACTGACAGCGGCAAACGGTATACAGTCATCTCGCGACGTCTGGAGCACTGATATCTCAAAGTCCCTCTTATATCAAAGGTTATGATCTTCAGTTCAGTTCTGTTCAATTCTCCTATCGATGTTACCCAAGTGGCTCAACGGTACGTAACCATAGTTGCACACACTTGGCGCCGTGTGTCCGTCCAATGTCATTCAGTCTGTAATTGTGTCGTCGGTCAGTGCTGCTCAACCAGTATTTATGCATAGATGTTTTGAGGTTATGGTCTGGACATATTTCCTGTTTATATTTACAGTTCAACTCTGGATATCTCAAACTACCGATATCCCAAAGAAATTTGTCTGGGCCCAGAAAATTTACTTTGAGATATCAGTAGTTTGGAGATGTCCAGAGTTGACTGTCTATTGAAATACAATTCATGTGTAAGTTCAGATGAAAGGGCAAACATTGTAGACCCTGTGGCTAAGTTTTGAGCACTGCTGGCGTGATTTGGCTTTGGTGGAGGGGCTGGAAGTTTGGGCACCAAAGCTGTTGCGCCAGACGTGGTTAAATATGCATGGCCAACAGTGTCAATTGAGAAGCAAATACTATTCACTCAGAGAAAGGGGCCCATACATTTATCTTCCAACTGCAACATGTAACCTGCTGTATTAGCTTTTGTGTGTTCAATTTTTGCTGCTGCTCTCAGTTTACACTTTCAGGTTCTCTACAGTGGAAGGAAGGTCAGTATTGCCAGAAATAGTGTGAGTATATTTTTCATTCCTTAACGCAACTGACAGCGGCAAACGGTATACAGTCATCTCGCGACGTCTGGAGCACTGATATCTCAAAGTCCCTCTTATATCAAAGGTTATGATCTTCAGTTCAGTTCTGTTCAATTCTCTTATCGATGTTACCCAAGTGGCTCAACGGTACGTAACCATAGTTGCACACACTTGGCGCCGTGTGTCCGTCCAATGTCATTCAGTCTGTAATTGTGTCGTCGGTCAGTGCTGCTCAACCAGTATTTATGCATAGATGTTTTGAGGTTATGGTCTGGACATATTTCCTGTTTATATTTACAGTTCAACTCTGGATATCTCAAACTACCGATATCCCAAAGAAATTTGTCTGGGCCCAGAAAATTTACTTTGAGATATCAGTAGTTTGGAGATGTCCAGAGTTGACTGTCTATTGAAATACAATTCATGTGTAAGTTCAGATGAAAGGGCAAACATTGTAGACCCTGTGGCTAAGTTTTGAGCACTGCTGGCGTGATTTGGCTTTGGTGGAGGGGCTGGAAGTTTGGGCACCAAAGCTGTTGCGCCAGACGTGGTTAAATATGCATGGCCAACAGTGTCAATTGAGAAGCAAATACTATTCACTCAGAGAAAGGGGCCCATACATTTATCTTCCAACTGCAACATGTAACCTGCTGTATTAGCTTTTGTGTGTTCAATTTTTGCTGCTGCTCTCAGTTTTCACTTTCAGGTTCTCTACAGTGGAAGGAAGGTCAGTATTGCCAGAAATAGTGTGAGTATTTTTTTCATTCCTTAACGCAACTGACAGCGGCAAACGGTATACAGTCATCTCGCGACGTCTGGAGCACTGATATCTCAAAGTCCCTCTTATATCAAAGGTTATGATCTTCAGTTCAGTTCTGTTCAATTCTCTTATCGATGTTACCCAAGTGGCTCAACGGTACGTAACCATAGTTGCACACACTTGGCGCCGTGTGTCCGTCCAATGTCATTCAGTCTGTAATTGTGTCGTCGGTCAGTGCTGCTCAACCAGTATTTATGCATAGATGTTTTGAGGTTATGGTCTGGACATATTTCCTGTTTATATTTACAGTTCAACTCTGGATATCTCAAACTACCGATATCCCAAAGAAATTTGTCTGGGCCCAGAAAATTTACTTTGAGATATCAGTAGTTTGGAGATGTCCAGAGTTGACTGTCTATTGAAATACAATTCATGTGTAAGTTCAGATGAAAGGGCAAACATTGTAGACCCTGTGGCTAAGTTTTGAGCACTGCTGGCGTGATTTGGCTTTGGTGGAGGGGCTGAAAGTTTGAGCACCAAGGCTGTTGCGCCAGACGTGGTTAAATATGCATGGCCAACAGTGTCAATTGAGAAGCAAATACTATTCACTCAGAGAAAGGGGCCCATACATTTATCTTCCAACTGCAACATGTAACCTGCTGTATTAGCTTTTGTGTGTTCAATTTTTGCTGCTGCTCTCAGTTTTCACTTTCAGGTTCTCTACAGTGGAAGGAAGGTCAGTATTGCCAGAAATAGTGTGAGTATTTTTTTCATTCCTTAACGCAACTGACAGCGGCAAACGGTATACAGTCATCTCGCGACGTCTGGAGCACTGATATCTCAAAGTCCCTCTTATATCAAAGGTTATGATCTTCAGTTCAGTTCTGTTCAATTCTCTTATCGATGTTACCCAAGTGGCTCAACGGTACGTAACCATAGTTGCACACACTTGGCGCCGTGTGTCCGTCCAATGTCATTCAGTCTGTAATTGTGTCGTCGGTCAGTGCTGCTCAACCAGTATTTATGCATAGATGTTTTGAGGTTATGGTCTGGACATATTTCCTGTTTATATTTACAGTTCAACTCTGGATATCTCAAACTACCGATATCCCAAAGAAATTTGTCTGGGCCCAGAAAATTTACTTTGAGATATCAGTAGTTTGGAGATGTCCAGAGTTGACTGTCTATTGAAATACAATTCATGTGTAAGTTCAGATGAAAGGGCAAACATTGTAGACCCTGTGGCTAAGTTTTGAGCACTGCTGGCGTGATTTGGCTTTGGTGGAGGGGCTGGAAGTTTGGGCACCAAAGCTGTTGCGCCAGACGTGGTTAAATATGCATGGCCAACAGTGTCAATTGAGAAGCAAATACTATTCACTCAGAGAAAGGGGCCCATACATTTATCTTCCAACTGCAACATGTAACCTGCTGTATTAGCTTTTGTGTGTTCAATTTTTGCTGCTGCTCTCAGTTTACACTTTCAGGTTCTCTACAGTGGAAGGAAGGTCAGTATTGCCAGAAATAGTGTGAGTATTTTTTTCATTCCTTAACGCAACTGACAGCGGCAAACGGTATACAGTTATCTCGCGACGTCTGGAGCACTGATATCTCAAAGTCCCTCTTATATCAAAGGTTATGATCTTCAGTTCAGTTCTGTTCAATTCTCTTATCGATGTTACCCAAGTGGCTCAACGGTACGTAACCATAGTTGCACACACTTGGCGCCGTGTGTCCGTCCAATGTCATTCAGTCTGTAATTGTGTCGTCGGTCAGTGCTGCTCAACCAGTATTTAAGCATAGATGTTTTGAGGTTATGGTCTGGACATATTTCCTGTTTATATTTACAGTTCAACTCTGGATATCTCAAACTACCGATATCCCAAAGAAATTTGTCTGGGCCCAGAAAATTTACTTTGAGATATCAGTAGTTTGGAGATGTCCAGAGTTGACTGTCTATTGAAATACAATTCATGTGTAAGTTCATATGAAAGGGCAAACATTGTAGACCCTGTGGCTAAGTTTTGAGCACTGCTGGCGTGATTTGGCTTTGGTGGAGGGGCTGGAAGTTTGGGCACCAAAGCTGTTGCGCCAGACGTGGTTAAATATGCATGGCCAACAGTGTCAATTGAGAAGCAAATACTATTCACTCAGAGAAAGGGGCCCATACATTTATCTTCCAACTGCAACATGTAACCTGCTGTATTAGCTTTTGTGTGTTCAATTTTTGCTGCTGCTCTCAGTTTACACTTTCAGGTTCTCTACAGTGGAAGGAAGGTCAGTATTGCCAGAAATAGTGTGAGTATTTTTTTCATTCCTTAACGCAACTGACAGCGGCAAACGGTATACAGTCATCTCGCGACGTCTGGAGCACTGATATCTCAAAGTCCCTCTTATATCAAAGGTTATGATCTTCAGTTCAGTTCTGTTCAATTCTCTTATCGATGTTACCAAGTGGCTCAACGGTACGTAACCATAGTTGCACACACTTGGCGCCGTGTGTCCGTCCAATGTCATTCAGTCTGTAATTGTGTCGTCGGTCAGTGCTGCTCAACCAGTATTTATGCATAGATGTTTTGAGGTTATGGTCTGGACATATTTCCTGTTTATATTTACAGTTCAACTCTGGATATCTCAAACTACCGATATCCCAAAGAAATTTGTCTGGGCCCAGAAAATTTACTTTGAGATATCAGTAGTTTGGAGATGTCCAGAGTTGACTGTCTATTGAAATACAATTCATGTGTAAGTTCAGATGAAAGGGCAAACATTGTAGACCCTGTGGCTAAGTTTTGAGCACTGCTGGCGTGATTTGGCTTTGGTGGAGGGGCTGGAAGTTTGGGCACCAAAGCTGTTGCGCCAGACGTGGTTAAATATGCATGGCCAACAGTGTCAATTGAGAAGCAAATACTATTCACTCAGAGAAAGGGGCCCATACATTTATCTTCCAACTGCAACATGTAACCTGCTGTATTAGCTTTTGTGTGTTCAATTTTTGCTGCTGCTCTCAGTTTTCACTTTCAGGTTCTCTACAGTGGAAGGAAGGTCAGTATTGCCAGAAATAGTGTGAGTATTTTTTTCATTCCTTAACGCAACTGACAGCGGCAAACGGTATACAGTCATCTCGCGACGTCTGGAGCACTGATATCTCAAAGTCCCTCTTATATCAAAGGTTATGATCTTCAGTTCAGTTCTGTTCAATTCTCTTATCGATGTTACCCAAGTGGCTCAACGGTACGTAACCATAGTTGCACACACTTGGCGCCGTGTGTCCGTCCAATGTCATTCAGTCTGTAATTGTGTCGTCGGTCAGTGCTGCTCAACCAGTATTTATGCATAGATGTTTTGAGGTTATGGTCTGGACATATTTCCTGTTTATATTTACAGTTCAACTCTGGATATCTCAAACTACCGATATCCCAAAGAAATTTGTCTGGGCCCAGAAAATTTACTTTGAGATATCAGTAGTTTGGAGATGTCCAGAGTTGACTGTCTATTGAAATACAATTCATGTGTAAGTTCAGATGAAAGGGCAAACATTGTAGACCCTGTGGCTAAGTTTTGAGCACTGCTGGCGTGATTTGGCTTTGGTGGAGGGGCTGGAAGTTTGGGCACCAAAGCTGTTGCGCCAGACGTGGTTAAATATGCATGGCCAACAGTGTCAATTGAGAAGCAAATACTATTCACTCAGAGAAAGGGGCCCATACATTTATCTTCCAACTGCAACATGTAACCTGCTGTATTAGCTTTTGTGTGTTCAATTTTTGCTGCTGCTCTCAGTTTACACTTTCAGGTTCTCTACAGTGGAAGGAAGGTCAGTATTGCCAGAAATAGTGTGAGTATTTTTTTCATTCCTTAACGCAACTGACAGCGGCAAACGGTATACAGTCATCTCGCGACGTCTGGAGCACTGATATCTCAAAGTCCCTCTTATATCAAAGGTTATGATCTTCAGTTCAGTTCTGTTCAATTCTCTTATCGATGTTACCCAAGTGGCTCAACGGTACGTAACCATAGTTGCACACACTTGGCGCCGTGTGTCCGTCCAATGTCATTCAGTCTGTAATTGTGTCGTCGGTCAGTGCTGCTCAACCAGTATTTAAGCATAGATGTTTTGAGGTTATGGTCTGGACATATTTCCTGTTTATATTTACAGTTCAACTCTGGATATCTCAAACTACCGATATCCCAAAGAAATTTGTCTGGGCCCAGAAAATTTACTTTGAGATATCAGTAGTTTGGAGATGTCCAGAGTTGACTGTCTATTAAAATACAATTCATGTGTAAGTTCAGATGAAAGGGCAAACATTGTAGACCCTGTGGCTAAGTTTTGAGCACTGCTGGCGTGATTTGGCTTTGGTGGAGGGGCTGGAAGTTTGGGCACCAAAGCTGTTGCGCCAGACGTGGTTAAATATGCATGGCCAACAGTGTCAATTGAGAAGCAAATACTATTCACTCAGAGAAAGGGGCCCATACATTTATCTTCCAACTGCAACATGTAACCTGCTGTATTAGCTTTTGTGTGTTCAATTTTTGCTGCTGCTTTCAGTTTACACTTTCAGGTTCTCTACAGTGGAAGGAAGGTCAGTATTGCCAGAAATAGTGTGAGTATTTTTTTCATTCCTTAACGCAACTGACAGCGGCAAACGGTATACAGTCATCTCGCGACGTCTGGAGCACTGATATCTCAAAGTCCCTCTTATATCAAAGGTTATGATCTTCAGTTCAGTTCTGTTCAATTCTCTTATCGATGTTACCCAAGTGGCTCAACGGTACGTAACCATAGTTGCACACACTTGGCGCCGTGTGTCCGTCCAATGTCATTCAGTCTGTAATTGTGTCGTCGGTCAGTGCTGCTCAACCAGTATTTATGCATAGATGTTTTGAGGTTATGGTCTGGACATATTTCCTGTTTATATTTACAGTTCAACTCTGGATATCTCAAACTACCGATATCCCAAAGAAATTTGTCTGGGCCCAGAAAATTTACTTTGAGATATCAGTAGTTTGGAGATGTCCAGAGTTGACTGTCTATTGAAATACAATTCATATGTAAGTTCAGATGAAAGGGCAAACATTGTAGACCCTGTGGCTAAGTTTTGAGCACTGCTGGCGTGATTTGGCTTTGGTGGAGGGGCTGGAAGTTTGGGCACCAAAGCTGTTGCGCCAGACGTGGTTAAATATGCATGGCCAACAGTGTCAATTGAGAAGCAAATACTATTCACTCAGAGAAAGGGGCCCATACATTTATCTTCCAACTGCAACATGTAACCTGCTGTATTAGCTTTTGTGTGTTCAATTTTTGCTGCTGCTCTCAGTTTACACTTTCAGGTTCTCTACAGTGGAAGGAAGGTCAGTATTGCCAGAAATAGTGTGAGTATTTTTTTCATTCCTTAACGCAACTGACAGCGGCAAACAGTATACAGTCATCTCGCGACGTCTGGAGCACTGATATCTCAAAGTCCCTCTTATATCAAAGGTTATGATCTTCAGTTCAGTTCTGTTCAATTCTCTTATCGATGTTACCCAAGTGGCTCAACGGTACGTAACCATAGTTGCACACACTTGGCGCCGTGTGTCCGTCCAATGTCATTCAGTCTGTAATTGTGTCGTCGGTCAGTGCTGCTCAACCAGTATTTATGCATAGATGTTTTGAGCTTATGGTCTGGACATATTTCCTGTTTATATTTACAGTTCAACTCTGGATATCTCAAACTACCGATATCCCAAAGAAATTTGTCTGGGCCCAGAAAATTTACTTTGAGATATCAGTAGTTTGGAGATGTCCAGAGTTGACTGTCTATTGAAATACAATTCATGTGTAAGTTCAGATGAAAGGGCAAACATTGTAGACCCTGTGGCTAAGTTTTGAGCACTGCTGGCGTGATTTGGCTTTGGTGGAGGGGCTGGAAGTTTGGGCACCAAAGCTGTTGCGCCAGACGTGGTGAAATATGCATGGCCAACAGTGTCAATTGAGAAGCAAATACTATTCACTCAGAGAAAGGGGCCCATACATTTATCTTCCAACTGCAACATGTAACCTGCTGTATTAGCTTTTGTGTGTTCAATTTTTGCTGCTGCTCTCAGTTTACACTTTCAGGTTCTCTACAGTGGAAGGAAGGTCAGTATTGCCAGAAATAGTGTGAGTATTTTTTTCATTCCTTAACGCAACTGACAGCGGCAAACGGTATACAGTCATCTCGCGACGTCTGGAGCACTGATATCTCAAAGTCCCTCTTATATCAAAGGTTATGATCTTCAGTTCAGTTCTGTTCAATTCTCTTATCGATGTTACCCAAGTGGCTCAACGGTATGTAACCATAGTTGCACACACTTGGCGCCGTGTGTCCGTCCAATGTCATTCAGTCTGTAATTGTGTCGTCGGTCAGTGCTGCTCAACCAGTATTTATGCATAGATGTTTTGAGGTTATGGTCTGGACATATTTCCTGTTTATATTTACAGTTCAACTCTGGATATCTCAAACTACCGATATCCCAAAGAAATTTGTCTGGGCCCAGAAAATTTACTTTGAGATATTTTTTTTTTTCCAGATGTCCAGAGTTGACTGTCTATTGAAATACAATTCATGTGTAAGTTCAGATGAAAGGGCAAACATTGTAGACCCTGTGGCTAAGTTTTGAGCACTGCTGGCGTGATTTGGCTTTGGTGGAGGGGCTGGAAGTTTGGGCACCAAAGCTGTTGCGCCAGACGTGGTTAAATATGCATGGCCAACAGTGTCAATTGAGAAGCAAATACTATTCACTCAGAGAAAGGGGCCCATACATTTATCTTCCAACTGCAACATGTAACCTGCTGTATTAGCTTTTGTGTGTTCAATTTTTGCTGCTGCTTTCAGTTTACACTTTCAGGTTCTCTACAGTGGAAGGAAGGTCAGTATTGCCAGAAATAGTGTGAGTATTTTTTTCATTCCTTAACGCAACTGACAGCGGCAAACAGTATACAGTCATCTCGCGACGTCTGGAGCACTGATATCTCAAAGTCCCTCTTATATCAAAGGTTATGATCTTCAGTTCAGTTCTGTTCAATTCTCTTATCGATGTTACCCAAGTGGCTCAACGGTACGTAACCATAGTTGCACACACTTGGCGCCGTGTGTCCGTCCAATGTCATTCAGTCTGTAATTGTGTCGTCGGTCAGTGCTGCTCAACCAGTATTTATGCATAGATGTTTTGAGGTTATGGTCTGGACATATTTCCTGTTTATATTTACAGTTCAACTCTGGATATCTCAAACTACCGATATCCCAAAGAATTTTGTCTGGGCCCAGAAAATTTACTTTGAGATATCAGTAGTTTGGAGATGTCCAGAGTTGACTGTCTATTGAAATACAATTCATGTGTAAGTTCAGATGAAAGGGCAAACATTGTAGACCCTGTGGCTAAGTTTTGAGCACTGCTGGCGTGATTTGGCTTTGGTGGAGGGGCTGGAAGTTTGGGCACCAAAGCTGTTGCGCCAGACGTGGTTAAATATGCATGGCCAACAGTGTCAATTGAGAAGCAAATACTATTCACTCAGAGAAAGGGGCCCATACATTTATCTTCCAACTGCAACATGTAACCTGCTGTATTAGCTTTTGTGTGTTCAATTTTTGCTGCTGCTCTCAGTTTACACTTTCAGGTTCTCTACAGTGGAAGGAAGGTCAGTATTGCCAGAAATAGTGTGAGTATTTTTTTCATTCCTTAACGCAACTGACAGCGGCAAACGGTATACAGTCATCTCGCGACGTCTGGAGCACTGATATCTCAAAGTCCCTCTTATATCAAAGGTTATGATCTTCAGTTCAGTTCTGTTCAATTCTCTTATCGATGTTACCCAAGTGGCTCAACGGTATGTAACCATAGTTGCACACACTTGGCGCCGTGTGTCCGTCCAATGTCATTCAGTCTGTAATTGTGTCGTCGGTCAGTGCTGCTCAACCAGTATTTATGCATAGATGTTTTGAGGTTATGGTCTGGACATATTTCCTGTTTATATTTACAGTTCAACTCTGGATATCTCAAACTACCGATATCCCAAAGAAATTTGTCTGGGCCCAGAAAATTTACTTTGAGATATTTTTTTTTTCCAGATGTCCAGAGTTGACTGTCTATTGAAATAGAATTCATGTGTAAGTTCAGATGAAAGGGCAAACATTGTAGACCCTGTGGCTAAGTTTTGAGCACTGCTGGCGTGATTTGGCTTTGGTGGAGGGGCTGGAAGTTTGGGCACCAAAGCTGTTGCGCCAGACGTGGTTAAATATGCATGGCCAACAGTGTCAATTGAGAAGCAAATACTATTCACTCAGAGAAAGGGGCCCATACATTTATCTTCCAACTGCAACATGTAACCTGCTGTATTAGCTTTTGTGTGTTCAATTTTTGCTGCTGCTCTCAGTTTTCACTTTCAGGTTCTCTACAGTGGAAGGAAGGTCAGTATTGCCAGAAATAGTGTGAGTATTTTTTTCATTCCTTAACGCAACTGACAGCGGCAAACGGTATACAGTCATCTCGCGACGTCTGGAGCACTGATATCTCAAAGTCCCTCTTATATCAAAGGTTATGATCTTCAGTTCAGTTCTGTTCAATTCTCTTATCGATGTTACCCAAGTGGCTCAACGGTACGTAACCATAGTTGCACACACTTGGCGCCGTGTGTCCGTCCAATGTCATTCAGTCTGTAATTGTGTCGTCGGTCAGTGCTGCTCAACCAGTATTTATGCATAGATGTTTTGAGGTTATGGTCTGGACATATTTCCTGTTTATATTTACAGTTCAACTCTGGATATCTCAAACTACCGATATCCCAAAGAATTTTGTCTGGGCCCAGAAAATTTACTTTGAGATATCAGTAGTTTGGAGATGTCCAGAGTTGACTGTCTATTGAAATACAATTCATGTGTAAGTTCAGATGAAAGGGCAAACATTGTAGACCCTGTGGCTAAGTTTTGAGCACTGCTGGCGTGATTTGGCTTTGGTGGAGGGGCTGGAAGTTTGGGCACCAAAGCTGTTGCGCCAGACGTGGTTAAATATGCATGGCCAACAGTGTCAATTGAGAAGCAAATACTATTCACTCAGAGAAAGGGGCCCATACATTTATCTTCCAACTGCAACATGTAACCTGCTGTATTAGCTTTTGTGTGTTCAATTTTTGCTGCTGCTCTCAGTTTACACTTTCAGGTTCTCTACAGTGGAAGGAAGGTCAGTATTGCCAGAAATAGTGTGAGTATTTTTTTCATTCCTTAACGCAACTGACAGCGGCAAACGGTATACAGTCATCTCGCGACGTCTGGAGCACTGATATCTCAAAGTCCCTCTTATATCAAAGGTTATGATCTTCAGTTCAGTTCTGTTCAATTCTCTTATCGATGTTACCCAAGTGGCTCAACGGTATGTAACCATAGTTGCACACACTTGGCGCCGTGTGTCCGTCCAATGTCATTCAGTCTGTAATTGTGTCGTCGGTCAGTGCTGCTCAACCAGTATTTATGCATAGATGTTTTGAGGTTATGGTCTGGACATATTTCCTGTTTATATTTACAGTTCAACTCTGGATATCTCAAACTACCGATATCCCAAAGAAATTTGTCTGGGCCCAGAAAATTTACTTTGAGATATTTTTTTTTTTCCAGATGTCCAGAGTTGACTGTCTATTGAAATACAATTCATGTGTAAGTTCAGATGAAAGGGCAAACATTGTAGACCCTGTGGCTAAGTTTTGAGCACTGCTGGCGTGATTTGGCTTTGGTGGAGGGGCTGGAAGTTTGGGCACCAAAGCTGTTGCGCCAGACGTGGTTAAATATGCATGGCCAACAGTGTCAATTGAGAAGCAAATACTATTCACTCAGAGAAAGGGGCCCATACATTTATCTTCCAACTGCAACATGTAACCTGCTGTATTAGCTTTTGTGTGTTCAATTTTTGCTGCTGCTCTCAGTTTACACTTTCAGGTTCTCTACAGTGGAAGGAAGGTCAGTATTGCCAGAAATAGTGTGAGTATTTTTTTCATTCCTTAACGCAACTGACAGCGGCAAACGGTATACAGTCATCTCGCGACGTCTGGAGCACTGATATCTCAAAGTCCCTCTTATATCAAAGGTTATGATCTTCAGTTCAGTTCTGTTCAATTCTCTTATCGATGTTACCCAAGTGGCTCAACGGTATGTAACCATAGTTGCACACACTTGGCGCCGTGTGTCCGTCCAATGTCATTCAGTCTGTAATTGTGTCGTCGGTCAGTGCTGCTCAACCAGTATTTATGCATAGATGTTTTGAGGTTATGGTCTGGACATATTTCCTGTTTATATTTACAGTTCAACTCTGGATATCTCAAACTACCGATATCCCAAAGAAATTTGTCTGGGCCCAGAAAATTTACTTTGAGATATTTTTTTTTTCCAGATGTCCAGAGTTGACTGTCTATTGAAATACAATTCATGTGTAAGTTCAGATGAAAGGGCAAACATTGTAGACCCTGTGGCTAAGTTTTGAGCACTGCTGGCGTGATTTGGCTTTGGTGGAGGGGCTGGAAGTTTGGGCACCAAAGCTGTTGCGCCAGACGTGGTTAAATATGCATGGCCAACAGTGTCAATTGAGAAGCAAATACTATTCACTCAGAGAAAGGGGCCCATACATTTATCTTCCAACTGCAACATGTAACCTGCTGTATTAGCTTTTGTGTGTTCAATTTTTGCTGCTGCTCTCAGTTTACACTTTCAGGTTCTTTACAGTGGAAGGAAGGTCAGTATTGCCAGAAATAGTGTGAGTATTTTTTTCATTCCTTAACGCAACTGACAGCGGCAAACGGTATACAGTCATCTCGCGACGTCTGGAGCACTGATATCTCAAAGTCCCTCTTATATCAAAGGTTATGATCTTCAGTTCAGTTCTGTTCAATTCTCTTATCGATGTTACCCAAGTGGCTCAACGGTACGTAACCATAGTTGCACACACTTGGCGCCGTGTGTCCGTCCAATGTCATTCAGTCTGTAATTGTGTCGTCGGTCAGTGCTGCTCAACCAGTATTTATGCATAGATGTTTTGAGGTTATGGTCTGGACATATTTCCTGTTTATATTTACAGTTCAACTCTGGATATCTCAAACTACCGATATCCCAAAGAAATTTGTCTGGGCCCAGAAAATTTACTTTGAGATATCAGTAGTTTGGAGATGTCCAGAGTTGACTGTCTATTGAAATACAATTCATGTGTAAGTTCAGATGAAAGGGCAAACATTGTAGACCCTGTGGCTAAGTTTTGAGCACTGCTGGCGTGATTTGGCTTTGGTGGAGGGGCTGGAAGTTTGGGCACCAAAGCTGTTGCGCCAGACGTGGTTAAATATGCATGGCCAACAGTGTCAATTGAGAAGCAAATACTATTCACTCAGAGAAAGGGGCCCATACATTTATCTTCCAACTGCAACATGTAACCTGCTGTATTAGCTTTTGTGTGTTCAATTTTTGCTGCTGCTCTCAGTTTTCACTTTCAGGTTCTCTACAGTGGAAGGAAGGTCAGTATTGCCAGAAATAGTGTGAGTATTTTTTTCATTCCTTAACGCAACTGACAGCGGCAAACGGTATACAGTCATCTCGCGACGTCTGGAGCACTGATATCTCAAAGTCCCTCTTATATCAAAGGTTATGATCTTCAGTTCAGTTCTGTTCAATTCTCTTATCGATGTTACCCAAGTGGCTCAACGGTACGTAACCATAGTTGCACACACTTGGCGCCGTGTGTCCGTCCAATGTCATTCAGTCTGTAATTGTGTCGTCGGTCAGTGCTGCTCAACCAGTATTTATGCATAGATGTTTTGAGGTTATGGTCTGGACATATTTCCTGTTTATATTTACAGTTCAACTCTGGATATCTCAAACTACCGATATCCCAAAGAAATTTGTCTGGGCCCAGAAAATTTACTTTGAGATATCAGTAGTTTGGAGATGTCCAGAGTTGACTGTCTATTGAAATACAATTCATGTGTAAGTTCAGATGAAAGGGCAAACATTGTAGACCCTGTGGCTAAGTTTTGAGCACTGCTGGCGTGATTTGGCTTTGGTGGAGGGGCTGGAAGTTTGGGCACCAAAGCTGTTGCGCCAGACGTGGTTAAATATGCATGGCCAACAGTGTCAATTGAGAAGCAAATACTATTCACTCAGAGAAAGGGGCCCATACATTTATCTTCCAACTGCAACATGTAACCTGCTGTATTAGCTTTTGTGTGTTCAATTTTTGCTGCTGCTTTCAGTTTACACTTTCAGGTTCTCTACAGTGGAAGGAAGGTCAGTATTGCCAGAAATAGTGTGAGTATTTTTTTCATTCCTTAACGCAACTGACAGCGGCAAACGGTATACAGTCATCTCGCGACGTCTGGAGCACTGATATCTCAAAGTCCCTCTTATATCAAAGGTTATGATCTTCAGTTCAGTTCTGTTCAATTCTCTTATCGATGTTACCCAAGTGGCTCAACGGTACGTAACCATAGTTGCACACACTTGGCGCCGTGTGTCCGTCCAATGTCATTCAGTCTGTAATTGTGTCGTCGGTCAGTGCTGCTCAACCAGTATTTATGCATAGATGTTTTGAGGTTATGGTCTGGACATATTTCCTGTTTATATTTACAGTTCAACTCTGGATATCTCAAACTACCGATATCCCAAAGAAATTTGTCTGGGCCCAGAAAATTTACTTTGAGATATCAGTAGTTTGGAGATGTCCAGAGTTGACTGTCTATTGAAATACAATTCATGTGTAAGTTCAGATGAAAGGGCAAACATTGTAGACCCTGTGGCTAAGTTTTGAGCACTGCTGGCGTGATTTGGCTTTGGTGGAGGGGCTGGAAGTTTGGGCACCAAAGCTGTTGCGCCAGACGTGGTTAAATATGCATGGCCAACAGTGTCAATTGAGAAGCAAATACTATTCACTCAGAGAAAGGGGCCCATACATTTATCTTCCAACTGCAACATGTAACCTGCTGTATTAGCTTTTGTGTGTTCAATTTTTGCTGCTGCTTTCAGTTTACACTTTCAGGTTCTCTACAGTGGAAGGAAGGTCAGTATTGCCAGAAATAGTGTGAGTATTTTTTTCATTCCTTAACGCAACTGACAGCGGCAAACGGTATACAGTCATCTCGCGACGTCTGGAGCACTGATATCTCAAAGTCCCTCTTATATCAAAGGTTATGATCTTCAGTTCAGTTCTGTTCAATTCTCTTATCGATGTTACCCAAGTGGCTCAACGGTACGTAACCATAGTTGCACACACTTGGCGCCGTGTGTCCGTCCAATGTCATTCAGTCTGTAATTGTGTCGTCGGTCAGTGCTGCTCAACCAGTATTTATGCATAGATGTTTTGAGGTTATGGTCTGGACATATTTCCTGTTTATATTTACAGTTCAACTCTGGATATCTCAAACTACCGATATCCCAAAGAAATTTGTCTGGGCCCAGAAAATTTACTTTGAGATATCAGTAGTTTGGAGATGTCCAGAGTTGACTGTCTATTGAAATACAATTCATGTGTAAGTTCAGATGAAAGGGCAAACATTGTAGACCCTGTGGCTAAGTTTTGAGCACTGCTGGCGTGATTTGGCTTTGGTGGAGGGGCTGGAAGTTTGGGCACCAAAGCTGTTGCGCCAGACGTGGTTAAATATGCATGGCCAACAGTGTCAATTGAGAAGCAAATACTATTCACTCAGAGAAAGGGGCCCATACATTTATCTTCCAACTGCAACATGTAACCTGCTGTATTAGCTTTTGTGTGTTCAATTTTTGCTGCTGCTCTCAGTTTACACTTTCAGGTTCTCTACAGTGGAAGGAAGGTCAGTATTGCCAGAAATAGTGTGAGTATTTTTTTCATTCCTTAACGCAACTGACAGCGGCAAACGGTATACAGTCATCTCGCGACGTCTGGAGCACTGATATCTCAAAGTCCCTCTTATATCAAAGGTTATGATCTTCAGTTCAGTTCTGTTCAATTCTCTTATCGATGTTACCCAAGTGGCTCAACGGTACGTAACCATAGTTGCACACACTTGGCGCCGTGTGTCCATCCAATGTCATTCAGTCTGTAATTGTGTCGTCGGTCAGTGCTGCTCAACCAGTATTTATGCATAGATGTTTTGAGGTTATGGTCTGGACATATTTCCTGTTTATATTTACAGTTCAACTCTGGATATCTCAAACTACCGATATCCCAAAGAAATTTGTCTGGGCCCAGAAAATTTACTTTGAGATATCAGTAGTTTGGAGATGTCCAGAGTTGACTGTCTATTGAAATACAATTCATGTGTAAGTTCAGATGAAAGGGCAAACATTGTAGACCCTGTGGCTAAGTTTTGAGCACTGCTGGCGTGATTTGGCTTTGGTGGAGGGGCTGGAAGTTTGGGCACCAAAGCTGTGGCGCCAGACGTGGTTAAATATGCATGGCCAACAGTGTCAATTGAGAAGCAAATACTATTCACTCAGAGAAAGGGGCCCATACATTTATCTTCCAACTGCAACATGTAACCTGCTGTATTAGCTTTTGTGTGTTCAATTTTTGCTGCTGCTCTCAGTTTACACTTTCAGGTTCTCTACAGTGGAAGGAAGGTCAGTATTGCCAGAAATAGTGTGAGTATTTTTTTTCATTCCTTAACGCAACTGACAGCGGCAAACGGTATACAGTCATCTCGCGACGTCTGGAGCACTGATATCTCAAAGTCCCTCTTATATCAAAGGTTATGATCTTCAGTTCAGTTCTGTTCAATTCTCTTATCGATGTTACCCAAGTGGCTCAACGGTACGTAACCATAGTTGCACACACTTGGCGCCGTGTGTCCATCCAATGTCATTCAGTCTGTAATTGTGTCGTCGGTCAGTGCTGCTCAACCAGTATTTATGCATAGATGTTTTGAGGTTATGGTCTGGACATATTTCCTGTTTATATTTACAGTTCAACTCTGGATATCTCAAACTACCGATATCCCAAAGAAATTTGTCTGGGCCCAGAAAATTTACTTTGAGATATCAGTAGTTTGGAGATGTCCAGAGTTGACTGTCTATTGAAATACAATTCATGTGTAAGTTCAGATGAAAGGGCAAACATTGTAGACCCTGTGGCTAAGTTTTGAGCACTGCTGGCGTGATTTGGCTTTGGTGGAGGGGCTGGAAGTTTGGGCACCAAAGCTGTGGCGCCAGACGTGGTTAAATATGCATGGCCAACAGTGTCAATTGAGAAGCAAATACTATTCACTCAGAAAAAGGGGCCCATACATTTATCTTCCAACTGCAACATGTAACCTGCTGTATTAGCTTTTGTGTGTTCAATTTTTGCTGCTGCTCTCAGTTTACACTTTCAGGTTCTCTACAGTGGAAGGAAGGTCAGTATTGCCAGAAATAGTGTGAGTATTTTTTTCATTCCTTAACGCAACTGACAGCGGCAAACAGTATACAGTCATCTCGCGACGTCTGGAGCATGATATCTCAAAGTCCCTCTTATATCAAAGGTTATGATCTTCAGTTCAGTTCTGTTCAATTCTCTTATCGATGTTACCCAAGTGGCTCAACGGTACGTAACCATAGTTGCACACACTTGGCGCCGTGTGTCCGTCCAATGTCATTCAGTCTGTAATTGTGTCGTCGGTCAGTGCTGCTCAACCAGTATTTATGCATAGATGTTTTGAGGTTATGGTCTGGACATATTTCCTGTTTATATTTACAGTTCAACTCTGGATATCTCAAACTACCGATATCCCAAAGAAATTTGTCTGGGCCCAGAAAATTTACTTTTAGATATCAGTAGTTTGGAGATGTCCTGAGTTGACTGTCTATTGAAATACAATTCATGTGTAAGTTCAGATGAAAGGGCAAACATTGTAGACCCTGTGGCTAAGTTTTGAGCACTGCTGGCGTGATTTGGCTTTGGTGGAGGGGCTGGAAGTTTGGGCACCAAAGCTGTTGCGCCAGACGTGGTTAAATATGCATGGCCAACAGTGTCAATTGAGAAGCAAATACTATTCACTCAGAGAAAGGGGCCCATACATTTATCTTCCAACTGCAACATGTAACCTGCTGTATTAGCTTTTGTGTGTTCAATTTTTGCTGCTGCTCTCAGTTTACACTTTCAGGTTCTCTACAGTGGAAGGAAGGTCAGTATTGCCAGAAATAGTGTGAGTATTTCTTTCATTCCTTAACGCAACTGACAGCGGCAAACGGTATACAGTCATCTCGCGACGTCTGGAGCACTGATATCTCAAAGTCCCTCTTATATCAAAGGTTATGATCTTCAGTTCAGTTCTGTTCAATTCTCTTATCGATGTTACCCAAGTGGCTCAACGGTACGTAACCATAGTTGCACACACTTGGCGCCGTGTGTCCGTCCAATGTCATTCAGTCTGTAATTGTGTCGTCGGTCAGTGCTGCTCAACCAGTATTTATGCATAGATGTTTTGAGGTTATGGTCTGGACATATTTCCTGTTTATATTTACAGTTCAACTCTGGATATCTCAAACTACCGATATCCCAAAGAAATTTGTCTGGGCCCAGAAAATTTACTTTGAGATATCAGTAGTTTGGAGATGTCCAGAGTTGACTGTCTATTGAAATACAATTCATGTGTAAGTTCAGATGAAAGGGAAAACATTGTAGACCCTGTGGCTAAGTTTTGAGCACTGCTGGCGTGATTTGGCTTTGGTGGAGGGGCTGGAAGTTTGGGCACCAAAGCTGTTGCGCCAGACGTGGTTAAATATGCATGGCCAACAGTGTCAATTGAGAAGCAAATACTATTCACTCAGAGAAAGGGGCCCATACATTTATCTTCCAACTGCAACATGTAACCTGCTGTATTAGCTTTTGTGTGTTCAATTTTTGCTGCTGCTCTCAGTTTACACTTTCAGGTTCTCTACAGTGGAAGGAAGGTCAGTATTGCCAGAAATAGTGTGAGTATTTTTTTCATTCCTTAACGCAACTGACAGCGGCAAACGGTATACAGTCATCTCGCGACGTCTGGAGCACTGATATCTCAAAGTCCCTCTTATATCAAAGGTTATGATCTTCAGTTCAGTTCTGTTCAATTCTCTTATCGATGTTACCCAAGTGGCTCAACGGTACGTAACCATAGTTGCACACACTTGGCGCCGTGTGTCCGTCCAATGTCATTCAGTCTGTAATTGTGTCGTCGGTCAGTGCTGCTCAACCAGTATTTATGCTTAGATGTTTTGAGGTTATGGTCTGGACATATTTCCTGTTTATATTTACAGTTCAACTCTGGATATCTCAAACTACCGATATCCCAAAGAAATTTGTCTGGGCCCAGAAAATTTACTTTGAGATATCAGTAGTTTGGAGATGTCCAGAGTTGACTGTCTATTGAAATACAATTCATGTGTAAGTTCAGATGAAAGGGCAAACATTGTAGACCCTGTGGCTAAGTTTTGAGCACTGCTGGCGTGATTTGGCTTTGGTGGAGGGGCTGGAAGTTTGGGCACCAAAGCTGTTGCGCCAGACGTGGTTAAATATGCATGGCCAACAGTGTCAATTGAGAAGCAAATACTATTCACTCAGAGAAAGGGGCCCATACATTTATCTTCCAACTGCAACATGTAACCTGCTGTATTAGCTTTTGTGTGTTCAATTTTTGCTGCTGCTCTCAGTTTACACTTTCAGGTTCTCTACAGTGGAAGGAAGGTCAGTATTGCCAGAAATAGTGTGAGTATTTTTTTCATTCCTTAACGCAACTGACAGCGGCAAACGGTATACAGTCATCTCGCGACGTCTGGAGCACTGATATCTCAAAGTCCCTCTTATATCAAAGGTTATGATCTTCAGTTCAGTTCTGTTCAATTCTCTTATCGATGTTACCCAAGTGGCTCAACGGTATGTAACCATAGTTGCACACACTTGGCGCCGTGTGTCCGTCCAATGTCATTCAGTCTGTAATTGTGTCGTCGGTCAGTGCTGCTCAACCAGTATTTATGCATAGATGTTTTGAGGTTATGGTCTGGACATATTTCCTGTTTATATTTACAGTTCAACTCTGGATATCTCAAACTACCGATATCCCAAAGAAATTTGTCTGGGCCCAGAAAATTTACTTTGAGATATTTTTTTTTTCCAGATGTCCAGAGTTGACTGTCTATTGAAATACAATTCATGTGTAAGTTCAGATGAAAGGGCAAACATTGTAGACCCTGTGGCTAAGTTTTGAGCACTGCTGGCGTGATTTGGCTTTGGTGGAGGGGCTGGAAGTTTGGGCACCAAAGCTGTTGCGCCAGACGTGGTTAAATATGCATGGCCAACAGTGTCAATTGAGAAGCAAATACTATTCACTCAGAGAAAGGGGCCCATACATTTATCTTCCAACTGCAACATGTAACCTGCTGTATTAGCTTTTGTGTGTTCAATTTTTGCTGCTGCTCTCAGTTTACACTTTCAGGTTCTCTACAGTGGAAGGAAGGTCAGTATTGCCAGAAATAGTGTGAGTATTTTTTTCATTCCTTAACGCAACTGACAGCGGCAAACGGTATACAGTCATCTCGCGACGTCTGGAGCACTGATATCTCAAAGTCCCTCTTATATCAAAGGTTATGATCTTCAGTTCAGTTCTGTTCAATTCTCTTATCGATGTTACCCAAGTGGCTCAACGGTACGTAACCATAGTTGCACACACTTGGCGCCGTGTGTCCATCCAATGTCATTCAGTCTGTAATTGTGTCGTCGGTCAGTGCTGCTCAACCAGTATTTATGCATAGATGTTTTGAGGTTATGGTCTGGACATATTTCCTGTTTATATTTACAGTTCAACTCTGGATATCTCAAACTACCGATATCCCAAAGAAATTTGTCTGGGCCCAGAAAATTTACTTTGAGATATCAGTAGTTTGGAGATGTCCAGAGTTGACTGTCTATTGAAATACAATTCATGTGTAAGTTCAGATGAAAGGGCAAACATTGTAGACCCTGTGGCTAAGTTTTGAGCACTGCTGGCGTGATTTGGCTTTGGTGGAGGGGCTGGAAGTTTGGGCACCAAAGCTGTTGCGCCAGACGTGGTTAAATATGCATGGCCAACAGTGTCAATTGAGAAGCAAATACTATTCACTCAGAAAAAGGGGCCCATACATTTATCTTCCAACTGCAACATGTAACCTGCTGTATTAGCTTTTGTGTGTTCAATTTTTGCTGCTGCTCTCAGTTTACACTTTCAGGTTCTCTACAGTGGAAGGAAGGTCAGTATTGCCAGAAATAGTGTGAGTATTTTTTTCATTCCTTAACGCAACTGACAGCGGCAAACAGTATACAGTCATCTCGCGACGTCTGGAGCACTGATATCTCAAAGTCCCTCTTATATCAAAGGTTATGATCTTCAGTTCAGTTCTGTTCAATTCTCTTATCGATGTTACCCAAGTGGCTCAACGGTACGTAACCATAGTTGCACACACTTGGCGCCGTGTGTCCGTCCAATGTCATTCAGTCTGTAATTGTGTCGTCGGTCAGTGCTGCTCAACCAGTATTTATGCATAGATGTTTTGAGGTTATGGTCTGGACATATTTCCTGTTTATATTTACAGTTCAACTCTGGATATCTCAAACTACCGATATCCCAAAGAAATTTGTCTGGGCCCAGAAAATTTACTTTGAGATATCAGTAGTTTGGAGATGTCCAGAGTTGACTGTCTATTGAAATAGAATTCATGTGTAAGTTCAGATGAAAGGGCAAACATTGTAGACCCTGTGGCTAAGTTTTGAGCACTGCTGGCGTGATTTGGCTTTGGTGGAGGGGCTGGAAGTTTGGGCACCAAAGCTGTTGCGCCAGACGTGGTTAAATATGCATGGCCAACAGTGTCAATTGAGAAGCAAATACTATTCACTCAGAGAAAGGGGCCCATACATTTATCTTCCAACTGCAACATGTAACCTGCTGTATTAGCTTTTGTGTGTTCAATTTTTGCTGCTGCTCTCAGTTTACACTTTCAGGTTCTCTACAGTGGAAGGAAGGTCAGTATTGCCAGAAATAGTGTGAGTATTTTTTTCATTCCTTAACGCAACTGACAGCGGCAAACGGTATACAGTCATCTCGCGACGTCTGGAGCACTGATATCTCAAAGTCCCTCTTATATCAAAGGTTATGATCTTCAGTTCAGTTCTGTTCAATTCTCTTATCGATGTTACCCAAGTGGCTCAACGGTACGTAACCATAGTTGCACACACTTGGCGCCGTGTGTCCGTCCAATGTCATTCAGTCTGTAATTGTGTCGTCGGTCAGTGCTGCTCAACCAGTATTTATGCATAGATGTTTTGAGGTTATGGTCTGGACATATTTCCTGTTTATATTTACAGTTCAACTCTGGATATCTCAAACTACCGATATCCCAAAGAAATTTGTCTGGGCCCAGAAAATTTACTTTGAGATATTTTTTTTTTTCCAGATGTCCAGAGTTGACTGTCTATTGAAATACAATTCATGTGTAAGTTCAGATGAAAGGGCAAACATTGTAGACCCTGTGGCTAAGTTTTGAGCACTGCTGGCGTGATTTGGCTTTGGTGGAGGGGCTGGAAGTTTGGGCACCAAAGCTGTTGCGCCAGACGTGGTTAAATATGCATGGCCAACAGTGTCAATTGAGAAGCAAATACTATTCACTCAGAGAAAGGGGCCCATACATTTATCTTCCAACTGCAACATGTAACCTGCTGTATTAGCTTTTGTGTGTTCAATTTTTGCTGCTGCTCTCAGTTTACACTTTCAGGTTCTCTACAGTGGAAGGAAGGTCAGTATTGCCAGAAATAGTGTGAGTATTTTTTTCATTCCTTAACGCAACTGACAGCGGCAAACGGTATACAGTCATCTCGCGACGTCTGGAGCACTGATATCTCAAAGTCCCTCTTATATCAAAGGTTATGATCTTCAGTTCAGTTCTGTTCAATTCTCTTATCGATGTTACCCAAGTGGCTCAACGGTACGTAACCATAGTTGCACACACTTGGCGCCGTGTGTCCGTCCAATGTCATTCAGTCTGTAATTGTGTCGTCGGTCAGTGCTGCTCAACCAGTATTTATGCATAGATGTTTTGAGGTTATGGTCTGGACATATTTCCTGTTTATATTTACAGTTCAACTCTGGATATCTCAAACTACCGATATCCCAAAGAAATTTGTCTGGGCCCAGAAAATTTACTTTGAGATATCAGTAGTTTGGAGATGTCCAGAGTTGACTGTCTATTGAAATACAATTCATGTGTAAGTTCAGATGAAAGGGCAAACATTGTAGACCCTGTGGCTAAGTTTTGAGCACTGCTGGCGTGATTTGGCTTTGGTGGAGGGGCTGGAAGTTTGGGCACCAAAGCTGTTGCGCCAGACGTGGTTAAATATGCATGGCCAACAGTGTCAATTGAGAAGCAAATACTATTCACTCAGAGAAAGGGGCCCATACATTTATCTTCCAACTGCAACATGTAACCTGCTGTATTAGCTTTTGTGTGTTCAATTTTTGCTGCTGCTCTCAGTTTACACTTTCAGGTTCTCTACAGTGGAAGGAAGGTCAGTATTGCCAGAAATAGTGTGAGTATTTTTTTCATTCCTTAACGCAACTGACAGCGGCAAACGGTATACAGTCATCTCGCGACGTCTGGAGCACTGATATCTCAAAGTCCCTCTTATATCAAAGGTTATGATCTTCAGTTCAGTTCTGTTCAATTCTCTTATCGATGTTACCCAAGTGGCTCAACGGTACGTAACCATAGTTGCACACACTTGGCGCCGTGTGTCCGTCCAATGTCATTCAGTCTGTAATTGTGTCGTCGGTCAGTGCTGCTCAACCAGTATTTATGCATAGATGTTTTGAGGTTATGGTCTGGACATATTTCCTGTTTATATTTACAGTTCAACTCTGGATATCTCAAACTACCGATATCCCAAAGAAATTTGTCTGGGCCCAGAAAATTTACTTTGAGATATCAGTAGTTTGGAGATGTCCAGAGTTGACTGTCTATTGAAATACAATTCATGTGTAAGTTCAGATGAAAGGGCAAACATTGTAGACCCTGTGGCTAAGTTTTGAGCACTGCTGGCGTGATTTGGCTTTGGTGGAGGGGCTGGAAGTTTGGGCACCAAAGCTGTTGCGCCAGACGTGGTTAAATATGCATGGCCAACAGTGTCAATTGAGAAGCAAATACTATTCACTCAGAGAAAGGGGCCCATACATTTATCTTCCAACTGCAACATGTAACCTGCTGTATTAGCTTTTGTGTGTTCAATTTTTGCTGCTGCTCTCAGTTTACACTTTCAGGTTCTCTACAGTGGAAGGAAGGTCAGTATTGCCAGAAATAGTGTGAGTATTTTTTTCATTCCTTAACGCAACTGACAGCGGCAAACGGTATACAGTCATCTCGCGACGTCTGGAGCACTGATATCTCAAAGTCCCTCTTATATCAAAGGTTATGATCTTCAGTTCAGTTCTGTTCAATTCTCTTATCGATGTTACCCAAGTGGCTCAACGGTACGTAACCATAGTTGCACACACTTGGCGCCGTGTGTCCGTCCAATGTCATTCAGTCTGTAATTGTGTCGTCGGTCAGTGCTGCTCAACCAGTATTTAAGCATAGATGTTTTGAGGTTATGGTCTGGACATATTTCCTGTTTATATTTACAGTTCAACTCTGGATATCTCAAACTACCGATATCCCAAAGAAATTTGTCTGGGCCCAGAAAATTTACTTTGAGATATCAGTAGTTTGGAGATGTCCAGAGTTGACTGTCTATTGAAATAGAATTCATGTGTAAGTTCAGATGAAAGGGCAAACATTGTAGACCCTGTGGCTAAGTTTTGAGCACTGCTGGCGTGATTTGGCTTTGGTGGAGGGGCTGGAAGTTTGGGCACCAAAGCTGTTGCGCCAGACGTGGTTAAATATGCATGGCCAACAGTGTCAATTGAGAAGCAAATACTATTCACTCAGAGAAAGGGGCCCATACATTTATCTTCCAACTGCAACATGTAACCTGCTGTATTAGCTTTTGTGTGTTCAATTTTTGCTGCTGCTCTCAGTTTACACTTTCAGGTTCTCTACAGTGGAAGGAAGGTCAGTATTGCCAGAAATAGTGTGAGTATATTTTTCATTCCTTAACGCAACTGACAGCGGCAAACGGTATACAGTCATCTCGCGACGTCTGGAGCACTGATATCTCAAAGTCCCTCTTATATCAAAGGTTATGATCTTCAGTTCAGTTCTGTTCAATTCTCTTATCGATGTTACCCAAGTGGCTCAACGGTACGTAACCATAGTTGCACACACTTGGCGCCGTGTGTCCGTCCAATGTCATTCAGTCTGTAATTGTGTCGTCGGTCAGTGCTGCTCAACCAGTATTTATGCATAGATGTTTTGAGGTTATGGTCTGGACATATTTCCTGTTTATATTTACAGTTCAACTCTGGATATCTCAAACTACCGATATCCCAAAGAAATTTGTCTGGGCCCAGAAAATTTACTTTGAGATATCAGTAGTTTGGAGATGTCCAGAGTTGACTGTCTATTGAAATACAATTCATGTGTAAGTTCAGATGAAAGGGCAAACATTGTAGACCCTGTGGCTAAGTTTTGAGCACTGCTGGCGTGATTTGGCTTTGGTGGAGGGGCTGGAAGTTTGGGCACCAAAGCTGTTGCGCCAGACGTGGTTAAATATGCATGGCCAACAGTGTCAATTGAGAAGCAAATACTATTCACTCAGAGAAAGGGGCCCATACATTTATCTTCCAACTGCAACATGTAACCTGCTGTATTAGCTTTTGTGTGTTCAATTTTTGCTGCTGCTCTCAGTTTACACTTTCAGGTTCTCTACAGTGGAAGGAAGGTCAGTATTGCCAGAAATAGTGTGAGTATTTTTTTCATTCCTTAACGCAACTGACAGCGGCAAACGGTATACAGTCATCTCGCGACGTCTGGAGCACTGATATCTCAAAGTCCCTCTTATATCAAAGGTTATGATCTTCAGTTCAGTTCTGTTCAATTCTCTTATCGATGTTACCCAAGTGGCTCAACGGTACGTAACCATAGTTGCACACACTTGGCGCCGTGTGTCCATCCAATGTCATTCAGTCTGTAATTGTGTCGTCGGTCAGTGCTGCTCAACCAGTATTTATGCATAGATGTTTTGAGGTTATGGTCTGGACATATTTCCTGTTTATATTTACAGTTCAACTCTGGATATCTCAAACTACCGATATCCCAAAGAAATTTGTCTGGGCCCAGAAAATTTACTTTGAGATATCAGTAGTTTGGAGATGTCCAGAGTTGACTGTCTATTAAAATACAATTCATGTGTAAGTTCAGATGAAAGGGCAAACATTGTAGACCCTGTGGCTAAGTTTTGAGCACTGCTGGCGTGATTTGGCTTTGGTGGAGGGGCTGGAAGTTTGGGCACCAAAGCTGTTGCGCCAGACGTGGTTAAATATGCATGGCCAACAGTGTCAATTGAGAAGCAAATACTATTCACTCAGAGAAAGGGGCCCATACATTTATCTTCCAACTGCAACATGTAACCTGCTGTATTAGCTTTTGTGTGTTCAATTTTTGCTGCTGCTTTCAGTTTACACTTTCAGGTTCTCTACAGTGGAAGGAAGGTCAGTATTGCCAGAAATAGTGTGAGTATTTTTTTCATTCCTTAACGCAACTGACAGCGGCAAACGGTATACAGTCATCTCGCGACGTCTGGAGCACTGATATCTCAAAGTCCCTCTTATATCAAAGGTTATGATCTTCAGTTCAGTTCTGTTCAATTCTCTTATCGATGTTACCCAAGTGGCTCAACGGTACGTAACCATAGTTGCACACACTTGGCGCCGTGTGTCCGTCCAATGTCATTCAGTCTGTAATTGTGTCGTCGGTCAGTGCTGCTCAACCAGTATTTATGCATAGATGTTTTGAGGTTATGGTCTGGACATATTTCCTGTTTATATTTACAGTTCAACTCTGGATATCTCAAACTACCGATATCCCAAAGAAATTTGTCTGGGCCCAGAAAATTTACTTTGAGATATCAGTAGTTTGGAGATGTCCAGAGTTGACTGTCTATTGAAATAGAATTCATGTGTAAGTTCAGATGAAAGGGCAAACATTGTAGACCCTGTGGCTAAGTTTTGAGCACTGCTGGCGTGATTTGGCTTTGGTGGAGGGGCTGGAAGTTTGGGCACCAAAGCTGTTGCGCCAGACGTGGTTAAATATGCATGGCCAACAGTGTCAATTGAGAAGCAAATACTATTCACTCAGAGAAAGGGGCCCATACATTTATCTTCCAACTGCAACATGTAACCTGCTGTATTAGCTTTTGTGTGTTCAATTTTTGCTGCTGCTCTCAGTTTACACTTTCAGGTTCTCTACAGTGGAAGGAAGGTCAGTATTGCCAGAAATAGTGTGAGTATTTTTTTCATTCCTTAACGCAACTGACAGCGGCAAACGGTATACAGTCATCTCGCGACGTCTGGAGCACTGATATCTCAAAGTCCCTCTTATATCAAAGGTTATGATCTTCAGTTCAGTTCTGTTCAATTCTCTTATCGATGTTACCCAAGTGGCTCAACGGTACGTAACCATAGT
This sequence comes from Ctena decussata, assembly GCA_963989385.1. NCBI lineage: Eukaryota > Metazoa > Mollusca > Bivalvia > Lucinida > Lucinidae > Ctena > Ctena decussata. The sequence continues at coordinate 17,152,862 of OZ022511.1, forward strand.
TGCACACACTTGGCGCCGTGTGTCCGTCCAATGTCATTCAGTCTGTAATTGTGTCGTCGGTCAGTGCTGCTCAACCAGTATTTATGCATAGATGTTTTGAGGTTATGGTCTGGACATATTTCCTGTTTATATTTACAGTTCAACTCTGGATATCTCAAACTACCGATATCCCAAAGAAATTTGTCTGGGCCCAGAAAATTTACTTTGAGATATTTTTTTTTTTCCAGATGTCCAGAGTTGACTGTCTATTGAAATACAATTCATGTGTAAGTTCAGATGAAAGGGCAAACATTGTAGACCCTGTGGCTAAGTTTTGAGCACTGCTGGCGTGATTTGGCTTTGGTGGAGGGGCTGGAAGTTTGGGCACCAAAGCTGTTGCGCCAGACGTGGTTAAATATGCATGGCCAACAGTGTCAATTGAGAAGCAAATACTATTCACTCAGAGAAAGGGGCCCATACATTTATCTTCCAACTGCAACATGTAACCTGCTGTATTAGCTTTTGTGTGTTCAATTTTTGCTGCTGCTCTCAGTTTACACTTTCAGGTTCTCTACAGTAGAGGGAAGGTCAGTATTGCCAGAAATAGTGTGAGTATTTTTTTCATTCCTTAACGCAACTGACAGCGGCAAACGGTATACAGTCATCTCGCGACGTCTGGAGCACTGATATCTCAAAGTCCCTCTTATATCAAAGGTTATGATCTTCAGTTCAGTTCTGTTCAATTCTCTTATCGATGTTACCCAAGTGGCTCAACGGTACGTAACCATAGTTGCACACACTTGGCGCCGTGTGTCCGTCCAATGTCATTCAGTCTGTAATTGTGTCGTCGGTCAGTGCTGCTCAACCAGTATTTATGCATAGATGTTTTGAGGTTATGGTCTGGACATATTTCCTGTTTATATTTACAGTTCAACTCTGGATATCTCAAACTACCGATATCCCAAAGAAATTTGTCTGGGCCCAGAAAATTTACTTTGAGATATCAGTAGTTTGGAGATGTCCAGAGTTGACTGTCTATTGAAATACAATTCATGTGTAAGTTCAGATGAAAGGGCAAACATTGTAGACCCTGTGGCTAAGTTTTGAGCACTGCTGGCGTGATTTGGCTTTGGTGGAGGGGCTGGAAGTTTGGGCACCAAAGCTGTTGCGCCAGACGTGGTTAAATATGCATGGCCAACAGTGTCAATTGAGAAGCAAATACTATTCACTCAGAGAAAGGGGCCCATACATTTATCTTCCAACTGCAACATGTAACCTGCTGTATTAGCTTTTGTGTGTTCAATTTTTGCTGCTGCTCTCAGTTTTCACTTTCAGGTTCTCTACAGTGGAAGGAAGGTCAGTATTGCCAGAAATAGTGTGAGTATTTTTTTCATTCCTTAACGCAACTGACAGCGGCAAACGGTATACAGTCATCTCGCGACGTCTGGAGCACTGATATCTCAAAGTCCCTCTTATATCAAAGGTTATGATCTTCAGTTCAGTTCTGTTCAATTCTCTTATCGATGTTACCCAAGTGGCTCAACGGTACGTAACCATAGTTGCACACACTTGGCGCCGTGTGTCCGTCCAATGTCATTCAGTCTGTAATTGTGTCGTCGGTCAGTGCTGCTCAACCAGTATTTATGCATAGATGTTTTGAGGTTATGGTCTGGACATATTTCCTGTTTATATTTACAGTTCAACTCTGGATATCTCAAACTACCGATATCCCAAAGAAATTTGTCTGGGCCCAGAAAATTTACTTTGAGATATCAGTAGTTTGGAGATGTCCAGAGTTGACTGTCTATTGAAATACAATTCATGTGTAAGTTCAGATGAAAGGGCAAACATTGTAGACCCTGTGGCTAAGTTTTGAGCACTGCTGGCGTGATTTGGCTTTGGTGGAGGGGCTGGAAGTTTGGGCACCAAAGCTGTTGCGCCAGACGTGGTTAAATATGCATGGCCAACAGTGTCAATTGAGAAGCAAATACTATTCACTCAGAGAAAGGGGCCCATACATTTATCTTCCAACTGCAACATGTAACCTGCTGTATTAGCTTTTGTGTGTTCAATTTTTGCTGCTGCTCTCAGTTTTCACTTTCAGGTTCTCTACAGTGGAAGGAAGGTCAGTATTGCCAGAAATAGTGTGAGTATTTTTTTCATTCCTTAACGCAACTGACAGCGGCAAACGGTATACAGTCATCTCGCGACGTCTGGAACACTGATATCTCAAAGTCCCTCTTATATCAAAGGTTATGATCTTCAGTTCAGTTCTGTTCAATTCTCTTATCGATGTTACCCAAGTGGCTCAACGGTACGTAACCATAGTTGCACACACTTGGCGCCGTGTGTCCGTCCAATGTCATTCAGTCTGTAATTGTGTCGTCGGTCAGTGCTGCTCAACCAGTATTTATGCATAAATGTTTTGAGGTTATGGTCTGGACATATTTCCTGTTTATATTTACAGTTCAACTCTGGATATCTCAAACTACCGATATCCCAAAGAAATTTGTCTGGGCCCAGAAAATTTACTTTGAGATATCAGTAGTTTGGAGATGTCCAGAGTTGACTGTCTATTGAAATACAATTCATGTGTAAGTTCAGATGAAAGGGCAAACATTGTAGACCCTGTGGCTAAGTTTTGAGCACTGCTGGCGTGATTTGGCTTTGGTGGAGGGGCTGGAAGTTTGGGCACCAAAGCTGTTGCGCCAGATGTGGTTGAATATGCATGGCCAACAGTGTCAATTGAGAAGCAAATACTATTCACTCAGAGAAAGGGGCCCATACATTTATCTTCCAACTGCAACATGTAACCTGCTGTATTAGCTTTTGTGTGTTCAATTTTTGCTGCTGCTTTCAGTTTACACTTTCAGGTTCTCTACAGTGGAAGGAAGGTCAGTATTGCCAGAAATAGTGTGAGTATTTTTTTCATTCCTTAACGCAACTGACAGCGGCAAACGGTATACAGTCATCTCGCGACGTCTGGAGCACTGATATCTCAAAGTCCCTCTTATATCAAAGGTTATGATCTTCAGTTCAGTTCTGTTCAATTCTCTTATCGATGTTACCCAAGTGGCTCAACGGTACGTAACCATAGTTGCACACACTTGGCGCCGTGTGTCCGTCCAATGTCATTCAGTCTGTAATTGTGTCGTCGGTCAGTGCTGCTCAACCAGTATTTATGCATAGATGTTTTGAGGTTATGGTCTGGACATATTTCCTGTTTATATTTACAGTTCAACTCTGGATATCTCAAACTACCGATATCCCAAAGAAATTTGTCTGGGCCCAGAAAATTTACTTTGAGATATCAGTAGTTTGGAGATGTCCAGAGTTGACTGTCTATTGAAATACAATTCATGTGTAAGTTCAGATGAAAGGGCAAACATTGTAGACCCTGTGGCTAAGTTTTGAGCACTGCTGGCGTGATTTGGCTTTGGTGGAGGGGCTGGAAGTTTGGGCACCAAAGCTGTTGCGCCAGACGTGGTTAAATATGCATGGCCAACAGTGTCAATTGAGAAGCAAATACTATTCACTCAGAGAAAGGGGCCCATACATTTATCTTCCAACTGCAACATGTAACCTGCTGTATTAGCTTTTGTGTGTTCAATTTTTGCTGCTGCTTTCAGTTTACACTTTCAGGTTCTCTACAGTGGAAGGAAGGTCAGTATTGCCAGAAATAGTGTGAGTATTTTTTTCATTCCTTAACGCAACTGACAGCGGCAAACGGTATACAGTCATCTCGCGACGTCTGGAGCACTGATATCTCAAAGTCCCTCTTATATCAAAGGTTATGATCTTCAGTTCAGTTCTGTTCAATTCTCTTATCGATGTTACCCAAGTGGCTCAACGGTACGTAACCATAGTTGCACACACTTGGCGCCGTGTGTCCGTCCAATGTCATTCAGTCTGTAATTGTGTCGTCGGTCAGTGCTGCTCAACCAGTATTTATGCATAGATGTTTTGAGGTTATGGTCTGGACATATTTCCTGTTTATATTTACAGTTCAACTCTGGATATCTCAAACTACCGATATCCCAAAGAAATTTGTCTGGGCCCAGAAAATTTACTTTGAGATATCAGTAGTTTGGAGATGTCCAGAGTTGACTGTCTATTGAAATACAATTCATGTGTAAGTTCAGATGAAAGGGCAAACATTGTAGACCCTGTGGCTAAGTTTTGAGCACTGCTGGCGTGATTTGGCTTTGGTGGAGGGGCTGGAAGTTTGGGCACCAAAGCTGTTGCGCCAGACGTGGTTAAATATGCATGGCCAACAGTGTCAATTGAGAAGCAAATACTATTCACTCAGAGAAAGGGGCCCATACATTTATCTTCCAACTGCAACATGTAACCTGCTGTATTAGCTTTTGTGTGTTCAATTTTTGCTGCTGCTCTCAGTTTACACTTTCAGGTTCTCTACAGTGGAAGGAAGGTCAGTATTGCCAGAAATAGTGTGAGTATTTTTTTCATTCCTTAACGCAACTGACAGCGGCAAACGGTATACAGTCATCTCGCGACGTCTGGAGCACTGATATCTCAAAGTCCCTCTTATATCAAAGGTTATGATCTTCAGTTCAGTTCTGTTCAATTCTCTTATCGATGTTACCCAAGTGGCTCAACGGTATGTAACCATAGTTGCACACACTTGGCGCCGTGTGTCCGTCCAATGTCATTCAGTCTGTAATTGTGTCGTCGGTCAGTGCTGCTCAACCAGTATTTATGCATAGATGTTTTGAGGTTATGGTCTGGATATATTTCCTGTTTATATTTACAGTTCAACTCTAGATATCTCAAACTACCGATATCCCAAAGAAATTTGTCTGGGCCCAGAAAATTTACTTTGAGATATTTTTTTTTTTCCAGATGTCCAGAGTTGACTGTCTATTGAAATACAATTCATGTGTAAGTTCAGATGAAAGGGCAAACATTGTAGACCCTGTGGCTAAGTTTTGAGCACTGCTGGCGTGATTTGGCTTTGGTGGAGGGGCTGGAAGTTTGGGCACCAAAGCTGTTGCGCCAGACGTGGTTAAATATGCATGGCCAACAGTGTCAATTGAGAAGCAAATACTATTCACTCAGAGAAAGGGGCCCATACATTTATCTTCCAACTGCAACATGTAACCTGCTGTATTAGCTTTTGTGTGTTCAATTTTTGCTGCTGCTCTCAGTTTACACTTTCAGGTTCTCTACAGTGGAAGGAAGGTCAGTATTGCCAGAAATAGTGTGAGTATTTTTTTCATTCCTTAACGCAACTGACAGCGGCAAACGGTATACAGTCATCTCGCGACGTCTGGAGCACTGATATCTCAAAGTCCCTCTTATATCAAAGGTTATGATCTTCAGTTCAGTTCTGTTCAATTCTCTTATCGATGTTACCCAAGTGGCTCAACGGTACGTAACCATAGTTGCACACACTTGGCGCCGTGTGTCCGTCCAATGTCATTCAGTCTGTAATTGTGTCGTCGGTCAGTGCTGCTCAACCAGTATTTATGCATAGATGTTTTGAGGTTATGGTCTGGATATATTTCCTGTTTATATTTACAGTTCAACTCTGGATATCTCAAACTACCGATATCCCAAAGAAATTTGTCTGGGCCCAGAAAATTTACTTTGAGATATCAGTAGTTTGGAGATGTCCAGAGTTGACTGTCTATTGAAATACAATTCATGTGTAAGTTCAGATGAAAGGGCAAACATTGTAGACCCTGTGGCTAAGTTTTGAGCACTGCTGGCGTGATTTGGCTTTGGTGGAGGGGCTGGAAGTTTGGGCACCAAAGCTGTTGCGCCAGACGTGGTTAAATATGCATGGCCAACAGTGTCAATTGAGAAGCAAATACTATTCACTCAGAGAAAGGGGCCCATACATTTATCTTCCAACTGCAACATGTAACCTGCTGTATTAGCTTTTGTGTGTTCAATTTTTGCTGCTGCTCTCAGTTTACACTTTCAGGTTCTCTACAGTGGAAGGAAGGTCAGTATTGCCAGAAATAGTGTGAGTATTTTTTTCATTCCTTAACGCAACTGACAGCGGCAAACGGTATACAGTCATCTCGCGACGTCTGGAGCACTGATATCTCAAAGTCCCTCTTATATCAAAGGTTATGATCTTCAGTTCAGTTCTGTTCAATTCTCTTATCGATGTTACCCAAGTGGCTCAACGGTACGTAACCATAGTTGCACACACTTGGCGCCGTGTGTCCGTCCAATGTCATTCAGTCTGTAATTGTGTCGTCGGTCAGTGCTGCTCAACCAGTATTTAAGCATAGATGTTTTGAGGTTATGGTCTGGACATATTTCCTGTTTATATTTACAGTTCAACTCTGGATATCTCAAACTACCGATATCCCAAAGAAATTTGTCTGGGCCCAGAAAATTTACTTTGAGATATCAGTAGTTTGGAGATGTCCAGAGTTGACTGTCTATTGAAATACAATTCATGTGTAAGTTCAGATGAAAGGGCAAACATTGTAGACCCTGTGGCTAAGTTTTGAGCACTGCTGGCGTGATTTGGCTTTGGTGGAGGGGCTGGAAGTTTGGCCACCAAAGCTGTTGCGCCAGACGTGGTTAAATATGCATGGCCAACAGTGTCAATTGAGAAGCAAATACTATTCACTCAGAGAAAGGGGCCCATACATTTATCTTCCAACTGCAACATGTAACCTGCTGTATTAGCTTTTGTGTGTTCAATTTTTGCTGCTTCTCTCAGTTTACACTTTCAGGTTCTCTACAGTGGAAGGAAGGTCAGTATTGCCAGAAATAGTGTGAGTATATTTTTCATTCCTTAACGCAACTGACAGCGGCAAACGGTATACAGTCATCTCGCGACGTCTGGAGCACTGATATCTCAAAGTCCCTCTTATATCAAAGGTTATGATCTTCAGTTCAGTTCTGTTCAATTCTCTTATCGATGTTACCCAAGTGGCTCAACGGTACGTAACCATAGTTGCACACACTTGGCGCCGTGTGTCCGTCCAATGTCATTCAGTCTGTAATTGTGTCGTCGGTCAGTGCTGCTCAACCAGTATTTATGCATAGATGTTTTGAGGTTATGGTCTGGACATATTTCCTGTTTATATTTACAGTTCAACTCTGGATATCTCAAACTACCGATATCCCAAAGAAATTTGTCTGGGCCCAGAAAATTTACTTTGAGATATCAGTAGTTTGGAGATGTCCAGAGTTGACTGTCTATTGAAATACAATTCATGTGTAAGTTCAGATGAAAGGGCAAACATTGTAGACCCTGTGGCTAAGTTTTGAGCACTGCTGGCGTGATTTGGCTTTGGTGGAGGGGCTGGAAGTTTGGGCACCAAAGCTGTTGCGCCAGACGTGGTTAAATATGCATGGCCAACAGTGTCAATTGAGAAGCAAATACTATTCACTCAGAGAAAGGGGCCCATACATTTATCTTCCAACTGCAACATGTAACCTGCTGTATTAGCGTTTGTGTGTTCAATTTTTGCTGCTGCTCTCAGTTTTCACTTTCAGGTTCTCTACAGTGGAAGGAAGGTCAGTATTGCCAGAAATAGTGTGAGTATTTTTTTCATTCCTTAACGCAACTGACAGCGGCAAACGGTATACAGTCATCTCGCGACGTCTGGAGCACTGATATCTCAAAGTCCCTCTTATATCAAAGGTTATGATCTTCAGTTCAGTTCTGTTCAATTCTCTTATGGATGTTACCCAAGTGGCTCAACGGTACGTAACCATAGTTGCACACACTTGGCGCCGTGTGTCCGTCCAATGTCATTCAGTCTGTAATTGTGTCGTCGGTCAGTGCTGCTCAACCAGTATTTATGCATAGATGTTTTGAGGTTATGGTCTGGACATATTTCCTGTTTATATTTACAGTTCAACTCTGGATATCTCAAACTACCGATATCCCAAAGAAATTTGTCTGGGCCCAGAAAATTTACTTTGAGATATCAGTAGTTTGGAGATGTCCAGAGTTGACTGTCTATTAAAATACAATTCATGTGTAAGTTCAGATGAAAGGGCAAACATTGTAGACCCTGTGGCTAAGTTTTGAGCACTGCTGGCGTGATTTGGCTTTGGTGGAGGGGCTGGAAGTTTGGGCACCAAAGCTGTTGCGCCAGACGTGGTTAAATATGCATGGCCAACAGTGTCAATTGAGAAGCAAATACTATTCACTCAGAGAAAGGGGCCCATACATTTATCTTCCAACTGCAACATGTAACCCGCTGTATTAGCTTTTGTGTGTTCAATTTTTGCTGCTGCTCTCAGTTTACACTTTCAGGTTCTCTACAGTGGAGGGAAGGTCAGTATTGCCAGAAATAGTGTGAGTATTTTTTTTATTCCTTAACGCAACTGACAGCGGCAAACGGTATACAGTCATCTCGCGACGTCTGGAGCACTGATATCTCAAAGTCCCTCTTATATCAAAGGTTATGATCTTCAGTTCAGTTCTGTTCAATTCTCTTATCGATGTTACCCAAGTGGCTCAACGGTACGTAACCATAGTTGCACACACTTGGCGCCGTGTGTCCGTCCAATGTCATTCAGTCTGTAATTGTGTCGTCGGTCAGTGCTGCTCAACCAGTATTTATGCATAGATGTTTTGAGGTTATGGTCTGGACATATTTCCTGTTTATATTTACAGTTCAACTCTGGATATCTCAAACTACCGATATCCCAAAGAAATTTGTCTGGGCCCAGAAAATTTACTTTGAGATATCAGTAGTTTGGAGATGTCCAGAGTTGACTGTCTATTGAAATACAATTCATGTGTAAGTTCAGATGAAAGGGCAAACATTGTAGACCCTGTGGCTAAGTTTTGAGCACTGCTGGCGTGATTTGGCTTTGGTGGAGGGGCTGGAAGTTTGGGCACCAAAGCTGTTGCGCCAGACGTGGTTAAATATGCATGGCCAACAGTGTCAATTGAGAAGCAAATACTATTCACTCAGAGAAAGGGGCCCATACATTTATCTTCCAACTGCAACATGTAACCTGCTGTATTAGCTTTTGTGTGTTCAATTTTTGCTGCTGCTCTCAGTTTACACTTTCAGGTTCTCTACAGTGGAAGGAAGGTCAGTATTGCCAGAAATAGTGTGAGTATTTTTTTCATTCCTTAACGCAACTGACAGCGGCAAACGGTATACAGTCATCTCTCGACGTCTGTAGCACTGATATCTCAAAGTCCCTCTTATATCAAAGGTTATGATCTTCAGTTCAGTTCTGTTCAATTCTCTTATCGATGTTACCCAAGTGGCTCAACGGTACGTAACCATAGTTGCACACACTTGGCGCCGTGTGTCCGTCCAATGTCATTCAGTCTGTAATTGTGTCGTCGGTCAGTGCTGCTCAACCAGTATTTATGCATAGATGTTTTGAGGTTATGGTCTGGACATATTTCCTGTTTATATTTACAGTTCAACTCTGGATATCTCAAACTACCGATATCCCAAAGAAATTTGTCTGGGCCCAGAAAATTTACTTTGAGATATCAGTAGTTTGGAGATGTCCAGAGTTGACTGTCTATTGAAATACAATTCATGTGTAAGTTCAGATGAAAGGGCAAACATTGTAGACCCTGTGGCTAAGTTTTGAGCACTGCTGGCGTGATTTGGCTTTGGTGGAGGGGCTGGAAGTTTGGGCACCAAAGCTGTTGCGCCAGACGTGGTTAAATATGCATGGCCAACAGTGTCAATTGAGAAGCAAATACTATTCACTCAGAGAAAGGGGCCCATACATTTATCTTCCAACTGCAACATGTAACCTGCTGTATTAGCTTTTGTGTGTTCAATTTTTGCTGCTGCTCTCAGTTTACACTTTCAGGTTCTCTACAGTGGAAGGAAGGTCAGTATTGCCAGAAATAGTGTGAGTATTTTTTTCATTCCTTAACGCAACTGACAGCGGCAAACGGTATACAGTCATCTCGCGACGTCTGGAGCACTGATATCTCAAAGTCCCTCTTATATCAAAGGTTATGATCTTCAGTTCAGTTCTGTTCAATTCTCTTATCGATGTTACCCAAGTGGCTCAACGGTACGTAACCATAGTTGCACACACTTGGCGCCGTGTGTCCGTCCAATGTCATTCAGTCTGTAATTGTGTCGTCGGTCAGTGCTGCTCAACCAGTATTTATGCATAGATGTTTTGAGGTTATGGTCTGGACATATTTCCTGTTTATATTTACAGTTCAACTCTGGATATCTCAAACTACCGATATCCCAAAGAAATTTGTCTGGGCCCAGAAAATTTACTTTGAGATATCAGTAGTTTGGAGATGTCCAGAGTTGACTGTCTATTGAAATACAATTCATGTGTAAGTTCAGATGAAAGGGCAAACATTGTAGACCCTGTGGCTAAGTTTTGAGCACTGCTGGCGTGATTTGGCTTTGGTGGAGGGGCTGGAAGTTTGGGCACCAAAGCTGTTGCGCCAGATGTGGTTAAATATGCATGGCCAACAGTGTCAATTGAGAAGCAAATACTATTCACTCAGAGAAAGGGGCCCATACATTTATCTTCCAACTGCAACATGTAACCTGCTGTATTAGCTTTTGTGTGTTCAATTTTTGCTGCTGCTCTCAGTTTACACTTTCAGGTTCTCTACAGTGGAAGGAAGGTCAGTATTGCCAGAAATAGTGTGAGTATTTTTTTCATTCCTTAACGCAACTGACAGCGGCAAACGGTATACAGTCATCTCGCGACGTCTGGAGCACTGATATCTCAAAGTCCCTCTTATATCAAAGGTTATGATCTTCAGTTCAGTTCTGTTCAATTCTCTTATCGATGTTACCCAAGTGGCTCAACGGTACGTAACCATAGTTGCACACACTTGGCGCCGTGTGTCCGTCCAATGTCATTCAGTCTGTAATTGTGTCGTCGGTCAGTGCTGCTCAACCAGTATTTATGCATAGATGTTTTGAGGTTATGGTCTGGACATATTTCCTGTTTATATTTACAGTTCAACTCTGGATATCTCAAACTACCGATATCCCAAAGAAATTTGTCTGGGCCCAGAAAATTTACTTTGAGATATCAGTAGTTTGGAGATGTCCAGAGTTGACTGTCTATCGAAATACAATTCATGTGTAAGTTCAGATGAAAGGGCAAACATTGTAGACCCTGTGGCTAAGTTTTGAGCACTGCTGGCATGATTTGGCTTTGGTGGAGGGGCTGGAAGTTTGGGCACCAAAGCTGTTGCGCCAGACGTGGTTAAATATGCATGGCCAACAGTGTCAATTGAGAAGCAAATACTATTCACTCAGAGAAAGGGGCCCATACATTTATCTTCCAACTGCAACATGTAACCTGCTGTATTAGCTTTTGTGTGTTCAATTTTTGCTGCTGCTCTCAGTTTACACTTTCAGGTTCTCTACAGTGGAAGGAAGGTCAGTATTGCCAGAAATAGTGTGAGTATTTTTTTCATTCCTTAACGCAACTGACAGCGGCAAACGGTATACAGTCATCTCGCGACGTCTGGAGCACTGATATCTCAAAGTCCCTCTTATATCAAATGTTATGATCTTCAGCTCAGTTTTGTTCAATTCTCTTATCGATGTTACCCAAGTGGCTCAACGGTACGTAACCATAGTTGCACACACTTGGCACCGTGTGTCCGTCCAATGTCATTCAGTCTGTAATTGTGTCGTCGGTCAGTGCTGCTCAACCAGTATTTATGCATAGATGTTTTGAGGTTATGGTCTGGACATATTTCCTGTTTATATTTACAGTTCAACTCTGGATATCTCAAACTACCGATATCCCAAAGAAATTTGTCTGGGCCCAGAAAATTTACTTTGAGATATTTTTTTTTTCCAGATGTCCAGAGTTGACTGTCTATTGAAATACAATTCATATGTAAGTTCAGATGAAAGGGCAAACATTGTAGACCCTGTGGCTAAGTTTTGAGCACTGCTGGCGTGATTTGGCTTTGGTGGAGGGGCTGGAAGTTTGGGCACCAAAGCTGTTGCGCCAGACGTGGTTAAATATGCATGGCCAACAGTGTCAATTGAGAAGCAAATACTATTCACTCAGAGAAAGGGGCCCATACATTTATCTTCCAACTGCAACATGTAACCTGCTGTATTAGCTTTTGTGTGTTCAATTTTTGCTGCTGCTCTCAGTTTACACTTTCAGGTTCTCTACAGCGGAAGGAAGGTCAGTATTGCCAGAAATAGTGTGAGTATTTTTTTCATTCCTTAACGCAACTGACAGCGGCAAACGGTATACAGTCATCTCGCGACGTCTGGAGCACTGATATCTCAAAGTCCCTCTTATATCAAAGGTTATGATCTTCAGTTCAGTTCTGTTCAATTCTCTTATCGATGTTACCCAAGTGGCTCAACGGTACGTAACCATAGTTGCACACACTTGGCGCCGTGTGTCCGTCCAATGTCATTCAGTCTGTAATTGTGTCGTCGGTCAGTGCTGCTCAACCAGTATTTATGCATAGATGTTTTGAGGTTATGGTCTGGACATATTTCCTGTTTATATTTACAGTTCAACTCTGGATATCTCAAACTACCGATATCCCAAAGAAATTTGTCTGGGCCCAGAAAATTTACTTTGAGATATCAGTAGTTTGGAGATGTCCAGAGTTGACTGTCTATTGAAATACAATTCATGTGTAAGTTCAGATGAAAGGGCAAACATTGTAGACCCTGTGGCTAAGTTTTGAGCACTGCTGGCGTGATTTGGCTTTGGTGGAGGGGCTGGAAGTTTGGGCACCAAAGCTGTTGCGCCAGACGTGGTTAAATATGCATGGCCAACAGTGTCAATTGAGAAGCAAATACTATTCACTCAGAGAAAGGGGCCCATACATTTATCTTCCAACTGCAACATGTAACCTGCTGTATTAGCTTTTGTGTGTTCAATTTTTGCTGCTGCTCTCAGTTTACACTTTCAGGTTCTCTACAGTGGAAGGAAGGTCAGTATTGCCAGAAATAGTGTGAGTATTTTTTTCATTCCTTAACGCAACTGACAGCGGCAAACGGTATACAGTCATCTCGCGACGTCTGGAGCACTGATATCTCAAAGTCCCTCTTATATCAAAGGTTATGATCTTCAGTTCAGTTCTGTTCAATTCTCTTATCGATGTTACCCAAGTGGCTCAACGGTACGTAACCATAGTTGCACACACTTGGCGCCGTGTGTCCGTCCAATGTCATTCAGTCTGTAATTGTGTCGTCGGTCAGTGCTGCTCAACCAGTATTTATGCATAGATGTTTTGAGGTTATGGTCTGGACATATTTCCTGTTTATATTTACAGTTCAACTCTGGATATCTCAAACTACCGATATCCCAAAGAAATTTGTCTGGGCCCAGAAAATTTACTTTGAGATATCAGTAGTTTGGAGATGTCCAGAGTTGACTGTCTATTGAAATACAATTCATGTGTAAGTTCAGATGAAAGGGCAAACATTGTAGACCCTGTGGCTAAGTTTTGAGCACTGCTGGCGTGATTTGGCTTTGGTGGAGGGGCTGGAAGTTTGGGCACCAAAGCTGTTGCGCCAGACGTGGTTAAATATGCATGGCCAACAGTGTCAATTGAGAAGCAAATACTATTCACTCAGAGAAAGGGGCCCATACATTTATCTTCCAACTGCAACATGTAACCTGCTGTATTAGCTTTTGTGTGTTCAATTTTTGCTGCTGCTCTCAGTTTACACTTTCAGGTTCTCTACAGTGGAAGGAAGGTCAGTATTGCCAGAAATAGTGTGAGTATTTTTTTCATTCCTTAACGCAACTGACAGCGGCAAACAGTATACAGTCATCTCCCGACGTCTGGAGCACTGATATCTCAAAGTCCCTCTTATATCAAAGGTTATGATCTTCAGTTCAGTTCTGTTCAATTCTCTTATCGATGTTACCCAAGTTGCTCAACAGTACGTAACCATAGTTGCACACACTTGGCGCCGTGTGTCCGTCCAATGTCATTCAGTCTGTAATTGTGTCGTCGGTCAGTGCTGCTCAACCAGTATTTATGCATAGATGTTTTGAGGTTATGGTCTGGACATATTTCCTGTTTATATTTACAGTTCAACTCTGGATATCTCAAACTACCGATATCCCAAAGAAATTTGTCTGGGCCCAGAAAATTTACTTTGAGATATCAGTAGTTTGGAGATGTCCAGAGTTGACTGTCTATTGAAATAGAATTCATGTGTAAGTTCAGATGAAAGGGCAAACATTGTAGACCCTGTGGCTAAGTTTTGAGCACTGCTGGCGTGATTTGGCTTTGGTGGAGGGGCTGGAAGTTTGGGCACCAAAGCTGTTGCGCCAGACGTGGTTAAATATGCATGGCCAACAGTGTCAATTGAGAAGCAAATACTATTCACTCAGAGAAAGGGGCCCATACATTTATCTTCCAACTGCAACATGTAACCTGCTGTATTAGCTTTTGTGTGTTCAATTTTTGCTGCTGCTCTCAGTTTACACTTTCAGGTTCTCTACAGTGGAAGGAAGGTCAGTATTGCCAGAAATAGTGTGAGTATTTTTTTCATTCCTTAACACAACTGACAGCGGCAAACGGTATACAGTCATCTCTCGACGTCTGGAGCACTGATATCTCAAAGTCCCTCTTATATCAAAGGTTATGATCTTCAGTTCAGTTCTGTTCAATTCTCTTATCGATGTTACCCAAGTGGCTCAACGGTACGTAACCATAGTTGCACACACTTGGCGCCGTGTGTCCGTCCAATGTCATTCAGTCTGTCATTGTGTCGTCGGTCAGTGCTGCTCAACCAGTATTTATGCATAGATGTTTTGAGGTTATGGTCTGGACATATTTCCTGTTTATATTTACAGTTCAACTCTGGATATCTCAAACTACAGATATCCCAAAGAAATTTGTCTGGGCCCAGAAAATTTACTTTGAGATATCAGTAGTTTGGAGATGTCCAGAGTTGACTGTCTATTGAAATACAATTCATGTGTAAGTTCAGATGAAAGGGCAAACATTGTAGACCCTGTGGCTAAGTTTTGAGCACTGCTGGCGTGATTTGGCTTTGGTGGAGGGGCTGGAAGTTTGGGCACCAAAGCTGTTGCGCCAGACGTGGTTAAATATGCATGGCCAACAGTGTCAATTGAGACGCAAATACTATTCACTCAGAGAAAGGGGCCCATACATTTATCTTCCAACTGCAACATGTAACCTGCTGTATTAGCTTTTGTGTGTTCAATTTTTGCTGCTGCTCTCAGTTTACACTTTCAGGTTCTCTACAGTGGAAGGAAGGTCAGTATTGCCAGAAATAGTGTGAGTATTTTTTTCATTCCTTAACGCAACTGACAGCGGCAAACGGTATACAGTCATCTCGCGACGTCTGGAGCACTGATATCTCAAAGTCCCTCTTATATCAAAGGTTATGATCTTCAGTTCAGTTCTGTTCAATTCTCTTATCGATGTTACCCAAGTGGCTCAACGGTACGTAACCATAGTTGCACACACTTGGCGCCGTGTGTCCGTCCAATGTCATTCAGTCTGTAATTGTGTCGTCGGTCAGTGCTGCTCAACCAGTATTTATGCATAGATGTTTTGAGGTTATGGTCTGGACATATTTCCTGTTTATATTTACAGTTCAACTCTGGATATCTCAAACTACCGATATCCCAAAGAAATTTGTCTGGGCCCAGAAAATTTACTTTGAGATATCAGTAGTTTGGAGATGTCCAGAGTTGACTGTCTATTGAAATACAATTCATGTGTAAGTTCAGATGAAAGGGCAAACATTGTAGACCCTGTTGCTAAGTTTTGAGCACTGCTGGCGTGATTTGGCTTTGGTGGAGGGGCTGGAAGTTTGGGCACCAAAGCTGTTGCGCCAGACGTGGTTAAATATGCATGGCCAACAGTGTCAATTGAGAAGCAAATACTATTCACTCAGAGAAAGGGGGGAAATACATTTATCTTCCAACTGCAACATGTAACCTGCTGTATTAGCTTTTGTGTGTTCAATTTTTGCTGCTGCTCTCAGTTTACACTTTCAGGTTCTCTACAGTGGAAGGAAGGTCAGTATTGCCAGAAATAGTGTGAGTATTTTTTTCATTCCTTAACGCAACTGACAGCGGCAAACGGTATACAGTCATCTCGCGACGTCTGGAGCACTGATATCTCAAAGTCCCTCTTATATCAAAGGTTATGATCTTCAGTTCAGTTCTGTTCAATTCTCTTATCGATGTTACCCAAGTGGCTCAACGGTACGTAACCATAGTTGCACACACTTGGCGCCGTGTGTCCGTCCAATGTCATTCAGTCTGTAATTGTGTCGTCGGTCAGTGCTGCTCAACCAGTATTTATGCATAGATGTTTTGAGGTTATGGTCTGGACATATTTCCTGTTTATATTTACAGTTCAACTCTGGATATCTCAAACTACCGATATCCCAAAGAAATTTGTCTGGGCCCAGAAAATTTACTTTGAGATATCAGTAGTTTGGAGATGTCCAGAGTTGACTCTCTATTGAAATACAATTCATGTGTAAGTGCAGATGAAAGGGCAAACATTGTAGACCCTGTGGCTAAGTTTTGAGCACTGCTGGCGTGATTTGGCTTTGGTGGAGGGGCTGGAAGTTTGGGCACCAAAGCTGTTGCGCCAGACGTGGTTAAATATGCATGGCCAACAGTGTCAATTGAGAAACAAATACTATTCACTCAGAGAAAGGGGCCCATACATTTATCTTCCAACTGCAACATGTAACCTGCTGTATTAGCTTTTGTGTGTTCAATTTTTGTTGCTGCTCTCAGTTTACACTTTCAGGTTCTCTACAGTGGAAGGAAGGTCAGTATTGCCAGAAATAGTGTGAGTATTTTTTTCATTCCTTAACGCAACTGACAGCGGCAAACGGTATACAGTCATCTCGCGACGTCTGGAGCACTGATATCTCAAAGTCCCTCTTATATCAAAGGTTATGATCTTCAGTTCAGTTCTGTTCAATTCTCTTATCGATGTTACCCAAGTGGCTCAACAGTACGTAACCATAGTTGCACACACTTGGCGCCGTGTGTCCGTCCAATGTCATTCAGTCTGTAATTGTGTCGTCGGTCAGTGCTGCTCAACCAGTATTTATGCATAGATGTTTTGAGGTTATGGTCTGGACATATTTCCTGTTTATATTTACAGTTCAACTCTGGATATCTCAAACTACCGATATCCCAAAGAATTTGTCTGGGCCCAGAAAATTTACTTTGAGATATCAGTAGTTTGGAGATGTCCAGAGTTGACTGTCTATTGAAATACAATTCATGTGTAAGTTCAGATGAAAGGGCAAACATTGTAGACCCTGTGGCTAAGTTTTGAGCACTGCTGGCGTGATTTGGCTTTGGTGGAGGGGCTGGAAGTTTGGGCACCAAAGTTGTTGCGCCAGACGTGGTTAAATATGCATGGCCAACAGTGTCAATTGAGAAGCAAATACTATTCACTCAGAGAAAGGGGCCCATACATTTATCTTCCAACTGCAACATGTAACCTGCTGTATTAGCTTTTGTGTGTTCAATTTTTGCTGCTGCTCTCAGTTTACACTTTCAGGTTCTCTACAGTGGAAGGAAGGTCAGTATTGCCAGAAATAGTGTGAGTATTTTTTTCATTCCTTAACGCAACTGACAGCGGCAAACGGTATACAGTCATCTCGCGACGTCTGGAGCACTGATATCTCAAAGTCCCTCTTATATCAAAGGTTATGATCTTCAGTTCAGTTCTGTTCAATTCTCTTATCGATGTTACCCAAGTGGCTCAACGGTACGTAACCATAGTTGCACACACTTGGCGCCGTGTGTCCGTCCAATGTCATTCAGTCTGTAATTGTGTCGTCGGTCAGTGCTGCTCAACCAGTATTTATGCATAGATGTTTTGAGGTTATGGTCTGGACATATTTCCTGTTTATATTTACAGTTCAACTCTGGATATCTCAAACTACCGATATCCCAAAGAAATTTGTCTGGGCCCAGAAAATTTACTTTGAGATATCAGTAGTTTGGAGATGTCCAGAGTTGACTGTCTATTGAAATACAATTCATGTGTAAGTTCAGATGAAAGGGCAAACATTGTAGACCCTGTGGCTAAGTTTTGAGCACTGCTGGCGTGATTTGGCTTTGGTGGAGGGGCTGGAAGTTTGGGCACCAAAGCTGTTGCGCCAGACGTGGTTAAATATGCATGGCCAACAGTGTCAATTGAGAAGCAAATACTATTCACTCAGAGAAAGGGGCCCATACATTTATCTTCCAACTGCAACATGTAACCTGCTGTATTAGCTTTTGTGTGTTCAATTTTTGCTGCTGCTCTCAGTTTACACTTTCAGGTTCTCTACAGTGGAAGGAAGGTCAGTATTGCCAGAAATAGTGTGAGTATTTTTTTCATTCCTTAACGCAACTGACAGCGGCAAACGGTATACAGTCATCTCGCGACGTCTGGAGCACTGATATCTCAAAGTCCCTCTTATATCAAAGGTTATGATCGTCAGTTCAGTTCTGTTCAATTCTCTTATCGATGTTACCCAAGTGGCTCAACGGTACGTAACCATAGTTGCACACACTTGGCGCCGTGTGTCCGTCCAATGTCATTCAGTCTGTAATTGTGTCGTCGGTCAGTGCTGCTCAACCAGTATTTATGCATAGATGTTTTGAGGTTATGGTCTGGACATATTTCCTGTTTATATTTACAGTTCAACTCTGGATATCTCAAACTACCGATATCCCAAAGAAATTTGTCTGGGCCCAGAAAATTTACTTTGAGATATCAGTAGTTTGGAGATGTCCAGAGTTGACTGTCTATTGAAATAGAATTCATGTGTAAGTTCAGATGAAAGGGCAAACATTGTAGACCCTGTGGCTAAGTTTTGAGCACTGCTGGCGTGATTTGGCTTTGGTGGAGGGGCTGGAAGTTTGGGCACCAAAGCTGTTGCGCCAGACGTGGTTAAATATGCATGGCCAACAGTGTCAATTGAGAAGCAAATACTATTCACTCAGAGAAAGGGGGGAAATACATTTATCTTCCAACTGCAACATGTAACCTGCTGTATTAGCTTTTGTGTGTTCAATTTTTGCTGCTGCTCTCAGTTTACACTTTCAGGTTCTCTACAGTGGAAGGAAGGTCAGTATTGCCAGAAATAGTGTGAGTATTTTTTTCATTCCTTAACGCAACTGACAGCGGCAAACGGTATACAGTCATCTCGCGACGTCTGGAGCACTGATATCTCAAAGTCCCTCTTATATCAAAGGTTATGATCTTCAGTTCAGTTCTGTTCAATTCTCTTATCGATGTTACCCAAGTGGCTCAACGGTACGTAACCATAGTTGCACACACTTGGCGCCATGTGTCCGTCCAATGTCATTCAGTCTGTAATTGTGTCGTCGGTCAGTGCTGCTCAACCAGTATTTATGCATAGATGTTTTGAGGTTATGGTCTGGACATATTTCCTGTTTATATTTACAGTTCAACTCTGGATATCTCAAACTACCGATATCCCAAAGAAATTTGTCTGGGCCCAGAAAATTTACTTTGAGATATCAGTAGTTTGGAGATGTCCAGAGTTGACTGTCTATTGAAATACAATTCATGTGTAAGTTCAGATGAAAGGGCAAACATTGTAGACCCTGTGGCTAAGTTTTGAGCACTGCTGGCGTGATTTGGCTTTGGTGGAGGGGCTGGAAGTTTGGGCACCAAAGCTGTTGCGCCAGACGTGGTTAAATATGCATGGCCAACAGTGTCAATTGAGAAGCAAATACTATTCACTCAGAGAAAGGGGCCCATACATTTATCTTCCAACTGCAACATGTAACCTGCTGTATTAGCTTTTGTGTGTTCAATTTTTGCTGCTGCTCTCAGTTTACACTTTCAGGTTCTCTACAGTGGAAGGAAGGTCAGTATTGCCAGAAATAGTGTGAGTATTTTTTTCATTCCTTAACGCAACTGACAGCGGCAAACGGTATACAGTCATCTCGCGACGTCTGGAGCACTGATATCTCAAAGTCCCTCTTATATCAAAGGTTATGATCTTCAGTTCAGTTCTGTTCAATTCTCTTATCGATGTTACCCAAGTGGCTCAACGGTACGTAACCATACTTGCACACACTTGGCGCCGTGTGTCCGTCCAATGTCATTCAGTCTGTAATTGTGTCGTCGGTCAGTGCTGCTCAACCAGTATTTATGCATAGATGTTTTGAGGTTATGGTCTGGACATATTTCCTGTTTATATTTACAGTTCAACTCTGGATATCTCAAACTACCGATATCCCAAAGAAATTTGTCTGGGCCCAGAAAATTTACTTTGAGATATCAGTAGTTTGGAGATGTCCAGAGTTGACTGTCTATTGAAATAGAATTCATGTGTAAGTTCAGATGAAAGGGCAAACATTGTAGACCCTGTGGCTAAGTTTGAGCACTGCTGGCGTGATTTGGCTTTGGTGGAGGGGCTGGAAGTTTGGGCACCAAAGCTGTTGCGCCAGACGTGGTTAAATATGCATGGCCAACAGTGTCAATTGAGAAGCAAATACTATTCACTCAGAGAAAGGGGCCCATACATTTATCTTCCAACTGCAACATGTAACCTGCTGTATTAGCTTTTGTGTGTTCAATTTTTGCTGCTGCTCTCAGTTTACACTTTCAGGTTCTCTACAGTGGAAGGAAGGTCAGTATTGCCAGAAATAGTGTGAGTATTTTTTCATTCCTTAACGCAACTGACAGCGGCAAACGGTATACAGTCATCTCGCGACGTTTGGAGCACTGATATCTCAAAGTCCCTCTTATATCAAAGGTTATGATCTTCAGTTCAGTTCTGTTCAATTCTCTTATCGATGTTACCCAAGTGGCTCAACGGTACGTAACCATAGTTGCACACACTTGGCGCCGTGTGTCCGTCCAATGTCATTCAGTCTGTAATTGTGTCGTCGGTCAGTGCTGCTCAACCAGTATTTATGCATAGATGTTTTGAGGTTATGGTCTGGACATATTTCCTGTTTATATTTACAGTTCAACTCTGGATATCTCAAACTACCGATATCCCAAAGAAATTTGTCTGGGCCCAGAAAATTTACTTTGAGATATCAGTAGTTTGGAGATGTCCAGAGTTGACTGTCTATTGAAATACAATTCATGTGTAAGTTCAGATGAAAGGGCAAACATTGTAGACCCTGTGGCTAAGTTTTGAGCACTGCTGGCGTGATTTGGCTTTGGTGGAGGGGCTGGAAGTTTGGGCACCAAAGCTGTTGCGCCAGACGTGGTTAAATATGCATGGCCAACAGTGTCAATTGAGAAGCAAATACTATTCACTCAGAGAAAGGGGCCCATACATTTATCTTCCAACTGCAACATGTAACCTGCTGTATTAGCTTTTGTGTGTTCAATTTTTGCTGCTGCTCTCAGTTTACACTTTCAGGTTCTCTACAGTGGAAGGAAGGTCAGTATTGCCAGAAATAGTGTGAGTATTTTTTTCATTCCTTAACGCAACTGACAGCGGCAAACGGTATACAGTCATCTCGCGATGTCTGGAGCACTGATATCTCAAAGTCCCTCTTATATCAAAGGTTATGATCTTCAGTTCAGTTCTGTTCAATTCTCTTATCGATGTTACCCAAGTGGCTCAACGGTACGTAACCATAGTTGCACACACTTGGCGCCGTGTGTCCGTCCAATGTCATTCAGTCTGTAATTGTGTCGTCGGTCAGTGCTGCTCAACCAGTATTTATGCATAGATGTTTTGAGGTTATGGTCTGGACATATTTCCTGTTTATATTTACAGTTCAACTCTGGATATCTCAAACTACCGATATCCCAAAGAAATTTGTCTGGGCCCAGAAAATTTACTTTGAGATATCAGTAGTTTGGAGATGTCCAGAGTTGACTGTCTATTGAAATACAATTCATGTGTAAGTTCAGATGAAAGGGCAAACATTGTAGACCCTGTGGCTAAGTTTTGAGCACTGCTGGCGTGATTTGGCTTTGGTGGAGGGGCTGGAAGTTTGGGCACCAAAGCTGTTGCGCCAGACGTGGTTAAATATGCATGGCCAACAGTGTCAATTGAGAAGCAAATACTATTCACTCAGAGAAAGGGGCCCATACATTTATCTTCCAACTGCAACATGTAACCTGCTGTATTAGCTTTTGTGTGTTCAATTTTTGCTGCTGCTCTCAGTTTACACTTTCAGGTTCTCTACAGTGGAAGGAAGGTCAGTATTGCCAGAAATAGTGTGAGTATTTTTTTCATTCCTTAACGCAACTGACAGCGGCAAACGGTATACAGTCATCTCGCGACGTCTGGAGCACTGATATCTCAAAGTCCCTCTTATATCAAAGGTTATGATCTTCAGTTCAGTTCTGTTCAATTCTCTTATCGATGTTACCCAAGTGGCTCAACGGTACGTAACCATAGTTGCACACACTTGGCGCCGTGTGTCCGTCCAATGTCATTCAGTCTGTAATTGTGTCGTCGGTCAGTGCTGCTCAACCAGTATTTATGCATAGATGTTTTGAGGTTATGGTCTGGACATATTTCCTGTTTATATTTACAGTTCAACTCTGGATATCTCAAACTACCGATATCCCAAAGAAATTTGTCTGGGCCCAGAAAATTTACTTTGAGATATCAGTAGTTTGGAGATGTCCAGAGTTGACTGTCTATTGAAATACAATTCATGTGTAAGTTCAGATGAAAGGGCAAACATTGTAGACCCTGTGGCTAAGTTTTGAGCACTGCTGGCGTGATTTGGCTTTGGTGGAGGGGCTGGAAGTTTGGGCACCAAAGCTGTTGCGCCAGACGTGGTTAAATATGCATGGCCAACAGTGTCAATTGAGAAGCAAATACTATTCACTCAGAGAAAGGGGCCCATACATTTATCTTCCAACTGCAACATGTAACCTGCTGTATTAGCTTTTGTGTGTTCAATTTTTGCTGCTGCTCTCAGTTTACACTTTCAGGTTCTCTACAGTGGAAGGAAGGTCAGTATTGCCAGAAATAGTGTGAGTATTTTTTTCATTCCTAAACGCAACTGACAGCGGCAAACAGTATACAGTCATCTCGCGACGTCTGGAGCACTGATATCTCAAAGTCCCTCTTATATCAAAGGTTATGATCTTCAGTTCAGTTCTGTTCAATTCTCTTATCGATGTTACCCAAGTGGCTCAACGGTACGTAACCATAGTTGCACACACTTGGCGCCGTGTGTCCGTCCAATGTCATTCAGTCTGTAATTGTGTCGTCGGTCAGTGCTGCTCAACCAGTATTTATGCATAGATGTTTTGAGGTTATGGTCTGGACATATTTCCTGTTTATATTTACAGTTCAACTCTGGATATCTCAAACTACCGATATCCCAAAGAAATTTGTCTGGGCCCAGAAAATTTACTTTGAGATATCAGTAGTTTGGAGATGTCCAGAGTTGACTGTCTATTGAAATACAATTCATGTGTAAGTTCAGATGAAAGGGCAAACATTGTAGACCCTGTGGCTAAGTTTTGAGCACTGCTGGCGTGATTTGGCTTTGGTGGAGGGGCTGGAAGTTTGGGCACCAAAGCTGTTGCGCCAGACGTGGTTAAATATGCATGGCCAACAGTGTCAATTGAGAAGCAAATACTATTCACTCAGAGAAAGGGGCCCATACATTTATCTTCCAACTGCAACATGTAACCTGCTGTATTAGCTTTTGTGTGTTCAATTTTTGCTGCTGCTCTCAGTTTACACTTTCAGGTTCTCTACAGTGGAAGGAAGGTCAGTATTGCCAGAAATAGTGTGAGTATTTTTTTCATTCCTTAACGCAACTGACAGCGGCAAACGGTATACAGTCATCTCGCGACGTCTGGAGCACTGATATCTCAAAGTCCCTCTTATATCAAAGGTTATGATCTTCAGTTCAGTTCTGTTCAATTCTCTTATCGATGTTACCCAAGTGGCTCAACGGTACGTAACCATAGTTGCACACACTTGGTGCCGTGTGTCCGTCCAATGTCATTCAGTCTGTAATTGTGTCGTCGGTCAGTGCTGCTCAACCAGTATTTATGCATAGATGTTTTGAGGTTATGGTCTGGACATATTTCCTGTTTATATTTACAGTTCAACTCTGGATATCTCAAACTACCGATATCCCAAAGAAATTTGTCTGGGCCCAGAAAATTTACTTTGAGATATCAGTAGTTTGGAGATGTCCAGAGTTGACTGTCTATTGAAATACAATTCATGTGTAAGTTCAGATGAAAGGGCAAACATTGTAGACCCTGTGGCTAAGTTTTGAGCACTGCTGGCGTGATTTGGCTTTGGTGGAGGGGCTGGAAGTTTGGGCACCAAAGCTGTTGCGCCAGACGTGGTTAAATATGCATGGCCAACAGTGTCAATTGAGAAGCAAATACTATTCACTCAGAGAAAGGGGCCCATACATTTATCTTCCAACTGCAACATGTAACCTGCTGTATTAGCTTTTGTGTGTTCAATTTTTGCTGCTGCTCTCAGTTTACACTTTCAGGTTCTCTACAGTGGAAGGAAGGTCAGTATTGCCAGAAATAGTGTGAGTATTTTTTTCATTCCTAAACGCAACTGACAGCGGCAAACAGTATACAGTCATCTCGCGACGTCTGGAGCACTGATATCTCAAAGTCCCTCTTATATCAAAGGTTATGATCTTCAGTTCAGTTCTGTTCAATTCTCTTATCGATGTTACCCAAGTGGCTCAACGGTACGTAACCATAGTTGCACACACTTGGCGCCGTGTGTCCGTCCAATGTCATTCAGTCTGTAATTGTGTCGTCGGTCAGTGCTGCTCAACCAGTATTTATGCATAGATGTTTTGAGGTTATGGTCTGGACATATTTCCTGTTTATATTTACAGTTCAACTCTGGATATCTCAAACTACCGATATCCCAAAGAAATTTGTCTGGGCCCAGAAAATTTACTTTGAGATATCAGTAGTTTGGAGATGTCCAGAGTTGACTGTCTATTGAAATACAATTCATGTGTAAGTTCAGATGAAAGGGCAAACATTGTAGACCCTGTGGCTAAGTTTTGAGCACTGCTGGCGTGATTTGGCTTTGGTGGAGGGGCTGGAAGTTTGGGCACCAAAGCTGTTGCGCCAGACGTGGTTAAATATGCATGGCCAACAGTGTCAATTGAGAAGCAAATACTATTCACTCAGAGAAAGGGGCCCATACATTTATCTTCCAACTGCAACATGTAACCTGCTGTATTAGCTTTTGTGTGTTCAATTTTTGCTGCTGCTCTCAGTTTACACTTTCAGGTTCTCTACAGTGGAAGGAAGGTCAGTATTGCCAGAAATAGTGTGAGTATTTTTTTCATTCCTTAACGCAACTGACAGCGGCAAACGGTATACAGTCATCTCGCGACGTCTGGAGCACTGATATCTCAAAGTCCCTCTTATATCAAAGGTTATGATCTTCAGTTCAGTTCTGTTCAATTCTCTTATCGATGTTACCCAAGTGGCTCAACGGTACGTAACCATAGTTGCACACACTTGGTGCCGTGTGTCCGTCCAATGTCATTCAGTCTGTAATTGTGTCGTCGGTCAGTGCTGCTCAACCAGTATTTATGCATAGATGTTTTGAGGTTATGGTCTGGACATATTTCCTGTTTATATTTACAGTTCAACTCTGGATATCTCAAACTACCGATATCCCAAAGAAATTTGTCTGGGCCCAGAAAATTTACTTTGAGATATCAGTAGTTTGGAGATGTCCAGAGTTGACTGTCTATTGAAATACAATTCATGTGTAAGTTCAGATGAAAGGGCAAACATTGTAGACCCTGTGGCTAAGTTTTGAGCACTGCTGGCGTGATTTGGCTTTGGTGGAGGGGCTGGAAGTTTGGGCACCAAAGCTGTTGCGCCAGACGTGGTTAAATATGCATGGCCAACAGTGTCAATTGAGAAGCAAATACTATTCACTCAGAGAAAGGGGCCCATACATTTATCTTCCAACTGCAACATGTAACCTGCTGTATTAGCTTTTGTGTGTTCAATTTTTGCTGCTGCTCTCAGTTTACACTTTCAGGTTCTCTACAGTGGAAGGAAGGTCAGTATTGCCAGAAATAGTGTGAGTATTTTTTTCATTCCTTAACGCAACTGACAGCGGCAAACGGTATACAGTCATCTCGCGACGTCTGGAGCACTGATATCTCAAAGTCCCTCTTATATCAAAGGTTATGATCTTCAGTTCAGTTCTGTTCAATTCTCTTATCGATGTTACCCAAGTGGCTCAACGGTACGTAACCATAGTTGCACACACTTGGCGCCGTGTGTCCGTCCAATGTCATTCAGTCTGTAATTGTGTCGTCGGTCAGTGCTGCTCAACCAGTATTTATGCATAGATGTTTTGAGGTTATGGTCTGGACATATTTCCTGTTTATATTTACAGTTCAACTCTGGATATCTCAAACTACCGATATCCCAAAGAAATTTGTCTGGGCCCAGAAAATTTACTTTGAGATATCAGTAGTTTGGAGATGTCCAGAGTTGACTGTCTATTGAAATACAATTCATGTGTAAGTTCAGATGAAAGGGCAAACATTGTAGACCCTGTGGCTAAGTTTTGAGCACTGCTGGCGTGATTTGGCTTTGGTGGAGGGGCTGGAAGTTTGGGCACCAAAGCTGTTGCGCCAGACGTGGTTAAATATGCATGGCCAACAGTGTCAATTGAGAAGCAAATACTATTCACTCAGAGAAAGGGGCCCATACATTTATCTTCCAACTGCAACATGTAACCTGCTGTATTAGCTTTTGTGTGTTCAATTTTTGCTGCTGCTCTCAGTTTACACTTTCAGGTTCTCTACAGTGGAAGGAAGGTCAGTATTGCCAGAAATAGTGTGAGTATTTTTTTCATTCCTTAACGCAACTGACAGCGGCAAACGGTATACAGTCATCTCGCGACGTCTGGAGCACTGATATCTCAAAGTCCCTCTTATATCAAAGGTTATGATCTTCAGTTCAGTTCTGTTCAATTCTCTTATCGATGTTACCCAAGTGGCTCAACGGTACGTAACCATAGTTGCACACACTTGGCGCCGTGTGTCCGTCCAATGTCATTCAGTCTGTAATTGTGTCGTCGGTCAGTGCTGCTCAACCAGTATTTATGCATAGATGTTTTGAGGTTATGGTCTGGACATATTTCCTGTTTATATTTACAGTTCAACTCTGGATATCTCAAACTACCGATATCCCAAAGAAATTTGTCTGGGCCCAGAAAATTTACTTTGAGATATCAGTAGTTTGGAGATGTCCAGAGTTGACTGTCTATTGAAATACAATTCATGTGTAAGTTCAGATGAAAGGGCAAACATTGTAGACCCTGTGGCTAAGTTTTGAGCACTGCTGGCGTGATTTGGCTTTGGTGGAGGGGCTGGAAGTTTGGGCACCAAAGCTGTTGCGCCAGACGTGGTTAAATATGCATGGCCAACAGTGTCAATTGAGAAGCAAATACTATTCACTCAGAGAAAGGGGCCCATACATTTATCTTCCAACTGCAACATGTAACCTGCTGTATTAGCTTTTGTGTGTTCAATTTTTGCTGCTGCTCTCAGTTTACACTTTCAGGTTCTCTACAGTGGAAGGAAGGTCAGTATTGCCAGAAATAGTGTGAGTATTTTTTTCATTCCTTAACGCAACTGACAGCGGCAAACGGTATACAGTCATCTCGCGACGTCTGGAGCACTGATATCTCAAAGTCCCTCTTATATCAAAGGTTATGATCTTCAGTTCAGTTCTGTTCAATTCTCTTATCGATGTTACCCAAGTGGCTCAACGGTACGTAACCATAGTTGCACACACTTGGCGCCGTGTGTCCGTCCAATGTCATTCAGTCTGTAATTGTGTCGTCGGTCAGTGCTGCTCAACCAGTATTTATGCATAGATGTTTTGAGGTTATGGTCTGGACATATTTCCTGTTTATATTTACAGTTCAACTCTGGATATCTCAAACTACCGATATCCCAAAGAAATTTGTCTGGGCCCAGAAAATTTACTTTGAGATATCAGTAGTTTGGAGATGTCCAGAGTTGACTGTCTATTGAAATACAATTCATGTGTAAGTTCAGATGAAAGGGCAAACATTGTAGACCCTGTGGCTAAGTTTTGAGCACTGCTGGCGTGATTTGGCTTTGGTGGAGGGGCTGGAAGTTTGGGCACCAAAGCTGTTGCGCCAGACGTGGTTAAATATGCATGGCCAACAGTGTCAATTGAGAAGCAAATACTATTCACTCAGAGAAAGGGGCCCATACATTTATCTTCCAACTGCAACATGTAACCTGCTGTATTAGCTTTTGTGTGTTCAATTTTTGCTGCTGCTCTCAGTTTACACTTTCAGGTTCTCTACAGTGGAAGGAAGGTCAGTATTGCCAGAAATAGTGTGAGTATTTTTTTCATTCCTTAACGCAACTGACAGCGGCAAACGGTATACAGTCATCTCGCGACGTCTGGAGCACTGATATCTCAAAGTCCCTCTTATATCAAAGGTTATGATCGTCAGTTCAGTTCTGTTCAATTCTCTTATCGATGTTACCCAAGTGGCTCAACGGTACGTAACCATAGTTGCACACACTTGGCGCCGTGTGTCCGTCCAATGTCATTCAGTCTGTAATTGTGTCGTCGGTCAGTGCTGCTCAACCAGTATTTATGCATAGATGTTTTGAGGTTATGGTCTGGACATATTTCCTGTTTATATTTACAGTTCAACTCTGGATATCTCAAACTACCGATATCCCAAAGAAATTTGTCTGGGCCCAGAAAATTTACTTTGAGATATCAGTAGTTTGGAGATGTCCAGAGTTGACTGTCTATTGAAATACAATTCATGTGTAAGTTCAGATGAAAGGGCAAACATTGTAGACCCTGTGGCTAAGTTTTGAGCACTGCTGGCGTGATTTGGCTTTGGTGGAGGGGCTGGAAGTTTGGGCACCAAAGCTGTTGCGCCAGACGTGGTTAAATATGCATGGCCAACAGTGTCAATTGAGAAGCAAATACTATTCACTCAGAGAAAGGGGCCCATACATTTATCTTCCAACTGCAACATGTAACCTGCTGTATTAGCTTTTGTGTGTTCAATTTTTGCTGCTGCTCTCAGTTTACACTTTCAGGTTCTCTACAGTGGAAGGAAGGTCAGTATTGCCAGAAATAGTGTGAGTATTTTTTTCATTCCTAAACGCAACTGACAGCGGCAAACAGTATACAGTCATCTCGCGACGTCTGGAGCACTGATATCTCAAAGTCCCTCTTATATCAAAGGTTATGATCTTCAGTTCAGTTCTGTTCAATTCTCTTATCGATGTTACCCAAGTGGCTCAACGGTACCTAACCATAGTTGCACACACTTGGCGCCGTGTGTCCGTCCAATGTCATTCAGTCTGTAATTGTGTCGTCGGTCAGTGCTGCTCAACCAGTATTTATGCATAGATGTTTTGAGGTTATGGTCTGGACATATTTCCTGTTTATATTTACAGATCAACTCTGGATATCTCAAACTACCGATATCCCAAAGAAATTTGTCTGGGCCCAGAAAATTTACTTTGAGATATCAGTAGTTTGGAGATGTCCAGAGTTGACTGTCTATTGAAATACAATTCATGTGTAAGTTCAGATGAAAGGGCAAACATTGTAGACCCTGTGGCTAAGTTTTGAGCACTGCTGGCGTGATTTGGCTTTGGTGGAGGGGCTGGAAGTGTGGGCACCAAAGCTGTTGCGCCAGACGTGGTTAAATATGCATGGCCAACAGTGTCAATTGAGAAGCAAATACTATTCACTCAGAGAAAGGGGCCCATACATTTATCTTCCAACTGCAACATGTAACCTGCTGTATTAGCTTTTGTGTGTTCAATTTTTGCTGCTGCTCTCAGTTTACACTTTCAGGTTCTCTACAGTGGAAGGAAGGTCAGTATTGCCAGAAATAGTGTGAGTATTTTTTTCATTCCTTAACGCAACTGACAGCGGCAAACGGTATACAGTCATCTCGCGACGTCTGGAGCACTGATATCTCAAAGTCCCTCTTATATCAAAGGTTATGATCTTCAGTTCAGTTCTGTTCAATTCTCTTATCGATGTTACCCAAGTGGCTCAACGGTACGTAACCATAGTTGCACACACTTGGCGCCGTGTGTCCGTCCAATGTCATTCAGTCTGTAATTGTGTCGTCGGTCAGTGCTGCTCAACCAGTATTTATGCATAGATGTTTTGAGGTTATGGTCTGGACATATTTCCTGTTTATATTTACAGTTCAACTCTGGATATCTCAAACTACCGATATCCCAAAGAAATTTGTCTGGGCCCAGAAAATTTACTTTGAGATATCAGTAGTTTGGAGATGTCCAGAGTTGACTGTCTATTGAAATAGAATTCATGTGTAAGTTCAGATGAAAGGGCAAACATTGTAGACCCTGTGGCTAAGTTTTGAGCACTGCTGGCGTGATTTGGCTTTGGTGGAGGGGCTGGAAGTTTGGGCCCCAAAGCTGTTGCGCCAGACGTGGTTAAATATGCATGGCCAACAGTGTCAATTGAGAAGCAAATACTATTCACTCAGAGAAAGGGGCCCATACATTTATCTTCCAACTGCAACATGTAACCTGCTGTATTAGCTTTTGTGTGTTCAATTTTTGCTGCTGCTCTCAGTTTACACTTTCAGGTTCTCTACAGTGGAAGGAAGGTCAGTATTGCCAGAAATAGTGTGAGTATTTTTTTCATTCCTTAACGCAACTGACAGCGGCAAACGGTATACAGTCATCTCGCGACGTCTGGAGCACTGATATCTCAAAGTCCCTCTTATATCAAAGGTTATGATCTTCAGTTCAGTTCTGTTCAATTCTCTTATCGATGTTACCCAAGTGGCTCAACGGTACGTAACCATAGTTGCACACACTTGGCGCCGTGTGTCCGTCCAATGTCATTCAGTCTGTAATTGTGTCGTCGGTCAGTGCTGCTCAACCAGTATTTATGCATAGATGTTTTGAGGTTATGGTCTGGACATATTTCCTGTTTATATTTACAGTTCAACTCTGGATATCTCAAACTACCGATATCCCAAAGAAATTTGTCTGGGCCCAGAAAATTTACTTTGAGATATCAGTAGTTTGGAGATGTCCAGAGTTGACTGTCTATTGAAATAGAATTCATGTGTAAGTTCAGATGAAAGGGCAAACATTGTAGACCCTGTGGCTAAGTTTTGAGCACTGCTGGCGTGATTTGGCTTTGGTGGAGGGGCTGGAAGTTTGGGCACCAAAGCTGTTGCGCCAGACGTGGTTAAATATGCATGGCCAACAGTGTCAATTGAGAAGCAAATACTATTCACTCAGAGAAAGGGGCCCATACATTTATCTTCCAACTGCAACATGTAACCTGCTGTATTAGCTTTTGTGTGTTCAATTTTTGCTGCTGCTCTCAGTTTACACTTTCAGGTTCTCTACAGTGGAAGGAAGGTCAGTATTGCCAGAAATAGTGTGAGTATTTTTTTCATTCCTTAACGCAACTGACAGCGGCAAACAGTATACAGTCATCTCGCGACGTCTGGAGCACTGATATCTCAAAGTCCCTCTTATATCAAAGGTTATGATCTTCAGTTCAGTTCTGTTCAATTCTCTTATCGATGTTACCCAAGTGGCTCAACGGTACGTAACCATAGTTGCACACACTTGGCGCCGTGTGTCCGTCCAATGTCATTCAGTCTGTAATTGTGTCGTCGGTCAGTGCTGCTCAACCAGTATTTATGCATAGATGTTTTGAGGTTATGGTCTGGACATATTTCCTGTTTATATTTACAGTTCAACTCTGGATATCTCAAACTACCGATATCCCAAAGAAATTTGTCTGGGCCCAGAAAATTTACTTTGAGATATCAGTAGTTTGGAGATGTCCAGAGTTGACTGTCTATTGAAATACAATTCATGTGTAAGTTCAGATGAAAGGGCAAACATTGTAGACCCTGTGGCTAAGTTTTGAGCACTGCTGGCGTGATTTGGCTTTGGTGGAGGGGCTGGAAGTTTGGGCACCAAAGCTGTTGCGCCAGACGTGGTTAAATATGCATGGCCAACAGTGTCAATTGAGAAGCAAATACTATTCACTCAGAGAAAGGGGCCCATACATTTATCTTCCAACTGCAACATGTAACCTGCTGTATTAGCTTTTGTGTGTTCAATTTTTGCTGCTGCTCTCAGTTTACACTTTCAGGTTCTCTACAGTGGAAGGAAGGTCAGTATTGCCAGAAATAGTGTGAGTATTTTTTTCATTCCTTAACGCAACTGACAGCGGCAAACGGTATACAGTCATCTCGCGACGTCTGGAGCACTGATATCTCAAAGTCCCTCTTATATCAAAGGTTATGATCTTCAGTTCAGTTCTGTTCAATTCTCTTATCGATGTTACCCAAGTGGCTCAACGGTACGTAACCATAGTTGCACACACTTGGCGCCGTGTGTCCGTCCAATGTCATTCAGTCTGTAATTGTGTCATCGGTCAGTGCTGCTCAACCAGTATTTACGCATAGATGTTTTGAGGTTATGGTCTGGACATATTTCCTGTTTATATTTACAGTTCAACTCTGGATATCTCAAACTACCGATATCCCAAAGAAATTTGTCTGGGCCCAGAAAATTTACTTTGAGATATCAGTAGTTTGGAGATGTCCAGAGTTGACTGTTTATTGAAATACAATTCATGTGTAAGTTCAGATGAAAGGGCAAACATTGTAGACCCTGTGGCTAAGTTTTGAGCACTGCTGGCGTGATTTGGCTTTGGTGGAGGGGCTGGAAGTTTGGGCACCAAAGCTGTTGCGCCAGACGTGGTTAAATATGCATGGCCAACAGTGTCAATTGAGAAGCAAATACTATTCACTCAGAGAAAGGGGCCCATACATTTATCTTCCAACTGCAACATGTAACCTGCTGTATTAGCTTTTGTGTGTTCAATTTTTGCTGCTGCTCTCAGTTTACACTTTCAGGTTCTCTACAGTGGAAGGAAGGTCAGTATTGCCAGAAATAGTGTGAGTATTTTTTTCATTCCTAAACGCAACTGACAGCGGCAAACGGTATACAGTCATCTCGCGACGTCTGGAGCACTGATATCTCAAAGTCCCTCTTATATCAAAGGTTATGATCTTCAGTTCAGTTCTGTTCAATTCTCTTATCGATGTTACCCAAGTGGCTCAACGGTACGTAACCATAGTTGCACACACTTGGCGCCGTGTGTCCGTCCAATGTCATTCAGTTTGTAATTGTGTCGTCGGTCAGTGCTGCTCAACCAGTATTTATGCATAGATGTTTTGAGGTTATGGTCTGGACATATTTCCTGTTTATATTTACAGTTCAACTCTGGATATCTCAAACTACCGATATCCCAAAGAAATTTGTCTGGGCCCAGAAAATTTACTTTGAGATATCAGTAGTTTGGAGATGTCCAGAGTTGACTGTCTATTGAAATACAATTCATGTGTAAGTTCAGATGAAAGGGCAAACATTGTAGACCCTGTGGCTAAGTTTTGAGCACTGCTGGCGTGATTTGGCTTTGGTGGAGGGGCTGGAAGTTTGGGCACCAAAGCTGTTGCGCCAGACGTGGTTAAATATGCATGGCCAACAGTGTCAATTGAGAAGCAAATACTATTCACTCAGAGAAAGGGGCCCATACATTTATCTTCCAACTGCAACATGTAACCTGCTGTATTAGCTTTTGTGTGTTCAATTTTTGCTGCTGCTCTCAGTTTACACTTTCAGGTTCTCTACAGTGGAAGGAAGGTCAGTATTGCCAGAAATAGTGTGAGTATTTTTTTCATTCCTTAACGCAACTGACAGCGGCAAACGGTATACAGTCATCTCGCGACGTCTGGAGCACTGATATCTCAAAGTCCCTCTTATATCAAAGGTTATGATCTTCAGTTCAGTTCTGTTCAATTCTCTTATCGATGTTACCCAAGTGGCTCAACGGTACGTAACCATAGTTGCACACACTTGGCGCCGTGTGTCCGTCCAATGTCATTCAGTCTGTAATTGTGTCGTCGGTCAGTGCTGCTCAACCAGTATTTACGCATAGATGTTTTGAGGTTATGGTCTGGACATATTTCCTGTTTATATTTACAGTTCAACTCTGGATATCTCAAACTACCGATATCCCAAAGAAATTTGTCTGGGCCCAGAAAATTTACTTTGAGATATCAGTAGTTTGGAGATGTCCAGAGTTGACTGTCTATTGAAATACAATTCATGTGTAAGTTCAGATGAAAGGGCAAACATTGTAGACCCTGTGGCTAAGTTTTGAGCACTGCTGGCGTGATTTGGCTTTGGTGGAGGGGCTGGAAGTTTGGGCACCAAAGCTGTTGCGCCAGACGTGGTTAAATATGCATGGCCAACAGTGTCAATTGAGAAGCAATACTATTCACTCAGAGAAAGGGGCCCATACATTTATCTTCCAACTGCAACATGTAACCTGCTGTATTAGCTTTTGTGTGTTCAATTTTTGCTGCTGCTCTCAGTTTACACTTTCAGGTTCTCTACAGTGGAAGGAAGGTCAGTATTGCCAGAAATAGTGTGAGTATTTTTTTCATTCCTAAACGCAACTGACAGCGGCAAACGGTATACAGTCATCTCGCGACGTCTGGAGCACTGATATCTCAAAGTCCCTCTTATATCAAAGGTTATGATCTTCAGTTCAGTTCTGTTCAATTCTCTTATCGATGTTACCCAAGTGGCTCAACGGTACATAACCATAGTTGCACACACTTGGCGCCGTGTGTCCGTCCAATGTCATTCAGTCTGTAATTGTGTCGTCGGTCAGTGCTGCTCAACCAGTATTTATGCATAGATGTTTTGAGGTTATGGTCTGGACATATTTCCTGTTTATATTTACAGTTCAACTCTGGATATCTCAAACTACCGATATCCCAAAGAAATTTGTCTGGGCCCAGAAAATTTACTTTGAGATATCAGTAGTTTGGAGATGTCCAGAGTTGACTGTCTATTGAAATACAATTCATGTGTAAGTTCAGATGAAAGGGCAAACATTGTAGACCCTGTGGCTAAGTTTTGAGCACTGCTGGCGTGATTTGGCTTTGGTGGAGGGGCTGGAAGTTTGGGCACCAAAGCTGTTGCGCCAGACGTGGTTAAATATGCATGGCCAACAGTGTCAATTGAGAAGCAAATACTATTCACTCAGAGAAAGGGGCCCATACATTTATCTTCCAACTGCAACATGTAACCTGCTGTATTAGCTTTTGTGTGTTCAATTTTTGCTGCTGCTCTCAGTTTACACTTTCAGGTTCTCTACAGTGGAAGGAAGGTCAGTATTGCCAGAAATAGTGTGAGTATTTTTTTCATTCCTTAACGCAACTGACAGCGGCAAACGGTATACAGTCATCTCGCGACGTCTGGAGCACTGATATCTCAAAGTCCCTCTTATATCAAAGGTTATGATCTTCAGTTCAGTTCTGTTCAATTCTCTTATCGATGTTACCCAAGTGGCTCAATGGTACGTAACCATAGTTGCACACACTTGGCGCCGTGTGTCCGTCCAATGTCATTCAGTCTGTAATTGTGTCGTCGGTCAGTGCTGCTCAACCAGTATTTATGCATAGATGTTTTGAGGTTATGGTCTGGACATATTTCCTGTTTATATTTACAGTTCAACTCTGGATATCTCAAACTACCGATATCCCAAAGAAATTTGTCTGGGCCCAGAAAATTTACTTTGAGATATCAGTAGTTTGGAGATGTCCAGAGTTGACTGTCTATTGAAATAGAATTCATGTGTAAGTTCAGATGAAAGGGCAAACATTGTAGACCCTGTGGCTAAGTTTTGAGCACTGCTGGCGTGATTTGGCTTTGGTGGAGGGGCTGGAAGTTTGGGCACCAAAGCTGTTGCGCCAGACGTGGTTAAATATGCATGGCCAACAGTGTCAATTGAGAAGCAAATACTATTCACTCAGAGAAAGGGGCCCATACATTTATCTTCCAACTGCAACATGTAACCTGCTGTATTAGCTTTTGTGTGTTCAATTTTTGCTGCTGCTCTCAGTTTACACTTTCAGGTTCTCTACAGTGGAAGGAATTTAGTATTGCCAGAAATAGTGTGAGTATTTTTTTCATTCCTTAACGCAACTGACAGCGGCAAACGGTATACAGTCATCTCGCAACGTCTGGAGCACTGATATCTCAAAGTCCCTCTTATATCAAAGGTTATGATCTTCAGTTCAGTTCTGTTCAATTCTCTTATGGATGTTACCCAAGTGGCTCAACGGTACGTAACCATAGTTGCACACACTTGGCGCCGTGTGTCCGTCCAATGTCATTCAGTCTGTAATTGTGTCGTCGGTCAGTGCTGCTCAACCAGTATTTATGCATAGATGTTTTGAGGTTATGGTCTGGACATATTTCCTGTTTATATTTACAGTTCAACTCTGGATATCTCAAACTACCGATATCCCAAAGAATTTGTCTGGGCCCAGAAAATTTACTTTGAGATATCAGTAGTTTGGAGATGTCCAGAGTTGACTGTCTATTGAAATAGAATTCATGTGTAAGTTCAGATGAAAGGGCAAACATTGTAGACCCTGTGGCTAAGTTTTGAGCACTGCTGGCGTGATTTGGCTTTGGTGGAGGGGCTGGAAGTTTAGGCACCAAAGTTGTTGCGCCAGACGTGGTTAAATATGCATGGCCAACAGTGTCAATTGAGAAGCAAATACTATTCACTCAGAGAAAGGGGCCCATACATTTATCTTCCAACTGCAACATGTAACCTGCTGTATTAGCTTTTGTGTGTTCAATTTTTGCTGCTGCTCTCAGTTTACACTTTCAGGTTCTCTACAGTGGAAGGAAGGTCAGTATTGCCAGAAATAGTGTGAGTATTTTTTTCATTCCTTAACGCAACTGACAGCGGCAAACGGTATACAGTCATCTCGCGACGTCTGGAGCACTGATATCTCAAAGTCCCTCTTATATCAAAGGTTATGATCTTCAGTTCAGTTCTGTTCAATTCTCTTATCGATGTTACCCAAGTGGCTCAACGGTACGTAACCATAGTTGCACACACTTGGCGCCGTGTGTCCGTCCAATGTCATTCAGTCTGTAATTGTGTTGTTGGTCAGTGCTGCTCAACCAGTATTTATGCATAGATGTTTTGAGGTTATGGTCTGGACATATTTCCTGTTTATATTTACAGTTCAACTCTGGATATCTCAAACTACCGATATCCCAAAGAAATTTGTCTGGGCCCAGAAAATTTACTTTGAGATATCAGTAGTTTGGAGATGTCCAGAGTTGACTGTCTATTGAAATACAATTCATGTGTAAGTTCAGATGAAAGGGCAAACATTGTAGACCCTGTGGCTAAGTTTTGAGCACTGCTGGCGTGATTTGGCTTTGGTGGAGGGGCTGGAAGTTTGGGCACCAAAGCTGTTGCGCCAGACGTGGTTAAATATGCATGGCCAACAGTGTCAATTGAGAAGCAAATACTATTCACTCAGAGAAAGGGGCCCATACATTTATCTTCCAACTGCAACATGTAACCTGCTGTATTAGCTTTTGTGTGTTCAATTTTTGCTGCTGCTCTCAGTTTACACTTTCAGGTTCTCTACAGTGGAAGGAAGGTCAGTATTGCCAGAAATAGTGTGAGTATTTTTTTCATTCCTTAACGCAACTGACAGCGGCAAACGGTATACAGTCATCTCGCGACGTCTGGAGCACTGATATCTCAAAGTCCCTCTTATATCAAAGGTTATGATCTTCAGTTCAGTTCTGTTCAATTCTCTTATCGATGTTACCCAAGTGGCTCAACGGTACGTAACCATAGTTGCACACACTTGGCGCCGTGTGTCCGTCCAATGTCATTCAGTCTGTAATTGTGTCGTCGGTCAGTGCTGCTCAACCAGTATTTATGCATAGATGTTTTGAGGTTATGGTCTGGACATATTTCCTGTTTATATTTACAGTTCAACTCTGGATATCTCAAACTACCGATATCCCAAAGAAATTTGTCTGGGCCCAGAAAATTTACTTTGAGATATCAGTAGTTTGGAGATGTCCAGAGTTGACTGTCTATTGAAATACAATTCATGTGTAAGTTCAGATGAAAGGGCAAACATTGTAGACCCTGTGGCTAAGTTTTGAGCACTGCTGGCTTGATTTGGCTTTGGTGGAGGGGCTGGAAGTTTGGGCACCAAAGCTGTTGCGCCAGACGTGGTTAAATATGCATGGCCAACAGTGTCAATTGAGAAGCAAATACTATTCACTCAGAGAAAGGGGCCCATACATTTATCTTCCAACTGCAACATGAAACCTGCTGTATTAGCTTTTGTGTGTTCAATTTTTGCTGCTGCTCTCAGTTTACACTTTCAGGTTCTCTACAGTGGAAGGAAGGTCAGTATTGCCAGAAATAGTGTGAGTATTTTTTTCATTCCTTAACGCAACTGACAGCGGCAAACGGTATACAGTCATCTCGCGACGTCTGGAGCACTGATATCTCAAAGTCCCTCTTATATCAAAGGTTATGATCTTCAGTTCAGTTCTGTTCAATTCTCTTATCGATGTTACCCAAGTGGCTCAACGGTACGTAACCATAG
Source organism: Ctena decussata (assembly GCA_963989385.1). Lineage (NCBI taxonomy): Eukaryota > Metazoa > Mollusca > Bivalvia > Lucinida > Lucinidae > Ctena > Ctena decussata. The sequence continues at coordinate 17,191,309 of OZ022511.1, forward strand.
TTGCACACACTTGGCGCTGTGTGTCCGTCCAATGTCATTCAGTCTGTAATTGTGTCGTCCGTCAGTGCTGCTCAACCAGTATTTATGCATAGATGTTTTGAGGTTATGGTCTGGACATATTTCCTGTTTATATTTACAGTTCAACTCTGGATATCTCAAACTACCGATATCCCAAAGAAATTTGTCTGGGCCCAGAAAATTTACTTTGAGATATCAGTAGTTTGGAGATGTCCAGAGTTGACTGTCTATTGAAATACAATTCATGTGTAAGTTCAGATGAAAGGGCAAACATTGTAGACCCTGTGGCTAAGTTTTGAGCACTGCTGGCGTGATTTGGCTTTGGTGGAGGGGCTGGAAGTTTGGGCACCAAAGCTGTTGCGCCAGACGTGGTTAAATATGCATGGCCAACAGTGTCAACTGAGAAGCAAATACTATTCACTCAGAGAAAGGGGCCCATACATTTATCTTCCAACTGCAACATGTAACCTGCTGTATTAGCTTTTGTGTGTTCAATTTTTGCTGCTGCTCTCAGTTTACACTTTCAGGTTCTCTACAGTGGAAGGAAGGTCAGTATTGCCAGAAATAGTGTGAGTATTTTTTTCATTCCTTAACGCAACTGACAGCGGCAAACGGTATACAGTCATCTCACGACGTCTGGAGCACTGATATCTCAAAGTCCCTCTTATATCAAAGGTTATGATCTTCAGTTCAGTTCTGTTCAATTCTCTTATCGATGTTACCCAAGTGGCTCAACGGTACGTAACCATAGTTGCACACACTTGGCGCCATGTGTCCGTCCAATGTCATTCAGTCTGTAATTGTGTCGTCGGTCAGTGCTGCTCAACCAGTATTTATGCATAGATGTTTTGAGGTTATGGTCTGGACATATTTCCTGTTTATATTTACAGTTCAACTCTGGATATCTCAAACTACCGATATCCCAAAGAAATTTGTCTGGGCCCAGAAAATTTACTTTGAGATATCAGTAGTTTGGAGATGTCCAGAGTTGACTGTCTATTGAAATACAATTCATGTGTAAGTTCAGATGAAAGGGCAAACATTGTAGACCCTGTGGCTAAGTTTTGAGCACTGCTGGCGTGATTTGGCTTTGGTGGAGGGGCTGGAAGTTTGGGCACCAAAGCTGTTGCGCCAGACGTGGTTAAATATGCATGGCCAACAGTGTCAATTGAGAAGCAAATACTATTCACTCAGAGAAAGGGGCCCATACATTTATCTTCCTACTGCAACATGTAACCTGCTGTATTAGCTTTTGTGTGTTCAATTTTTGCTGCTGCTCTCAGTTTACACTTTCAGGTTCTCTACAGTGGAAGGAAGGTCAGTATTGCCAGAAATAGTGTGAGTATTTTTTTCATTCCTTAACGCAACTGACAGCGGCAAACGGTATACAGTCATCTCTCGACGTCTGGAGCACTGATATCTCAAAGTCCCTCTTATATCAAAGGTTATGATCTTCAGTTCAGTTCTGTTCAATTCTCTTATCGATGTTACCCAAGTGGCTCAACGGTACGTAAGCATAGTTGCACACACTTGGCGCCGTGTGTCCGTCCAATGTCATTCAGTCTGTAATTGTGTCGTCGGTCAGTGCTGCTCAACCAGTATTTATGCATAGATGTTTTGAAGTTATGGTCTGGACATATTTCCTGTTTATATTTACAGTTCAACTCTGGATATCTCAAACTACCGATATCCCAAAGAAATTTGTCTGGGCCCAGAAAATTTACTTTGAGATATCAGTAGTTTGGAGATGTCCAGAGTTGACTGTCTATTGAAATACAATTCATGTGTAAGTTCAGATGAAAGGGCAAACATTGTAGACCCTGTGGCTAAGTTTTGAGCACTGCTGGCGTGATTTGGCTTTGGTGGAGGGGCTGGAAGTTTGGGCACCAAAGCTGTTGCGCCAGACGTGGTTAAATATGCATGGCCAACAGTGTCAACTGAGAAGCAAATACTATTCACTCAGAGAAAGGGGCCCATACATTTATCTTCCAACTGCAACATGTAACCTGCTGTATTAGCTTTTGTGTGTTCAATTTTTGCTGCTGCTCTCAGTTTACACTTTCAGGTTCTCTACAGTGGAAGGAAGGTCAGTATTGCCAGAAATAGTGTGAGTATTTTTTTCATTCCTTAACGCAACTGACAGCGGCAAACGGTATACAGTCATCTCACGACGTCTGGAGCACTGATATCTCAAAGTCCCTCTTATATCAAAGGTTATGATCTTCAGTTCAGTTCTGTTCAATTCTCTTATCGATGTTACCCAAGTGGCTCAACGGTACGTAACCATAGTTGCACACACTTGGCGCCATGTGTCCGTCCAATGTCATTCAGTCTGTAATTGTGTCGTCGGTCAGTGCTGCTCAACCAGTATTTATGCATAGATGTTTTGAGGTTATGGTCTGGACATATTTCCTGTTTATATTTACAGTTCAACTCTGGATATCTCAAACTACCGATATCCCAAAGAAATTTGTCTGGGCCCAGAAAATTTACTTTGAGATATCAGTAGTTTGGAGATGTCCAGAGTTGACTGTCTATTGAAATACAATTCATGTGTAAGTTCAGATGAAAGGGCAAACATTGTAGACCCTGTGGCTAAGTTTTGAGCACTGCTGGCGTGATTTGGCTTTGGTGGAGGGGCTGGAAGTTTGGGCACCAAAGCTGTTGCGCCAGACGTGGTTAAATATGCATGGCCAACAGTGTCAATTGAGAAGCAAATACTATTCACTCAGAGAAAGGGGCCCATACATTTATCTTCCTACTGCAACATGTAACCTGCTGTATTAGCTTTTGTGTGTTCAATTTTTGCTGCTGCTCTCAGTTTACACTTTCAGGTTCTCTACAGTGGAAGGAAGGTCAGTATTGCCAGAAATAGTGTGAGTATTTTTTTCATTCCTTAACGCAACTGACAGCGGCAAACGGTATACAGTCATCTCTCGACGTCTGGAGCACTGATATCTCAAAGTCCCTCTTATATCAAAGGTTATGATCTTCAGTTCAGTTCTGTTCAATTCTCTTATCGATGTTACCCAAGTGGCTCAACGGTACGTAAGCATAGTTGCACACACTTGGCGCCGTGTGTCCGTCCAATGTCATTCAGTCTGTAATTGTGTCGTCGGTCAGTGCTGCTCAACCAGTATTTATGCATAGATGTTTTGAAGTTATGGTCTGGACATATTTCCTGTTTATATTTACAGTTCAACTCTGGATATCTCAAACTACCGATATCCCAAAGAAATTTGTCTGGGCCCAGAAAATTTACTTTGAGATATAAGTAGTTTGGAGATGTCCAGAGTTGACTGTCTATTGAAATACAATTCATGTGTAAGTTCAGATGAAAGGGCAAACATTGTAGACCCTGTGGCTAAGTTTTGAGCACTGCTGGCGTGATTTGGCTTTGGTGGAGGGGCTGGAAGTTTGGGCACCAAAGCTGTTGCGCCAGACGTGGTTAAATATGCATGGCCAAAAGTGTCAATTGAGAAGCAAATACTATTCACTCAGAGAAAGGGGCCCATACATTTATCTTCCAACTGCAACATGTAACCTGCTGTATTAGCTTTTGTGTGTTCAATTTTTTCTGCTGCTCTCAGTTTACACTTTCAGATTCTCTACAGTGGAAGGAAGGTCAGTATTGCCAGAAATAGTGTGAGTATTTTTTTCATTCCTTAACGCAACTGACAGCGGCAAACGGTATACAGTCATCTCGCGACGTCTGGAGCACTGATATCTCAAAGTCCCTCTTATATCAAAGGTTATGATCTTCAGTTCAGTTCTGTTCAATTCTCTTATCGATGTTACCCAAGTGGCTCAACGGTACGTAACCATAGTTGCACACACTTGGCGCCGTGTGTCCGTCCAATGTCATTCAGTCTGTAATTGTGTCGTCGGTCAGTGCTGCTCAACCAGTATTTATGCATAGATGTTTTGAGGTTATGGTCTGGACATATTTCCTGTTTATATTTACAGTTCAACTCTGGATATCTCAAACTACCGATATCCCAAAGAAATTTGTCTGGGCCCAGAAAATTTACTTTGAGATATCAGTAGTTTGGAGATGTCCAGAGTTGACTGTCTATTGAAATACAATTCATGTGTAAGTTCAGATGAAAGGGCAAACATTGTAGACCCTGTGGCTAAGTTTTGAGCACTGCTGGCGTGATTTGGCTTTGGTGGAGGGGCTGGAAGTTTGGGCACCAAAGCTGTTGCGCCAGACGTGGTTAAATATGCATGGCCAACAGTGTCAATTGAGAAGCAAATACTATTCACTCAGAGAAAGGGGCCCATACATTTATCTTCCAACTGCAACATGTAACCTGCTGTATTAGCTTTTGTGTGTTCAATTTTTGCTGCTGCTCTCAGTTTACACTTTCAGGTTCTCTACAGTGGAAGGAAGGTCAGTATTGCCAGAAATAGTGTGAGTATTTTTTTCATTCCTTAACGCAACTGACAGCGGCAAACGGTATACAGTCATCTCGCGACGTCTGGAGCACTGATATCTCAAAGTCCCTCTTATATCAAAGGTTATGATCTTCAGTTCAGTTCTGTTCAATTCTCTTATCGATGTTACCCAAGTGGCTCAACGGTACGTAATCATAGTTGCACACACTTGGCGCCGTGTGTCCGTCCAATGTCATTCAGTCTGTAATTGTGTCGTCGGTCAGTGCTGCTCAACCAGAATTTATGCATAGATGTTTTGAGGTTATGGTCTGGACATATTTCCTGTTTATATTTACAGTTCAACTCTGGATATCTCAAACTACCGATATCCCAAAGAAATTTGTCTGGGCCCAGAAAATTTACTTTGAGATATCAGTAGTTTGGAGATGTCCAGAGTTGACTGTCTATTGAAATACAATTCATGTGTAAGTTCAGATGAAAGGGCAAACATTGTAGACCCTGTGGCTAAGTTTTGAGCACTGCTGGCGTGATTTGGCTTTGGTGGAGGGGCTGGAAGTTTGGGCACCAAAGCTGTTGCGCCAGACGTGGTTAAATATGCATGGCCAACAGTGTCAATTGAGAAGCAAATACTATTCACTCAGAGAAAGGGGCCCATACATTTATCTTCCAACTGCAACATGTAACCTGCTGTATTAGCTTTTGTGTGTTCAATTTTTGCTGCTGCTCTCAGTTTACACTTTCAGGTTCTCTACAGTGGAAGGAAGGTCAGTATTGCCAGAAATAGTGTGAGTATTTTTTTCATTCCTTAACGCAACTGACAGCGGCAAACGGTATAAGTCATCTCGCGACGTCTGGAGCACTGATATCTCAAAGTCCCTCTTATATCAAAGGTTATGATCTTCAGTTCAGTTCTGTTCAATTCTCTTATCGATGTTACCCAAGTGGCTCAACGGTACGTAACCGTAGTTGCACACACTTGGCGCCGTGTGTCAGTCCAAGGTCATTCAGTCTGTAATTGTGTCGTCGGTCAGTGCTGCTCAACCAGTATTTATGCATAGATGTTTTGAGGTTATGGTCTGGACATATTTCCTGTTTATATTTACAGTTCAACTCTGGATATCTCAAACTACCGATATCCCAAAGAAATTTGTCTGGGCCCAGAAAATTTACTTTGAGATATCAGTAGTTTGGAGATGTCCAGAGTTGACTGTCTATTGAAATACAATTCATGTGTAAGTTCAGATGAAAGGGCAAACATTGTAGACCCTGTGGCTAAGTTTTGAGCACTGCTGGCGTGATTTGGCTTTGGTGGAGGGGCTGGAAGTTTGGGCACCAAAGCTGTTGCGCCAGACGTGGTTAAATATGCATGGCCAACAGTGTCAATTGAGAAGCAAATACTATTCACTCAGAGAAAGGGGCCCATACATTTATCTTCCAACTGCAACATGTAACCTGCTGTATTAGCTTTTGTGTGTTCAATTTTTGCTGCTGCTCTCAGTTTACACTTTCAGGTTCTCTACAGTGGAAGGAAGGTCAGTATTGCCAGAAATAGTGTGAGTATTTTTTTCATTCCTTAACGCAACTGACAGCGGCAAACGGTATACAGTCATCTCGCGACGTCTGGAGCACTGATATCTCAAAGTCCCTCTTATATCAAAGGTTATGATCTTCAGTTCAGTTCTGTTCAATTCTCTTATCGATGTTACCCAAGTGGCTCAACGGTACGTAACCATAGTTGCACACACTTGGCGCCGTGTGTCCGTCCAATGTCATTCAGTCTGTAATTGTGTCGTCGGTCAGTGCTGCTCAACCAGTATTTATGCATAGATGTTTTGAGGTTATGGTCTGGACATATTTCCTGTTTATATTTACAGTTCAACTCTGGATATCTCAAACTACCGATATCCCAAAGAAATTTGTCTGGGCCCAGAAAATTTACTTTGAGATATCAGTAGTTTGGAGATGTCCAGAGTTGACTGTCTATTGAAATACAATTCATGTGTAAGTTCAGATGAAAGGGCAAACATTGTAGACCCTGTGGCTAAGTTTTGAGCACTGCTGGCGTGATTTGGCTTTGGTGGAGGGGCTGGAAGTTTGGGCACCAAAGCTGTTGCGCCAGACGTGGTTAAATATGCATGGCCAACAGTGTCAATTGAGAAGCAAATACTATTCACTCAGAGAAAGGGGCCCATACATTTATCTTCCAACTGCAACATGTAACCTGCTGTATTAGCTTTTGTGTGTTCAATTTTTGCTGCTGCTCTCAGTTTACACTTTCAGGTTCTCTACAGTGGAAGGAAGGTCAGTATTGCCAGAAATAGTGTGAGTATTTTTTTCATTCCTTAACGCAACTGACAGCGGCAAACGGTATACAGTCATCTCGCGACGTCTGGAGCACTGATATCTCAAAGTCCCTCTTATATCAAAGGTTATGATCTTCAGTTCAGTTCTGTTCAATTCTCTTATCGATGTTACCCAAGTGGCTCAACGGTACGTAACCATAGTTGCACACACTTGGCGCCGTGTGTCCGTCCAATGTCATTCAGTCTGTAATTGTGTCGTCGGTCAGTGCTGCTCAACCAGTATTTATGCATAGATGTTTTGAGGTTATGGTCTGGACATATTTCCTGTTTATATTTACAGTTCAACTCTGGATATCTCAAACTACCGATATCCCAAAGAATTTGTCTGGGCCCAGAAAATTTACTTTGAGATATCAGTAGTTTGGAGATGTCCAGAGTTGACTGTCTATTGAAATAGAATTCATGTGTAAGTTCAGATGAAAGGGCAAACATTGTAGACCCTGTGGCTAAGTTTTGAGCACTGCTGGCGTGATTTGGCTTTGGTGGAGGGGCTGGAAGTTTGGGCACCAAAGTTGTTGCTCCAGACGTGGTTAAATATGCATGGCCAACAGTGTCAATTGAGAAGCAAATACTATTCACTCAGAGAAAGGGGCCCATACATTTATCTTCCAACTGCAACATGTAACCTGCTGTATTAGCTTTTGTGTGTTCAATTTTTGCTGCTGCTCTCAGTTTACACTTTCAGGTTCTCTACAGTGGAAGGAAGGTCAGTATTGCCAGAAATAGTGTGAGTATTTTTTTCATTCCTTAACGCAACTGACAGCGGCAAACGGTATACAGTCCTCTCGCGACGTCTGGAGCACTGATATCTCAAAGTCCCTCTTATATCAAAGGTTATGATCTTCAGTTCAGTTCTGTTCAATTCTCTTATCGATGTTACCCAAGTGGCTCAAAGGTACGTAACCATAGTTGCACACACTTGGCGCCGTGTGTCCGTCCAATGTCATTCAGTCTGTAATTGTGTCGTCGGTCAGTGCTGCTCAACCAGTATTTATGCATAGATGTTTTGAGGTTATGGTCTGGACATATTTCCTGTTTATATTTACAGTTCAACTCTGGATATCTCAAACTACTGATATCCCAAAGAAATTTGTCTGGGCCCAGAAAATTTACTTTGAGATATCAGTAGTTTGGAGATGTCCAGAGTTGACTGTCTATTGAAATACAATTCATGTGTAAGTTCAGATGAAAGGGCAAACATTGTAGACCCTGTGGCTAAGTTTTGAGCACTGCTGGCGTGATTTGGCTTTGGTGGAGGGGCTGGAAGTTTGGGCACCAAAGCTGTTGCGCCAGACGTGGTTAAATATGCATGGCCAACAGTGTCAATTGAGAAGCAAATACTATTCACTCAGAGAAAGGGGCCCATACATTTATCTTCCAACTGCAACATGTAACCTGCTGTATTAGCTTTTGTGTGTTCAATTTTTGCTGCTGCTCTCAGTTTACACTTTCAGGTTCTCTACAGTGGAAGGAAGGTCAGTATTGCCAGAAATAGTGTGAGTATTTTTTTCATTCCTTAACGCAACTGACAGCGGCAAACGGTATACAGTCATCTCGCGACGTCTGGAGCACTGATATCTCAAAGTCCCTCTTATATCAAAGGTTATGATCTTCAGTTCAGTTCTGTTCAATTCTCTTATCGATGTTACCCAAGTGGCTCAACGGTACGTAACCATAGTTGCACACACTTGGCGCCGTGTGTCCGTCCAATGTCATTCAGTCTGTAATTGTGTCGTCGGTCAGTGCTGCTCAACCAGAATTTATGCATAGATGTTTTGAGGTTATGGTCTGGACATATTTCCTGTTTATATTTACAGTTCAACTCTGGATATCTCAAACTACCGATATCCCAAAGAAATTTGTCTGGGCCCAGAAAATTTACTTTGAGATATCAGTAGTTTGGAGATGTCCAGAGTTGACTGTCTATTGAAATACAATTCATGTGTAAGTTCAGATGAAAGGGCAAACATTGTAGACCCTGTGGCTAAGTTTTGAGCACTGCTGGCGTGATTTGGCTTTGGTGGAGGGGCTGGAAGTTTGGGCACCAAAGCTGTTGCGCCAGACGTGGTTAAATATGCATGGCCAACAGTGTCAATTGAGAAGCAAATACTATTCACTCAGAGAAAGGGGCCCATACATTTATCTTCCAACTGCAACATGTAACCTGCTGTATTAGCTTTTGTGTGTTCAATTTTTGCTGCTGCTCTCAGTTTACACTTTCAGGTTCTCTACAGTGGAAGGAAGGTCAGTATTGCCAGAAATAGTGTGAGTATTTTTTTCATTCCTTAACGCAACTGACAGCGGCAAACGGTATACAGTCATCTCGGGACGTCTGGAGCACTGATATCTCAAAGTCCCTCTTATATCAAAGGTTATGATCTTCAGTTCAGTTCTGTTCAATTCTCTTATCGATGTTACCCAAGTGGCTCAACGGTACGTAACCATAGTTGCACACACTTGGCGCCGTGTGTCCGTCCAATGTCATTCAGTCTGTAATTGTGTCGTCGGTCAGTGCTGCTCAACCAGTATTTATGCATAGATGTTTTGAGGTTATGGTCTGGACATATTTCCTGTTTATATTTACAGTTCAACTCTGGATATCTCAAACTACCGATATCCCAAAGAAATTTGTCTGGGCCCAGAAAATTTACTTTGAGATATCAGTAGTTTGGAGATGTCCAGAGTTGACTGTCTATTGAAATACAATTCATGTGTAAGTTCAGATGAAAGGGCAAACATTGTAGACCCTGTGGCTAAGTTTTGAGCACTGCTGGCGTGATTTGGCTTTGGTGGAGGGGCTGGAAGTTTGGGCACCAAAGCTGTTGCGCCAGACGTGGTTAAATATGCATGGCCAACAGTGTCAATTGAGAAGCAAATACTATTCACTCAGAGAAAGGGACCCATACATTTATCTTCCAACTGCAACATGTAACCTGCTGTATTAGCTTTTTTGTGTTCAATTTTTGCTGCTGCTCTCAGTTTACACTTTCAGGTTCTCTACAGTGGAAGGAAGGTCAGTATTGCCAGAAATAGTGTGAAGTATTTTTTTCATTCCTTAACGCAACTGACAGCGGCAAACGGTATACAGTCATCTCGGGACGTCTGGAGCACTGATATCTCAAAGTCCCTCTTATATCAAAGGTTATGATCTTCAGTTCAGTTCTGTTCAATTCTCTTATCGATGTTACCCAAGTGGCTCAACGGTACGTAACCATAGTTGCACACACTTGGCGCCATGTGTCCGTCCAATGTCATTCAGTCTGTAATTGTGTCGTCGGTCAGTGCTGCTCAACCAGTATTTATGCATAGATGTTTTGAGGTTATGGTCTGGACATATTTCCTGTTTATATTTACAGTTCAACTCTGGATATCTCAAACTACCGATATCCCAAAGAAATTTGTCTGGGCCCAGAAAATTTACTTTGAGATATCAGTAGTTTGGAGATGTCCAGAGTTGACTGTCTATTGAAATACAATTCATGTGTAAGTTCAGATGAAAGGGCAAACATTGTAGACCCTGTGGCTAAGTTTTGAGCACTGCTGGCGTGATTTGGCTTTGGTGGAGGGGCTGGAAGTTTGGGCACCAAAGCTGTTGCGCCAGACGTGGTTAAATATGCATGGCCAACAGTGTCAATTGAGAAGCAAATACTATTCACTCAGAGAAAGGGGCCCATACATTTATCTTCCAACTGCAACATGTAACCTGCTGTATTAGCTTTTGTGTGTTCAATTTTTGCTGCTGCTCTCAGTTTACACTTTCAGGTTCTCTACAGTGGAAGGAAGGTCAGTATTGCCAGAAATAGTGTGAGTATTTTTTTCATTCCTTAACGCAACTGACAGCGGCAAACGGTATACAGTCATCTCGCGACGTCTGGAGCACTGATATCTCAAAGTCCCTCTTATATCAAAGGTTATGATCTTCAGTTCAGTTCTGTTCAATTCTCTTATCGATGTTACCCAAGTGGCTCAACGGTACGTAACCATAGTTGCACACACTTGGCGCCATGTGTCCGTCCAATGTCATTCAGTCTGTAATTGTGTCGTCGGTCAGTGCTGCTCAACCAGTATTTATGCATAGATGTTTTGAGGTTATGGTCTGGACATATTTCCTGTTTATATTTACAGTTCAACTCTGGATATCTCAAACTACCGATATCCCAAAGAAATTTGTCTGGGCCCAGAAAATTTACTTTGAGATATCAGTAGTTTGGAGATGTCCAGAGTTGACTGTCTATTGAAATACAATTCATGTGTAAGTTCAGATGAAAGGGCAAACATTGTAGACCCTGTGGCTAAGTTTTGAGCACTGCTGGCGTGATTTGGCTTTGGTGGAGGGGCTGGAAGTTTGGGCACCAAAGCTGTTGCGCCAGACGTAGTTAAATATGCATGGCCAACAGTGTCAATTGAGAAGCAAATACTATTCACTCAGAGAAAGGGGCCCATACATTTATCTTCCTACTGCAACATGTAACCTGCTGTATTAGCTTTTGTGTGTTCAATTTTTGCTGCTGCTCTCAGTTTACACTTTCAGGTTCTCTACAGTGGAAGGAAGGTCAGTATTGCCAGAAATAGTGTGAGTATTTTTTTCATTCCTTAACGCAACTGACAGCGGCAAACGGTATACAGTCATCTCGCGACGTCTGGAGCACTGATATCTCAAAGTCCCTCTTATATCAAAGGTTATGATCTTCAGTTCAGTTCTGTTCAATTCTCTTATCGATGTTACCCAAGTGGCTCAACGGTACGTAACCATAGTTGCACACACTTGGCGCCGTGTGTCCGTCCAATGTCATTCAGTCTGTAATTGTGTCGTCGGTCAGTGCTGCTCAACAAGTATTTATGCATAGATGTTTTGAGGTTATGGTCTGGACATATTTCCTGTTTATATTTACAGTTCAACTCTGGATATCTCAAACTACCGATATCCCAAAGAAATTTGTCTGGGCCCAGAAAATTTACTTTGAGATATAAGTAGTTTGGAGATGTCCAGAGTTGACTGCCTATTGAAATACAATTCATGTGTAAGTTCAGATGAAAGGGCAAACATTGTAGACCCTGTGGCTAAGTTTTGAGCACTGCTGGCGTGATTTGGCTTTGGTGGAGGGGCTGGAAGTTTGGGCACCAAAGCTGTTGCGCCAGACGTGGTTAAATATGCATGGCCAACAGTGTCAGTTGAGAAGCAAATACTATTCACTCAGAGAAAGGGGTCCATACATTTATCTTCCAACTGCAACATGTAACCTGCTGTATTAGCTTTTGTGTGTTCAATTTTTGCTGCTGCTCTCAGTTTACACTTTCAGGTTCTCTACAGTGGAAGGAAGGTCAGTATTGCCAGAAATAGTATGAGTATTTTTTTCATTCCTTAACGCAACTGACAGCGGCAAACGGTATACAGTCATCTCGCGACGTCTGGAGCAATGATATCTCAAAGTCCCTCTTATATCAAAGGTTATGATCTTCAGTTCAGTTCTGTTCAATTCTCTTATCGATGTTACCCAAGTGGCTCAACGGTACGTAACCATAGTTGCACACACTTGGCGCCGTGTGTCCGTCCAATGTCATTCAGTCTGTAATTGTGTTGTCGGTCAGTGCTGCTCAACCAGTATTTATGCATAGATGTTTTGAGGTTATGGTCTGGACATATTTCCTGTTTATATTTACAGTTCAACTCTGGATATCTCAAACTACCGATATCCCAAAGAAATTTGTCTGGGCCCAGAAAATTTACATTGAGGTATCAGTAGTTTGGAGATGTCCAGAGTTGACTGTCTATTGAAATACAATTCATGTGTAAGTTCAGATGAAAGGGCAAACATTGTAGACCCTGTGGCTAAGTTTTGAGCACTGCTGGCGTGATTTGGCTTTGGTGGAGGGGCGTGAAGTTTGGGCACCAAAGCTGTTGCGCCAGACGTGGTTAAATATGCATGGCCAACAGTGTCAATTGAGAAGCAAATACTATTCACTCAGAGAAAGGGGCCCATACATTTATCTTCCAACTGCAACATGTAACCTGCTGTATTAGCTTTTGTGTGTTCCATTTTTGCTGCTGCTCTCAGTTTACACTTTCAGGTTCTCTACAGTGGAAGGAAGGTCAGTATTGCCAGAAATAGTGTGAGTATTTTTTTCATTCCTTAACGCAACTGACAGCGGCAAACGGTATACAGTCATCTCGCGACCTCTGGAGCACTGATATCTCAAAGTCCCTCTTATATCAAAGGTTATGATCTTCAGTTCAGTTCTGTTCAATTCTCTTATCGATGTTACCCAAGTGGCTCAACGGTACGTAACCATAGTTGCACACACTTGGCGCCGTAGGTCCGTCCAATGCCATTCAGTCTGTAATTGTGTCGTCGGTCAGTGCTGCTCAACCAGTATTTATGCATAGATGTTTTGAGGTTATGGTCTGACCATATTTCCTGTTTATATTTACAGTTCAACTCTGGATATCTCAAACTACCGATATCCCAAAGAAATTTGTCTGGGCCCAGAAAATTTACTTTGAGATATCAGTAGTTTGGAGATGTCCAGAGTTGACTGTCTATCGAAATACAATTCATGTGTAAGTTCAGATGAAAGGGCAAACATTGTAGACCCTGTGGCTAAGTTTTGAGCACTGCTGGCATGATTTGGCTTTGGTGGAGGGGCTGGAAGTTTGGGCACCAAAGCTGTTGCGCCAGACGTGGTTAAATATGCATGGCCAACAGTGTCAATTGAGAAGCAAATACTATTCACTCAGAGAAAGGGGCCCATACATTTATCTTCCAACTGCAACATGTAACCTGCTGTATTAGCTTTTGTGTGTTCAATTTTTGCTGCTGCTCTCAGTTTACACTTTCAGGTTCTCTACAGTGGAAGGAAGGTCAGTATTGCCAGAAATAGTGTGAGTATTTTTTTCATTCCTTAACGCAACTGACAGCGGCAAATGGTATACAGTCATCTCGCGACGTCTGGAGCACTGATATCTCAAAGTCCCTCTTATATCAAAGGTTATGATCTTCAGTTCAGTTCTGTTCAATTCTCTTATCGATGTTACCCAAGTGGCTCAACGGTACGTAACCATAGTTGCACACACTTGGCGCCGTGTGTCCGTCCAATGTCATTCAGTCTGTAATTGTGTCGTCGGTCAGTGCTGCTCAACCAGTATTTATGCATAGATGTTTTGAGGTTATGGTCTGGACATATTTCCTGTTTATATTTACAGTTCAACTCTGGATATCTCAAACTACCGATATCCCAAAGAAATTTGTCTGGGCCCAGAAAATTTACTTTGAGATATCAGTAGTTTGGAGATGTCCAGAGTTGACTGTCTATTGAAATACAATTCATGTGTAAGTTCAGATGAAAGGGCAAACATTGTAGACCCTGTGGCTAAGTTTTGAGCACTGCTGGCGTGATTTGGCTTTGGTGGAGGGGCTGGAAGTTTGGGCACCAAAGCTGTTGCGCCAGACGTGGTTAAATATGCATGGCCAACAGTGTCAATTGAGAAGCAAATACTATTCACTCAGAGAAAGGGGCCCATACATTTATCTTCCAACTGCAACATGTAACCTGCTGTATTAGCTTTTGTGTGTTCAATTTTTGCTGCTGCTCTCAGTTTACACTTTCAGGTTCTCTACAGTGGAAGGAAGGTCAGTATTGCCAGAAATAGTGTGAGTATTTTTTTCATTCCTTAACGCAACTGACAGCGGCAAACGGTATACAGTCATCTCGCGACGTCTGGAGCACTGATATCTCAAAGTCCCTCTTATATCAAAGGTTATGATCTTCAGTTCAGTTCTGTTCAATTCTCTTATCGATGTTACCCAAGTGGCTCAACGGTACGTAACCATAGTTGCACACACTTGGCGCCGTGTGTCCGTCCAATGTCATTCAGTCTGTAATTGTGTCGTCGGTCAGTGCTGCTCAACCAGTATTTATGCATAGATGTTTTGAGGTTATGGTCTGGACATATTTCCTGTTTATATTTACAGTTCAACTCTGGATATCTCAAACTACCGATATCCCAAAGAAATTTGTCTGGGCCCAGAAAATTTACTTTGAGATATCAGTAGTTTGGAGATGTCCAGAGTTGACTGTCTATTGAAATAGAATTCATGTGTAAGTTCAGATGAAAGGGCAAACATTGTAGACCCTGTGGCTAAGTTTTGAGAACTGCTGGCGTGATTTGGCTTTGGTGGAGGGGCGTGAAGTTTGGGCACCAAAGCTGTTGCGCCAGACGTGGTTAAATATGCATGGCCAACAGTGTCAATTGAGAAGCAAATACTATTCACTCAGAGAAAGGGGCCCATACATTTATCTTCCAACTGCAACATGTAACCTGCTGTATTAGCTTTTGTGTGTTCAATTTTTGCTGCTGCTCTCAGTTTACACTTTCAGGTTCTCTACAGTGGAAGGAAGGTCAGTATTGCCAGAAATAGTGTGAGTATTTTTTTCATTCCTTAACTCAACTGACAGCGGCAAACGGTATACAGTCATCTCGTGACGTCTGGAGCACTGATATCTCAAAGTCCCTCTTATATCAAAGGTTATGATCTTCAGTTCAGTTCTGTTCAATTCTCTTATCGATGTTACCCAAGTGGCTCAACGGTACGTAACCATAGTTGCACACACTTGGCGCCGTGTGTCTGTCCAATGTCATTCAGTCTGTAATTGTGTCGTCGGTCAGTGCTGCTCAACCAGTATTTATGCATAGATGTTTTGAGGTTATGGTCTGGACATATTTCCTGTTTATATTTACAGTTCAACTCTGGATATCTCAAACTACCGATATCCCAAAGAAATTTGTCTGGGCCCAGAAAATTTACTTTGAGATATCAGTAGTTTGGAGATGTCCAGAGTTGACTGTCTATTGAAATACAATTCATGTGTAAGTTCAGATGAAAGGGCAAACATTGTAGACCCTGTGGCTAAGTTTTGAGCACTGCTGGCGTGATTTGGCTTTGGTGGAGGGGCTGGAAGTTTGGGCACCAAAGCTGTTGCGCCAGACGTGGTTAAATATGCATGGCCAACAGTGTCAATTGAGAAGCAAATACTATTCACTCAGAGAAAGGGGCCCATACATTTATCTTCCAACTGCAACATGTAACCTGCTGTATTAGCTTTTGTGTGTTCAATTTTTGCTGCTGCTCTCAGTTTACACTTTCAGGTTCTCTACAGTGGAAGGAAGGTCAGTATTGCCAGAAATAGTGTGAGTATTTTTTTCATTCCTTAACGCAACTGACAGCGGCAAACGGTATACAGTCATCTCGCGACGTCTGGAGCACTGATATCTCAAAGTCCCTCTTATATCAAAGGTTATGATCTTCAGTTCAGTTCTGTTCAATTCTCTTATCGATGTTACCCAAGTGGCTCAACGGTACGTAACCATAGTTGCACACACTTGGCGCCGTGTGTCCGTCCAATGTCATTCAGTCTGTAATTGTGTCGTCGGTCAGTGCTGCTCAACCAGTATTTATGCATAGATGTTTTGAGGTTATGGTCTGGACATATTTCCTGTTTATATTTACAGTTCAACTCTGGATATCTCAAACTACCGATATCCCAAAGAAATTTGTCTGGGCCCAGAAAATTTACTTTGAGATATCAGTAGTTTGGAGATGTCCAGAGTTGACTGTCTATCGAAATACAATTCATGTGTAAGTTCAGATGAAAGGGCAAACATTGTAGACCCTGTGGCTAAGTTTTGAGCACTGCTGGCATGATTTGGCTTTGGTGGAGGGGCTGGAAGTTTGGGCACCAAAGCTGTTGCGCCAGACGTGGTTAAATATGCATGGCCAACAGTGTCAATTGAGAAGCAAATACTATTCACTCAGAAAAAGGGGCCCATACATTTATCTTCCAACTGCAACATGTAACCTGCTGTATTAGCTTTTGTGTGTTCAATTTTTGCTGCTGCTCTCAGTTTACACTTTCAGGTTCTCTACAGTGGAAGGAAGGTCAGTATTGCCAGAAATAGTGTGAGTATTTTTTTCATTCCTTAACGCAACTGACAGCGGCAAACGGTATACAGTCATCTCGCGACGTCTGGAGCACTGATATCTCAAAGTCCCTCTTATATCAAAGGTTATGATCTTCAGTTCAGTTCTGTTCAATTCTCTTATCGATGTTACCCAAGTGGCTCAACGGTACGTAACCATAGTTGCACACACTTGGCGCCGTGTGTCCGTCCAATGTCATTCAGTCTGTAATTGTGTCGTCGGTCAGTGCTGCTCAACCAGTATTTATGCATAGATGTTTTGAGGTTATGGTCTGGACATATTTCCTGTTTATATTTACAGTTCAACTCTGGATATCTCAAACTACCGATATCCCAAAGAAATTTGTCTGGGCCCAGAAAATTTACTTTGAGATATCAGTAGTTTGGAGATGTCCAGAGTTGACTGTCTATTGAAATACAATTCATGTGTAAGTTCAGATGAAAGGGCAAACATTGTAGACCCTGTGGCTAAGTTTTGAGCACTGCTGGCGTGATTTGGCTTTGGTGGAGGGGCTGGAAGTTTGGGCACCAAAGCTGTTGCGCCAGACGTGGTTAAATATGCATGGCCAACAGTGTCAATTGAGAAGCAAATACTATTCACTCAGAGAAAGGGGCCCATACATTTATCTTCCAACTGCAACATGTAACCTGCTGTATTAGCTTTTGTGTGTTCAATTTTTGCTGCTGCTCTCAGTTTACACTTTCAGGTTCTCTACAGTGGAAGGAAGGTCAGTATTGCCAGAAATAGTGTGAGTATTTTTTTCATTCCTTAACGCAACTGACAGCGGCAAACGGTATACAGTCATCTCGCGACGTCTGGAGCACTGATATCTCAAAGTCCCTCTTATATCAAAGGTTATGATCTTCAGTTCAGTTCTGTTCAATTCTCTTATCGATGTTACCCAAGTGGCTCAACGGTACGTAACCATAGTTGCACACACTTGGCGCCGTGTGTCCGTCCAATGTCATTCAGTCTGTAATTGTGTTGTCGGTCAGTGCTGCTCAACCAGTATTTATGCATAGATGTTTTGAGGTTATGGTCTGGACATATTTCCTGTTTATATTTACAGTTCAACTCTGGATATCTCAAACTACCGATATCCCAAAGAAATTTGTCTGGGCCCAAAAATTTACTTTGAGATATCAGTAGTTTGGAGATGTCCAGAGTTGACTGTCTATTGAAATACAATTCATGTGTAAGTTCAGATGAAAGGGCAAACATTGTAGACCCTGTGGCTAAGTTTTGAGCACTGCTGGCGTGATTTGGCTTTGGTGGAGGGGCTGGAAGTTTGGGCACCAAAGCTGTTGTGCCAGACGTGGTTAAATATGCATGGCCAACAGTGTCAATTGAGAAGCAAATACTATTCACTCAGAGAAAGGGGCCCATACATTTATCTTCCAACTGCAACATGTAACCTGCTGTATTAGCTTTTGTGTGTTCAATTTTTGCTGCTGCTCTCAGTTTACACTTTCAGGTTCTCTACAGTGGAAGGAAGGTCAGTATTGCCAGAAATAGTGTGAGTATTTTTTTCATTCCTTAACGCAACTGACAGCGGCAAACGGTATACAGTCATCTCGCGACGTCTGGAGCACTGATATCTCAAAGTCCCTCTTATATCAAAGGTTATGATCTTCAGTTCAGTTCTGTTCAATTCTCTTATCGATGTTACCCAAGTGGCTCAACGGTACGTAACCATAGTTGCACACACTTGGCGCCGTGTGTCCGTCCAATGTCATTCAGTCTGTAATTGTGTCGTCGGTCAGTGCTGCTCAACCAGTATTTATGCATAGATGTTTTGAGGTTATGGTCTGGACATATTTCCTGTTTATATTTACAGTTCAACTCTGGATATCTCAAACTACCGATATCCCAAAGAAATTTGTCTGGGCCCAGAAAATTTACTTTGAGATATCAGTAGTTTGGAGATGTCCAGAGTTGACTGTCTATTGAAATAGAATTCATGTGTAAGTTCAGATGAAAGGGCAAACATTGTAGACCCTGTGGCTAAGTTTTGAGCACTGCTGGCGTGATTTGGCTTTGGTGGAGGGGCTGGAAGTTTGGGCACCAAAGCTGTTGCGCCAGACGTGGTTAAATATGCATGGCCAACAGTGTCAATTGAGAAGCAAATACTATTCACTCAGAGAAAGGGGCCCATACATTTATCTTCCAACTGCAACATGTAACCTGCTGTATTAGCTTTTGTGTGTTCAAATTTTGCTGCTGCTCTCAGTTTACACTTTCAGGTTCTCTACAGTGGAAGGAAGGTCAGTATTGCCAGAAATAGTGTGAGTATTTTTTTCATTCCTTAACGCAACTGACAGCGGCAAACGGTATACAGTCATCTCGCGACGTCTGGAGCACTGATATCTCAAAGTCCCTCTTATGTCAAAGGTTATGATCTTCAGTTCAGTTCTGTTCAATTCTCTTTTTGATGTTACCCAAGTGGCTCAACGGTACGTAACCATAGTTGCACACACTTGGCGCCGTGTGTCCGTCCAATGTCATTCAGTCTGTAATTGTGTCGTCGGTCAGTGCTGCTCAACCAGTATTTATGCATAGATGTTTTGAGGTTATGGTCTGGACATATTTCCTGTTTATATTTACAGTTCAACTCTGGATATCTCAAACTACCGATATCCCAAAGAAATTTGTCTGGGCCCAGAAAATTTACTTTGAGATATCAGTAGTTTGGAGATGTCCAGAGTTGACTGTCTATTGAAATACAATTCATGTGTAAGTTCAGATGAAAGGGCAAACATTGTAGACCCTGTGGCTAAGTTTTGAGCACTGCTGGCGTGATTTGGCTTTGGTGGAGGGGCTGGAAGTTTGGGCACCAAAGCTGTTGCGCCAGACGTGGTTAAATATGCATGGCCAACAGTGTCAATTGAGAAGCAAATACTATTCACTCAGAGAAAGGGGCCCATACATTTATCTTCCAACTGCAACATGTAACCTGCTGTATTAGCTTTTGTGTGTTCAATTTTTGCTGCTGCTCTCAGTTTACACTTTCAGGTTCTCTACAGTGGAAGGAAGGTCAGTATTGCCAGAAATAGTGTGAGTATTTTTTTCATTCCTTAACGCAACTGACAGCGGCAAACGGTATAAGTCATCTCGCGACGTCTGGAGCACTGATATCTCAAAGTCCCTCTTATATCAAAGGTTATGATCTTCAGTTCAGTTCTGTTCAATTCTCTTATCGATGTTACCCAAGTGGCTCAACGGTACGTAACCGTAGTTGCACACACTTGGCGCCGTGTGTCAGTCCAAGGTCATTCAGTCTGTAATTGTGTCGTCGGTCAGTGCTGCTCAACCAGTATTTATGCATAGATGTTTTGAGGTTATGGTCTGGACATATTTCCTGTTTATATTTACAGTTCAACTCTGGATATCTCAAACTACCGATATCCCAAAGAAATTTGTCTGGGCCCAGAAAATTTACTTTGAGATATCAGTAGTTTGGAGATGTCCAAAGTTGACTGTCTATTGAAATACAATTCATGTTTAAGTTCAGATGAAAGGGCAAAACATTGTAGACCCTGTGGCTAAGTTTTGAGCACTGCTGGCGTGATTTGGCTTTGGTGGAGGGGCTGGAAGTTTAGGCACCAAAGCTGTTGCGCCAGATGTGGTTAAATATGCATGGCCAACAGTGTCAATTGAGAAGCAAATACTATTCACTCAGAGAAAGGGGCCCATACATTTATCTCTTCCAACTGCAACATGTAACCTGCTGTATTAGCTTTTGTGTGTTCAATTTTTGCTGCTGCTCTCAGTTTACACTTTCAGGTTCTCTACAGTGGAAGGAAGGTCAGTATTGCCAGAAATAGTGTGAGTATTTTTTTCATTCCTTAACGCAACTGACAGCGGCAAACGGTATACAGTCATCTCGCGACGTCTGGAGCACTGATATCTCAAAGTCCCTCTTATATCAAAGGTTATGATCTTCAGTTCAGTTCTGTTCAATTCTCTTATCGATGTTACCCAAGTGGCTCAACGGTACGTAACCATAGTTGCACACACTTGGCGCCGTGTGTCCGTCCAATGTCATTCAGTCTGTAATTGTGTCGTCGGTCAGTGCTGCTCAACCAGTATTTATGCATAGATGTTTTGAGGTTATGGTCTGGACATATTTCCTGTTTATATTTACAGTTCAACTCTGGATATCTCAAACTACCGATATCCCAAAGAAATTTGTCTGGGCCCAGAAAATTTACTTTGAGATATCAGTAGTTTGGAGATGTCCAGAGTTGACTGTCTATTGAAATACAATTTATGTGTAAGTTCAGATGAAAGGGCAAACATTGTAGACCCTGTGGCTAAGTTTTGAGCACTGCTGGCGTGATTTGGCTTTGGTGGAGGGGCTGGAAGTTTGGGCACCAAAGCTGTTGCACCAGACGTGGTTAAATATGCATGGCCAACAGTGTCAATTGAGAAGCAAATACTATTCACTCAGAGAAAGGGGCCCATACATTTATCTTCCAACTGCAACATGTAACCTGCTGTATTAGCTTTTGTGTGTTCAATTTTTGCTGCTGCTCTCAGTTTACACTTTCAGGTTCTCTACAGTGGAAGGAAGGTCAGTATTGCCAGAAATAGTGTGAGTATTTTTTTCATTCCTTAACGCAACTGACAGCGGCAAACGGTATACAGTCATCTCGCGACGTCTGGAGCACTGATATCTCAAAGTCCCTCTTATATCAAAGGTTATGATCTTCAGTTCAGTTCTGTTCAATTCTCTTATCGATGTTACCCAAGTGGCTCAACGGTACGTAACCATAGTTGCACACACTTGGCGCCGTGTGTCCGTCCAATGTCATTCAGTCTGTAATTGTGTCGTCGGTCAGTGCTGCTCAACCAGTATTTATGCATAGATGTTTTGAGGTTATGGTCTGGACATATTTCCTGTTTATATTTACAGTTCAACTCTGGATATCTCAAACTACCGATATCCCAAAGAAATTTGTCTGGGCCCAGAAAATTTACTTTGAGATATCAGTAGTTTGGAGATGTCCAGAGTTGACTGTCTATTGAAATACAATTCATGTGTAAGTTCAGATGAAAGGGCAAACATTGTAGACCCTGTGGCTAAGTTTTGAGCACTGCTGGCGTGATTTGGCTTTGGTGGAGGGGCTGGAAGTTTGGGCACCAAAGCTGTTGCGCCAGACGTGGTTAAATATGCATGGCCAACAGTGTCAATTGAGAAGCAAATACTATTCACTCAGAGAAAGGGGCCCATACATTTATCTTCCAACTGCAACATGTAACCTGCTGTATTAGCTTTTGTGTGTTCAATTTTTGCTGCTGCTCTCAGTTTACACTTTCAGGTTCTCTACAGTGGAAGGAAGGTCAGTATTGCCAGAAATAGTGTGAGTATTTTTTTCATTCCTTAACGCAACTGACAGCGGCAAACGGTATACAGTCATCTCGCGACGTCTGGAGCACTGATATCTCAAAGTCCCTCTTATATCAAAGGTTATGATCTTCAGTTCAGTTCTGTTCAATTCTCTTATCGATGTTACCCAAGTGGCTCAACGGTACGTAACCATAGTTGCACACACTTGGCGCCGTGTGTCCGTCCAATGTCATTCAGTCTGTAATTGTGTCGTCGGTCAGTGCTGCTCAACCAGTATTTATGCATAGATGTTTTGAGGTTATGGTCTGGACATATTTCCTGTTTATATTTACAGTTCAACTCTGGATATCTCAAACTACCGATATCCCAAAGAAATTTGTCTGGGCCCAGAAAATTTACTTTGAGATATCAGTAGTTTGGAGATGTCCAGAGTTGACTGTCTATTGAAATACAATTCATGTGTAAGTTCAGATGAAAGGGCAAACATTGTAGACCCTGTGGCTAAGTTTTGAGCACTGCTGGCGTGATTTGGCTTTGGTGGAGGGGCTGGAAGTTTGGGCACCAAAGCTGTTGCGCCAGACGTGGTTAAATATGCATGGCCAACAGTGTCAATTGAGAAGCAAATACTATTCACTCAGAGAAAGGGGCCCATACATTTATCTTCCAACTGCAACATGTAACCTGCTGTATTAGCTTTTGTGTGTTCAATTTTTGCTGCTGCTCTCAGTTTACACTTTCAGGTTCTCTACAGTGGAAGGAAGGTCAGTATTGCCAGAAATAGTGTGAGTATTTTTTTCATTCCTTAACGCAACTGACAGCGGCAAACGGTATACAGTCATCTCGCGATGTCTGGAGCACTGATATCTCAAAGTCCCTCTTATATCAAAGGTTATGATCTTCAGTTCAGTTCTGTTCAATTCTCTTATCGATGTTACCCAAGTGGCTCAACAGTACGTAACCATAGTTGCACACACTTGGCGCCGTGTGTCCGTCCAATGTCATTCAGTCTGTAATTGTGTCGTCGGTCAGTGCTGCTCAACCAGTATTTATGCATAGATGTTTTGAGGTTATGGTCTGGACATATTTCCTGTTTATATTTACAGTTCAACTCTGGATATCTCAAACTACCGATATCCCAAAGAAATTTGTCTGGGCCCAGAAAATTTACTTTGAGATATCAGTAGTTTGGAGATGTCCAGAGTTGACTGTCTATTGAAATAGAATTCATGTGTAAGTTCAGATGAAAGGGCAAACATTGTAGACCCTGTGGCTAAGTTTTGAGCACTGCTGGCGTGATTTGGCTTTGGTGGAGGGGCTGGAAGTTTGGGCACCAAAGCTGTTGCGCCAGACGTGGTTAAATATGCATGGCCAACAGTGTCAATTGAGAAGCAAATACTATTCACTCAGAGAAAGGGGCCCATACATTTATCTTCCAACTGCAACATGTAACCTGCTGTATTAGCTTTTGTGTGTTCAATTTTTGCTGCTGCTCTCAGTTTACACTTTCAGGTTCTCTACAGTGGAAGGAAGGTCAGTATTGCCAGAAATAGTGTGAGTATTTTTTTCATTCCTTAACGCAACTGACAGCGGCAAACGGTATACAGTCATCTCGCGACGTCTGGAGCACTGATATCTCAAAGTCCCTCTTATATCAAAGGCTATGATCTTCAGTTCAGTTCTGTTCAATTCTCTTATCGATGTTACCCAAGTGGCTCAATGGTACGTAACCATACTTGCACACACTTGGCGCCGTGTGTCCGTCCAATGTCATTCAGTCTGTAATTGTGTCGTCGGTCAGTGCTGCTCAACCAGTATTTATGCATAGATGTTTTGAGGTTATGGTCTGGACATATTTCCTGTTTATATTTACAGTTCAACTCTGGATATCTCAAACTACCGATATCCCAAAGAAATTTGTCTGGGCCCAGAAAATTTACTTTGAGATATCAGTAGTTTGGAGATGTCCAGAGTTGACTGTCTATTGAAATAGAATTCATGTGTAAGTTCAGATGAAAGGGCAAACATTGTAGACCCTGTGGCTAAGTTTTGAGCACTGCTGGCGTGATTTGGCTTTGGTGGAGGGGCTGGAAGTTTGGGCACCAAAGCTGTTGCACCAGACGTGGTTAAATATGCATGGCCAACAGTGTCAATTGAGAAGCAAATACTATTCACTCAGAGAAAGGGGCCCATACATTTATCTTCCAACTGCAACATGTAACCTGCTGTATTAGCTTTTGTGTGTTCAATTTTTGCTGCTGCTCTCAGTTTACACTTTCAGGTTCTCTACAGTGGAAGGAAGGTCAGTATTGCCAGAAATAGTGTGAGTATTTTTTTCATTCCTTAACGCAACTGACAGCGGCAAACGGTATACAGTCATCTCGCGACGTCTGGAGCACTGATATCTCAAAGTCCCTCTTATATCAAAGGTTATGATCTTCAGTTCAGTTCTGTTCAATTCTCTTATCGATGTTACCCAAGTGGCTCAACGGTACGTAACCATAGTTGCACACACTTGGCGCCGTGTGTCCGTCCAATGTCATTCAGTCTGTAATTGTGTCGTCGGTCAGTGCTGCTCAACCAGTATTTATGCATAGATGTTTTGAGGTTATGGTCTGGACATATTTCCTGTTTATATTTACAGTTCAACTCTGGATATCTCAAACTACCGATATCCCAAAGAAATTTGTCTGGGCCCAGAAAATTTACTTTGAGATATCAGTAGTTTGGAGATGTCCAGAGTTGACTGTCTATTGAAATACAATTCATGTGTAAGTTCAGATGAAAGGGCAAACATTGTAGACCCTGTGGCTAAGTTTTGAGCACTGCTGGCGTGATTTGGCTTTGGTGGAGGGGCTGGAAGTTTGGGCACCAAAGCTGTTGCGCCAGACGTGGTTAAATATGCATGGCCAACAGTGTCAATTGAGAAGCAAATACTATTCACTCAGAGAAAGGGGCCCATACATTTATCTTCCAACTGCAACATGTAACCTGCTGTATTAGCTTTTGTGTGTTCAATTTTTGCTGCTGCTCTCAGTTTACACTTTCAGGTTCTCTACAGTGGAAGGAAGGTCAGTATTGCCAGAAATAGTGTGAGTATTTTTTTCATTCCTTAACGCAACTGACAGCGGCAAACGGTATACAGTCATCTCGCGACGTCTGGAGCACTGATATCTCAAAGTCCCTCTTATATCAAAGGTTATGATCTTCAGTTCAGTTCTGTTCAATTCTCTTATCGATGTTACCCAAGTGGCTCAACGGTACGTAACCATAGTTGCACACACTTGGCGCCGTGTGTCCGTCCAATGTCACTCAGTCTGTAATTGTGTCGTCCGTCAGTGCTGCTCAACCAGTATTTATGCATAGATGTTTTGAGGTTATGGTCTGGACATATTTCCTGTTTATATTTACAGTTCAACTCTGGATATCTCAAACTACCGATATCCCAAAGAAATTTGTCTGGGCCCAGAAAATTTTTTGAGATATCAGTAGTTTGGAGATGTCCAGAGTTGACTGTCTATTGAAATACAATTCATGTGTAAGTTCAGATGAAAGGGCAAACATTGTAGACCCTGTGGCTAAGTTTTGAGCACTGCTGGCGTGATTTGGCTTTGGTGGAGGGGCTGGAAGTTTGGGCACCAAAGCTGTTGCGCCAGACGTGGTTAAATATGCATGGCCAACAGTGTCAATTGAGAAGCAAATACTATTCACTCAGAGAAAGGGGCCCATACATTTATCTTCCAACTGCAACATGTAACCTGCTGTATTAGCTTTTGTGTGTTCAATTTTTGCTGCTGCTCTCAGTTTACACTTTCAGGTTCTCTACAGTGGAAGGAAGGTCAGTATTGCCAGAAATAGTGTGAGTATTTTTTTCATTCCTTAACGCAACTGACAGCGGCAAACGGTATACAGTCATCTCGCGACGTCTGGAGCACTGATATCTCAAAGTCCCTCTTATATCAAAGGTTATGATCTTCAGTTCAGTTCTGTTCAATTCTCTTATCGATGTTACCCAAGTGGCTCAACGGTATGTAACCATAGTTGCACACACTTGGCGCCGTGTGTCCGTCCAATGTCATTCAGTCTGTAATTGTGTCGTCGGTCAGTGCTGCTCAACCAGTATTTATGCATAGATGTTTTGAGGTTATGGTCTGGACATATTTCCTGTTTATATTTACAGTTCAACTCTGGATATCTCAAACTACCGATATCCCAAAGAAATTTGTCTGGGCCCAGAAAATTTACTTTGAGATATCAGTAGTTTGGAGATGTCCAGAGTTGACTGTCTATTGAAATACAATTCATGTGTAAGTTCAGATGAAAGGGCAAACATTGTAGACCCTGTGGCTAAGTTTTGAGCACTGCTGGCGTGATTTGGCTTTGGTGGAGGGGCTGGAAGTTTGGGCACCAAAGCTGTTGCGCCAGACGTGGTTAAATATGCATGGCCAACAGTGTCAATTGAGAAGCAAATACTATTCACTCAGAGAAAGGGGCCCATACATTTATCTTCCAACTGCAACATGTAACCTGCTGTATTAGCTTTTGTGTGTTCAATTTTTGCTGCTGCTCTCAGTTTACACTTTCAGGTTCTCTACAGTGGAAGGAAGGTCAGTATTGCCAGAAATAGTGTGAGTATTTTTTTCATTCCTTAACGCAACTGACAGCGGCAAACGGTATACAGTCATCTCGCGATGTCTGGAGCACTGATATCTCAAAGTCCCTCTTATATCAAAGGTTATGATCTTCAGTTCAGTTCTGTTCAATTCTCTTATCGATGTGACCCAAGTGGCTCAACGGTACGTAACCATAGTTGCACACACTTGGCGCCGTGTGTCCGTCCAATGTCATTCAGTCTGTAATTGTGTCGTCGGTCAGTGCTGCTCAACCAGTATTTATGCATAGATGTTTTGAGGTTATGGTCTGGACATATTTCCTGTTTATATTTACAGTTCAACTCTGGATATCTCAAACTACCGATATCCCAAAGAAATTTGTCTGGACCCAGAAAATTTACTTTGAGATATCAGTAGTTTGGAGATGTCCAGAGTTGACTGTCTATTGAAATAGAATTTATGTGTAAGTTCAGATGAAAGGGCAAACATTGTAGACCCTGTGGCTAAGTTTTGAGCACTGCTGGCGTGATTTGGCTTTGGTGGAGGGGCTGGAAGTTTGGGCACCAAAGCTGTTGCGCCAGACGTGGTTAAATATGCATGGCCAACAGTGTCAATTGAGAAGCAAATACTATTCACTCAGAGAAAGGGGCCCATACATTTATCTTCCAACTGCAACATGTAACCTGCTGTATTAGCTTTTGTGTGTTCAATTTTTGCTGCTGCTCTCAGTTTACACTTTCAGGTTCTCTACAGTGGAAGGAAGGTCAGTATTGCCAGAAATAGTGTGAGTATTTTTTTCATTCCTTAACGCAACTGACAGCGGCAAACGGTATACAGTCATCTCGCGACGTCTGGAGCACTGATATCTCAAAGTCCCTCTTATATCAAAGGTTATGATCTTCAGTTCAGTTCTGTTCAATTCTCTTATCGATGTTACCCAAGTGGCTCAACGGTACGTAACCATAGTTGCACACACTTGGCGCCGTGTGTCCGTCCAATGTCATTCAGCCTGTAATTGTGTCGTCGGTCAGTGCTGCTCAACCAGTATTTATGCATAGATGTTTTGAGGTTATGGTCTGGACATATTTCCTGTTTATATTTACAGTTCAACTCTGGATATCTCAAACTACCGATATCCCAAAGAAATTTGTCTGGGCCCAGAAAATTTACTTTGAGATATCAGTAGTTTGGAGATGTCCAGAGTTGACTGTCTATTGAAATACAATTCATGTGTAAGTTCAGATGAAAGGGCAAACATTGTAGACCCTGTGGCTAAGTTTTGATCACTGCTGGCGTGATTTGGCTTTGGTGGAGGGGCTGGAAGTTTGGGCACCAAAGCTGTTGCGCCAGACGTGGTTAAATATGCATGGCCAACAGTGTCAATTGAGAAGCAAATACTATTCACTCAGAGAAAGGGGCCCATACATTTATCTTCCAACTGCAACATGTAACCTGCTGTATTAGCTTTTGTGTGTTCAATTTTTGCTGCTGCTCTCAGTTTACACTTTCAGGTTCTCTACAGTGGAAGGAAGGTCAGTATTGCCAGAAATAGTGTGAGTATTTTTTTCATTCCTTAACGCAACTGACAGCGGCAAACGGTATACAGTCATCTCGCGACGTCTGGAGCACTGATATCTCAAAGTCCCTCTTATATCAAAGGTTATGATCTTCAGTTCAATTCTGTTCAATTCTCTTATCGATGTTACCCAAGTGGCTCAACGGTACGTAACCATAGTTGCACACACTTGGCGCCGTGTGTCCGTCCAATGTCATTCAGTCTGTAATTGTGTCGTCGGTCAGTGCTGCTCAACCAGTATTTATGCATAGATGTTTTGAGGTTATGGTCTGGACATATTTCCTGTTTATATTTACAGTTCAACTCTGGATATCTCAAACTACCGATATCCCAAAGAAATTTGTCTGGGCCCAGAAAATTTACTTTGAGATATCAGTAGTTTGGAGATGTCCAGAGTTGACTGTCTATTGAAATACAATTCATGTGTAAGTTCAGATGAAAGGGCAAACATTGTAGACCCTGTGGCTAAGTTTTGAGCACTGCTGGCGTGATTTGGCTTTGGTGGAGGGGCTGGAAGTTTGGGCACCAAAGCTGTTGCGCCAGACGTGGTTAAATATGCATGGCCAACAGTGTCAATTGAGAAGCAAATACTATTCACTCAGAGAAAGGGGCCCATACATTTATCTTCCAACTGCAACATGTAACCTGCTGTATTAGCTTTTGTGTGTTCAATTTTTGCTGCTGCTCTCAGTTTACACTTTCAGGTTCTCTACAGTGGAAGGAAGGTCAGTATTGCCAGAAATAGTGTGAGTATTTTTTTCATTCCTTAACGCAACTGACAGCGGCAAACGGTATACAGTCATCTCGCGACGTCTGGAGCACTGATATCTCAAAGTCCCTCTTATATCAAAGGTTATGATCTTCAGTTCAGTTCTGTTCAATTCTCTTATCGATGTTACCCAAGTGGCTCAACGGTACGTAACCATAGTTGCACACACTTGGCGCCGTGTGTCCGTCCAATGTCACTCAGTCTGTAATTGTGTCGTCCGTCAGTGCTGCTCAACCAGTATTTATGCATAGATGTTTTGAGGTTATGGTCTGGACATATTTCCTGTTTATATTTACAGTTCAACTCTGGATATCTCAAACTACCGATATCCCAAAGAAATTTGTCTGGGCCCAGAAAATTTTTTGAGATATCAGTAGTTTGGAGATGTCCAGAGTTGACTGTCTATTGAAATACAATTCATGTGTAAGTTCAGATGAAAGGGCAAACATTGTAGACCCTGTGGCTAAGTTTTGAGCACTGCTGGCGTGATTTGGCTTTGGTGGAGGGGCTGGAAGTTTGGGCACCAAAGCTGTTGCGCCAGACGTGGTTAAATATGCATGGCCAACAGTGTCAATTGAGAAGCAAATACTATTCACTCAGAGAAAGGGGCCCATACATTTATCTTCCAACTGCAACATGTAACCTGCTGTATTAGCTTTTGTGTGTTCAATTTTTGCTGCTGCTCTCAGTTTACACTTTCAGGTTCTCTACAGTGGAAGGAAGGTCAGTATTGCCAGAAATAGTGTGAGTATTTTTTTCATTCCTTAACGCAACTGACAGCGGCAAACGGTATACAGTCATCTCGCGACGTCTGGAGCACTGATATCTCAAAGTCCCTCTTATATCAAAGGTTATGATCTTCAGTTCAGTTCTGTTCAATTCTCTTATCGATGTTACCCAAGTGGCTCAACGGTATGTAACCATAGTTGCACACACTTGGCGCCGTGTGTCCGTCCAATGTCATTCAGTCTGTAATTGTGTCGTCGGTCAGTGCTGCTCAACCAGTATTTATGCATAGATGTTTTGAGGTTATGGTCTGGACATATTTCCTGTTTATATTTACAGTTCAACTCTGGATATCTCAAACTACCGATATCCCAAAGAAATTTGTCTGGGCCCAGAAAATTTACTTTGAGATATCAGTAGTTTGGAGATGTCCAGAGTTGACTGTCTATTGAAATAGAATTCATGTGTAAGTTCAGATGAAAGGGCAAACATTGTAGACCCTGTGGCTAAGTTTTGAGCACTGCTGGCGTGATTTGGCTTTGGTGGAGGGGCTGGAAGTTTGGGCACCAAAGCTGTTGCGCCAGACGTGGTTAAATATGCATGGCCAACAGTGTCAATTGAGAAGCAAATACTATTCACTCAGAGAAAGGGGCCCATACATTTATCTTCCAACTGCAACATGTAACCTGCTGTATTAGCTTTTGTGTGTTCAATTTTTGCTGCTGCTCTCAGTTTACACTTTCAGGTTCTCTACAGTGGAAGGAAGGTCAGTATTGCCAGAAATAGTGTGAGTATTTTTTTCATTCCTTAACGCAACTGACAGCGGCAAACGGTATACAGTCATCTCGCGATGTCTGGAGCACTGATATCTCAAAGTCCCTCTTATATCAAAGGTTATGATCTTCAGTTCAGTTCTGTTCAATTCTCTTATCGATGTTACCCAAGTGGCTCAACGGTACGTAACCATAGTTGCACACACTTGGCGCCGTGTGTCCGTCCAATGTCATTCAGTCTGTAATTGTGTCGTCGGTCAGTGCTGCTCAACCAGTATTTATGCATAGATGTTTTGAGGTTATGGTCTGGACATATTTCCTGTTTATATTTACAGTTCAACTCTGGATACCTCAAACTACCTATATCTCAGATAAAGTTTTCTGGGCCCAGAAAATCAACTTGGAGATATCAGTAATTTGGAGATATCCAGAGCTGACTGTCTATTGAAATACAGTAGGGGTGTAAGGTCAGATGAAACGGTAAACAGTGTAGAGACGCAACGGCCAAGTCTGAGTAATAATTGCTGGCATAGTAGCTAGGAGGGACAGAATGTTTATCTTAACAGTTCAACTCTGGATATCTCAAACTACCGATATCCCTAAGAAATTTGTCTGGGCCCAGAAAATTTACTTTGAGATATCAGTAGTTTGGAGATGTCCAGAGTTGACTGTCTATTGAAATACAATTCATGTGTAAGATCAGATGAAAGGGCAAACATTGTAGACCCTGTGGCTAAGTTTTGAGCACTGCTGGCGTGATTTGGCTTTGGTGGAGGGGCTGGAAGTTTGGGCACCAAAGCTGTTGCGCCAGACGTGGTTAAATATGCATGGCCAACAGTGTCAATTGAGAAGCAAATACTATTCACTCAGAGAAAGGGGCCCATACATTTATCTTCCAACTGCAACATGTAACCTGCTGTATTAGCTTTTGTGTGTTCAATTTTTGCTGCTGCTCTCAGTTTACACTTTCAGGTTCTCTACAGTGGAAGGAAGGTCAGTATTGCCAGAAATAGTGTGAGTATTTTTTTCATTCCTTAACGCAACTGACAGCGGCAAACGGTATACAGTCATCTCGCGATGTCTGGAGCACTGATATCTCAAAGTCCCTCTTATATCAAAGGTTATGATCTTCAGTTCAGTTCTGTTCAATTCTCTTATCGATGTTACCCAAGTGGCTCAACGGTACGTAACCATAGTTGCACACACTTGGCGCCGTGTGTCCGTCCAATGTCATTCAGTCTGTAATTGTGTCGTCGGTCAGTGCTGCTCAACCAGTATTTATGCATAGATGTT
The DNA here is from genome assembly GCA_963989385.1 of Ctena decussata. NCBI lineage: Eukaryota > Metazoa > Mollusca > Bivalvia > Lucinida > Lucinidae > Ctena > Ctena decussata. The sequence continues at coordinate 17,223,162 of OZ022511.1, forward strand.
TTGAGGTTATGGTCTGGACATATTTCCTGTTTATATTTACAGTTCAACTCTGGATATCTCAAACTACCGATATCCCAAAGAAATTTGTCTGGGCCCAGAAAATTTACTTTGAGATATCAGTAGTTTGGAGATGTCCAGAGTTGACTGTCTATTGAAATACAATTCATGTGTAAGTTCAGATGAAAGGGCAAACATTGTAGACCCTGTGGCTAAGTTTTGATCACTGCTGGCGTGATTTGGCTTTGGTGGAGGGGCTGGAAGTTTGGGCACCAAAGCTGTTGCGCCAGACGTGGTTAAATATGCATGGCCAACAGTGTCAATTGAGAAGCAAATACTATTCACTCAGAGAAAGGGGCCCATACATTTATCTTCCAACTGCAACATGTAACCTGCTGTATTAGCTTTTGTGTGTTCAATTTTTGCTGCTGCTCTCAGTTTACACTTTCAGGTTCTCTACAGTGGAAGGAAGGTCAGTATTGCCAGAAATAGTGTGAGTATTTTTTTCATTCCTTAAAGCAACTGACAGCGGCAAACGGTATACAGTCATCTCGCGACGTCTGGAGCACTGATATCTCAAAGTCCCTCTTATATCAAAGGTTATGATCTTCAGTTCAGTTCTGTTCAATTCTCTTATCGATGTTACCCAAGTGGCTCAACGGTACGTAACCATAGTTGCACACACTTGGCGCCGTGTGTCCGTCCAATGTCATTCAGTCTGTAATTGTGTCGTCGGTCAGTGCTGCTCAACCAGTATTTATGCATAGATGTTTTGAGGTTATGGTCTGGACATATTTCCTGTTTATATTTACAGTTCAACTCTGGATATCTCAAACTACCGATATCCCAAAGAAATTTGTCTGGGCTCAGAAAATTTACTTTGAGATATCAGTAGTTTGGAGATGTCCAGAGTTGACTGTCTATTGAAATAGAATTCATGTGTAAGTTCAGATGAAAGGGCAAACATTGTAGACCCTGTGGCTAAGTTTTGAGCACTGCTGGCGTGATTTGGCTTTGGTGGAGGGGCTGGAAGTTTGGGCACCAAAGCTGTTGCACCAGACGTGGTTAAATATGCATGGCCAACAGTGTCAATTGAGAAGCAAATACTATTCACTCAGAGAAAGGGGCCCATACATTTATCTTCCAACTGCAACATGTAACCTGCTGTATTAGCTTTTGTGTGTTCAATTTTTGCTGCTGCTCTCAGTTTACACTTTCAGGTTCTCTACAGTGGAAGGAAGGTCAGTATTGCCAGAAATAGTGTGAGTATTTTTTTCATTCCTTAACGCAACTGACAGCGGCAAACGGTATACAGTCATCTCGCGACGTCTGGAGCACTGATATCTCAAAGTCCCTCTTATATCAAAGGTTATGATCTTCAGTTCAGTTCTGTTCAATTCTCTTATCGATGTTACCCAAGTGGCTCAACGGTACGTAACCATAGTTGCACACACTTGGCGCCGTGTGTCCGTCCAATGTCATTCAGTCTGTAATTGTGTCGTCGGTCAGTGCTGCTCAACCAGTATTTATGCATAGATGTTTTGAGGTTATGGTCTGGACATATTTCCTGTTTATATTTACAGTTCAACTCTGGATATCTCAAACTACCGATATCCCAAAGAAATTTGTCTGGGCCCAGAAAATTTACTTTGAGATATCAGTAGTTTGGAGATGTCCAGAGTTGACTGTCTATTGAAATACAATTCATGTGTAAGTTCAGATGAAAGGGCAAACATTGTAGACCCTGTGGCTAAGTTTTGAGCACTGCTGGCGTGATTTGGCTTTGGTGGAGGGGCTGGAAGTTTGGGCACCAAAGCTGTTGCGCCAGACGTGGTTAAATATGCATGGCCAACAGTGTCAATTGAGAAGCAAATACTATTCACTCAGAGAAAGGGGCCCATACATTTATCTTCCAACTGCAACATGTAACCTGCTGTATTAGCTTTTGTGTGTTCAATTTTTGCTGCTGCTCTCAGTTTACACTTTCAGGTTCTCTACAGTGGAAGGAAGGTCAGTATTGCCAGAAATAGTGTGAGTATTTTTTTCATTCCTTAACGCAACTGACAGCGGCAAACGGTATACAGTCATCTCGCGACGTCTGGAGCACTGATATCTCAAAGTCCCTCTTATATCAAAGGTTATGATCTTCAGTTCAGTTCTGTTCAATTCTCTTATCGATGTTACCCAAGTGGCTCAACGGTACGTAACCATAGTTGCACACACTTGGCGCCGTGTGTCCGTCCAATGTCATTCAGTCTGTAATTGTGTCGTCGGTCAGTGCTGCTCAACCAGTATTTATGCATAGATGTTTTGATGTTATGGTCTGGACATATTTCCTGTTTATATTTACAGTTCAACTCTGGATATCTCAAACTACCGATATCCCAAAGAAATTTGTCTGGGCCCAGAAAATTTACTTTGAGATATCAGTAGTTTGGAGATGTCCAGAGTTGACTGTCTATTGAAATACAATTTATGTGTAAGTTCAGATGAAAGGGCAAACATTGTAGACCCTGTGGCTAAGTTTTGAGCACTGCTGGCGTGATTTGGCTTTGGTGGAGGGGCTGGAAGTTTGGGCACCAAAGCTGTTGCACCAGACGTGGTTAAATATGCATGGCCAACAGTGTCAATTGAGAAGCAAATACTATTCACTCAGAGAAAGGGGCCCATACATTTATCTTCCAACTGCAACATGTAACCTGCTGTATTAGCTTTTGTGTGTTCAATTTTTGCTGCTGCTCTCAGTTTACACTTTCAGGTTCTCTACAGTGGAAGGAAGGTCAGTATTGCCAGAAATAGTGTGAGTATTTTTTTCATTCCTTAACGCAACTGACAGCGGCAAACGGTATACAGTCATCTCGCGACGTCTGGAGCACTGATATCTCAAAGTCCCTCTTATATCAAAGGTTATGATCTTCAGTTCAGTTCTGTTCAATTCTCTTATCGATGTTACCCAAGTGGCTCAACGGTACGTAACCATAGTTGCACACACTTGGCGCCGTGTGTCCGTCCAATGTCATTCAGTCTGTAATTGTGTCGTCGGTCAGTGCTGCTCAACCAGTATTTATGCATAGATGTTTTGAGGTTATGGTCTGGACATATTTCCTGTTTATATTTACAGTTCAACTCTGGATACCTCAAACTACCTATATCTCAGATAAAGTTTTCTGGGCCCAGAAAATCAACTTGGAGATATCAGTAATTTGGAGATATCCAGAGCTGACTGTCTATTGAAATACAGTAGGGGTGTAAGGTCAGATGAAACGGTAAACAGTGTAGAGACGCAACGGCCAAGTCTGAGTAATAATTGCTGGCATAGTAGCTAGGAGGGACAGAATGTTTATCTTAACAGTTCAACTCTGGATATCTCAAACTACCGATATCCCTAAGAAATTTGTCTGGGCCCAGAAAATTTACTTTGAGATATCAGTAGTTTGGAGATGTCCAGAGTTGACTGTCTATTGAAATACAATTCATGTGTAAGATCAGATGAAAGGGCAAACATTGTAGACCCTGTGGCTAAGTTTTGAGCACTGCTGGCGTGATTTGGCTTTGGTGGAGGGGCTGGAAGTTTGGGCACCAAAGCTGTTGCGCCAGACGTGGTTAAATATGCATGGCCAACAGTGTCAATTGAGAAGCAAATACTATTCACTCAGAGAAAGGGGCCCATACATTTATCTTCCAACTGCAACATGTAACCTGCTGTATTAGCTTTTGTGTGTTCAATTTTTGCTGCTGCTCTCAGTTTACACTTTCAGGTTCTCTACAGTGGAAGGAAGGTCAGTATTGCCAGAAATAGTGTGAGTATTTTTTTCATTCCTTAACGCAACTGACAGCGGCAAATGGTATACAGTCATCTCGCGACGTCTGGAGCACTTATATCTCAAAGTCCCTCTTATATCAAAGGTTATGATCTTCAGTTCAGTTCTGTTCAATTCTCTTATCGATGTTACCCAAGTGGCTCAACGGTACGTAACCATAGTTGCACACACTTGGCGCCGTGTGTCCGTCCAATGTCATTCAGTCTGTAATTGTGTCGTCGGTCAGTGCTGCTCAACCAGTATTTATGCATACATGTTTTGAGGTTATGGTCTGGACAGTGTCATTTGAGATGCAAATACTATTCACTCAGAGAAAGGGGCCCATACATTTATCTTCCAACTGCAACATGTAAGCTGCTTTATTATCTTTTGTGTCTTCTATTTTTGCTGCTGCTCTCAGTTTACACTTTCAGGTTCCCTACAGTGGAAGGAAGGTCAGTATTCCCAGAAATAGTGTGAGTATTTTTTTCATTCCTTAACGCAACTGACAGCGGCAAACGGTATACAGTCATCTCGCGACGTCTGGAGCACTGATATCTCAAAGTCCTTCTTATATCAAAGGTAATGGTCTGGACATATTTCCTGTTTATATTTACAGTTCAACTCTGGAGACCTCAAACTACCAGTATCAGATATCAGTAGTTTGGAGTATTTTTTTCATTCCTTATTATTTCTTATTCCTTCATTTCTTACCATTGACAAATGATTATCATTGTGGTCACCAAGAAAAAGTAGTAGGACTCTCCTTCATTCAGGACTATTAAAGTACTGGTCACAGTGGTGCATCTTACTGAGAAAACTTGCTTTGACCAAAAGTTACATATCACTGAAAGATGAACATGTCCGTGATGGTTAGCTGAAACAAGTTTGTGATTCATTCATTTTCTGGAATACGTGTCAGTTGCATGTCCCAGTCCTGCAGTTGGTGCTGTCTATGATTGAGATACTAGGTTCAACTCCTAGAGGATTGCATGAGTACTGACTACTGGCATACATAAAATTATGGAACATCATCAATTTAACATGAATTTCTACTTATTTTGCTCGAAATTATAGTTTAAAGAACAAAACAATATACAAATTATTCAAATTTCATGTTTCAGTCAACGAAGTCAAGCTGATAGAAAAAAATACTAATATTAAAAGACCCACAGAAGTTATATACATGTATTTAGATGTTCATGCTTATTTTTTTTCTTGCAGGTATTGGTACATGCCTGGCTCGGCCACCAATTACTTCGAAACCTCCACCTACCAATGAATTAGACCAGGCATATTTCAGCAATGTCTAATAAAGGGATAGTGAATGGTACCATTTCACCCCTGGGAATGGAACCATTTCTGAAGTGGCTAGACATGTTCTAATAACCGCAGTCAACCATGATTTTGACATATTTGTTAAATGGTCCATAGTTTTTAACCATGCTCATGCCTCATAAGTGACCATGGTTTTTAACCATAGTCAAGCACAGGCGTCAGACTATAGTCTGTCATGGTTAACCATGGTCAACAGACTATTGTCAACCATGGTAAACAGACCATGGCCAATTATGGTTCACAGACCATGGTCAACCAAGTGTTAGTAACCAACATTAACAGACAATGGTTGACAGTGGTCCATTTAACAAAAATGTCAAGACCAAAGTAAACCATGGTCTGTTAACCAATAACTATAGTTAACTTGAGTTTGTAAATAACCATAGTTAACAATCCATGGATGACCATGGCTAACAAACCACAGTCGACCGAGGTTAATGACAGATCCTTGTTAACCTGGCTAACCATGGTCTATTGGTGGTTAAATGGCTTACAGCTGATTTGAGTGGTCAAATAATTGTTGCAACTCCTGCAAAATGGATAAGTTTTTACCAGAGTCAAGTGATAATTATTGTGGTGACGAAGAAAAAGTAGTAGGAGCACCAAGAGGGGTCAAATTAAGTGTCCAAAATTTTCTATCTGACCTTCTTTCACACAATATATAAAGTTAGGAGTAACTAAATAATAATGGTTCTGCAATGTTTTGGAATAACAATAATAATAATTTTGATGAAAAGAAAGGCACTCCACAGATGAAATGTTTAACATTTTGCTATTTCCTTTTTGTTATTATTTTTGTGAAAAATTTTATTTATCTTAAATAAATAAAAATAAATTTAGGTGTATTTTTATGCAAAGAGTGACTAGAAGGGATTCATTATTCAAATGCTATTAATTTTTATGATTAACTCATTTTGATGAAAAAAATACGTATTAATTCTTTTGAATAAAAAATAGAGTATTTCACAAATGAAAAATAATGATTTTTTATTAAAAAAAGAATGGTGAAACATAATTGTACTCAGATGTTTTTAGGTGACCTTTCCCCTTTTAATTATTGGAGGCAAACAGAGTCTTATGAGCCATAGTCTTCTAGACAGAAGACACATAAATGTACTTCTCTTTGTTTGCGTCAGACCTTTTAAACTCCACGGTAAAAAGTTTCTATATAAAATACCTCTAAAAACGTCTAAAACATCTAAAATCTTGTTTCAATATTACTTAAGCTGGCCAAAAAAGGTCTGAGAACAGGTTATACAGGTAACTTGAATAATTATCCGAGAGAAATCATCGGCTAAACGACCTAAATGCACCACGCATTTGATACCAGGATTTATTGAGGTTCTCAAATAAGGTCACGGTATGAATTTTGCACTTTTGATATACACCCGGCAGTTTTCCTTCTTACGATGTTATGACCCTCGAGGGGAATTTACCCATTCAAATAAGTGAGTGAGTGACTGAGTGAGTGAACTCGGGTTAAACATCCCGCCAACAACTACAGTTACTAGAACATACGGAGACGCGACTTCGTCTCATCCTAAAGACCGGAGAAGCGGGGGATCGATCTTGCGATCCCTGGATTAGTAGTCCAAAGTGTTATCCACTATACGACTGACGCTTCTTATTATGAAAGCTTTATGGGTTTAAGTTGATTAGTTTTCATGTTATTTCTATTTATTTTTGAACAAGTAAAATCTGGTTTGTGAGTTTTATAATCAGTTTCTCTCCGTATCTACTATAGTGTCCTGCTGACTGTGAATAACAGGTGTGGCCATGTAGGTCTGGTTGCTGAAGGCAATAGGACCTGGTGCTCTGGCGGTGACGGGTTCTCTGTATATTGGTGGTCCTGTAAAGCAAACATGTTAGTCGTTATAGTGCGAAAAAATCATAAAAAATATATGTCTGCAAAATAAAAAAAAAAGAAATGTTTTGTCAATGCTATATCAAATTGAGAATTCGCTCTAGTGAGATCCTGTTGAGGCGGCTCCCTACGCTGCCCACACATTTAACCATATTCATTCGTACACTTAACAAAATTTCTATTTGATCATTTTTCTTCTTTGCAGAAATATAATTTCTTAACAACATTTTTGAATATTATTATAATCATTTTATCCACTTGTTAAAATTGAATTTTTTGTAATCCAAACTTTTCTGTAATATTGGAGCTATGAACCCCTGTTTATAAACCATACAACAATTTAAAAACGCAAAACACCTGGATCAAACTGCCACAAAATCATGCCATGTCAGAAGTAAATCAAGTTGACCATTATATAACTATGAAATTTGTACTCAATCTTCATGAAATTCTTGTCTATATTAATTTTTATATTAAAGTTTTAAAATTACATCCCTTGGAATGTTTGTGTAACTCTTAATTCGGCTTCAAATTGTAATAAATCATTTGAGAAAATGTGTGAGGGATTGTGCTCTTGTAAAATAAAAGCATAAGCATCCATTAGTTCTTCTTATTTTGCATAAGGCTTAATTCTATGGAAAAAAAGTGGCAAATTAGAAATTTTGTTAGGTGTAATACTTTAAGTGTTAAATCTCTGCCAGGCAGTCCATATTTGACATCTTGACAAACAACGCATGGGTGATAATGTGCACTCTGATCTGGCTCTATGTGTCTGCAGTAGCTGACATTTTTTATTGTTATTACCTGCCACACATTAGTAGCTAGGTATTTTTATGCTTTTGTATTAGTATGAGAATTTTGCTCCCCCCCCCCCCCCCCCCCCCCACTAACCCCAACCCATTCCATAAACCACTAGTTAATGTTTCAATGCCCTGGGCTATATGTATGTATACAATCATAAAAAAAGAGTTGAGAGTTTCCTGGCCATAGTACACAGTAAATAAGGATGCAGTATAGAAAGTAAGTGGGGCACCGAAAACTGAACAGTGGTCAGCCTGTCCACATATGCTCATGCACACGTGCAAATTTAAGGTAGCAACAGACACTGAGTACACAGCAAACAGTAGACAGGAGAAAGTGTATCTGGAATTCCTAATATTTTTAGCACGCCTTCGTGAAGCAAAGGAGAGCCTATGATACACCCTGGCGTTGTAGTCCGAGTATGCGTCAGCATTCCTCTTCATGTCAGCGTCTGAGAACAGGTTAACTATTTGCATAGGTCTTTTTCTCTCATTGCATTTATTATGACTAGAGTAATGAAACTTGGTACGCACTTACATCGACACATGAATGCATGCACCATTTGTGACCTTGACCTACTTGTCATGGTATACTGACTTTGAAAAAATTTAGCTAGGTAAATGTATGTTAAGTATTTGTCAGTTTCACAGAGGCTATAAGGGCTAACAGTTATGATTATTTGGTCAGCCCTTGCATCTGGGCATTTGAGTGTAGCCAACCATGTACAACAGTGACATACATTTTCACGCTTCACTGACTTTATGATATTTCTCAGTCCGGGGCTAGTTGGTTCGAAAATTGCATTTTTTCAAATGCTGAGGTTAATTTTCATTTGCTGGTATTATTTTCGCATGGTATAACTAGTATAATCATTTTTCTAACTTATTCTTTAGTTTTTCGTTCGGAATATGACAGATTCTGATAAATATAGCCGTTTTTCTAGATGAGGTCAACTGGACCAGCTATCCGGGTAAGTTGGTCCGGACAGCGGGGTAAGTTGGACCGACGAGGAAGGGTGGAATGAAAATCGAGTTATTCGTCAAACAAATATAATTTCATAATAAACAACAATATGGATCTGTTTTAAAAGAGTGCGCATCTGTGTTTTTCACTGATAATATGTCAGCCACATGAAGGCTTTGACGCCGACTCGATTTTATTGTGTGGGGTCGATAAATAAGAAAAATGCATTTTTTAACAGTCTTCTATTTTTTTCCCCAGTGCATTGTTATGTAAACAATACTTCTGTGTATACCCCAGCGGGCACATGAAGTCGAAATGACGTCGTACTGACGTCGATGTGACGTCACCACGTCGCATCGACGTCAGTTCGACGTCATTTTGACGTTATGTGCCTGCTGTGTAAGAGTATACTGTTGACATGACATGACATGATCGGTTTTTAACGTTACCAGGCACCAAAGGCGCTGGGAGGCAACGCCGGTGAAACCGGATTAATTTTTTAGCTCACTGATAGCCATGCATGAAGCCTAAGTCAAATTCTGGCTCAGGCTTCTCGTTCGCACACCGTGCAGGAAAGAGTGTGACTGTAAGTTACTGTGTTTTTGAATGTTCAGCCAAAGTGAGCTTCCAACGGTGTTCTATAGGACTTAGTCAATTCCGACTATTGCAAAATGTCCCAGGCACCAGTGCTCGCCGTTAGTAAGTTGTGCCGCCGAGAGGTTACTTGAATACAGGTCAAATAGGTCCCAGCAGAGAGAAGAAATCCACCATCCACATCCCAGCCGCAGGCTTCCAGACCATCCCACATCCCATCACAGTCGTGGACATCCAGACCATTCCATGACCAGAGAGACTTCCTCGGACCCGTGCAGACCGCCGTCACCCTGCACACACGCAGGCAAGTAAGCATAATTTGGAAGAAAAAAAACCCACAAAAAAACGAAGAAATTGGCCTAAAACGGCCCTCTAGTGCCACACTAAGTTTCAGGATTGCAAATTTTGGCCAGTCGTCTAAAAAGGCATATTTAAGCATAAGTGTCTAATTGCAACACGCAACAGGTCGCTACTGGGAACAGTCGCTGGTGGGCATGTTTTAGTCACTACTGGGAACGTTACAGCTGCAACTGTAGTTATCATTGTAAGAGTTATCTATCTTATATATTTGGACTCTGTTACTGTCGCATGTTAAAGTTTATGTTAGTATCCTTTCGCGAAATGAAATTTTTGGGTTGTTTAATTGATTTAAGACTTGGCAAATATTGTAGTAATTGGGAGCCTCGTGTCCAGCCGGGGGGGTATAAATAGTTGGAGGCTTTCGCTTGAGCAGGTGGTGAAACCCCACTATACAAGCAACAGTCCGTTATATAGTCCTTACAGTTTAACTGATCAAGTTTAAATGATCAAATCCTTCGTACAGACAGATCCAACGTGCATATTTAAATCGTATTTAAACATTTAGATAGAAACCAAATCGCGAATTCTATCCTTTCGATCTTTCCTTTTTTCATGATACTAACATGCTTCATTTGTTTGTGTATCATTCTGTGCCCGTGGGTCGCACACGGGACGAAGATTATTACCTCATCTGTGTTTAACTATTGTCTTGTGTTTGTGTTACATTTCCAAGCTCTAGCACGTTGCATTTTTAAATTTTACAAAATTCAAAAAGAAATTTGTGTCTACAGGTTAAAATACAACTCAATTTTTGTAGCAATTGTCTGCTGCACTTTGCCTGAATGTCTTAAAGTTTCTTATCATCTAACAACCTAAAATGTTTCTGTCTCTCCTTACATATTTACTTTTTCACAACTCGTAAATTCTTATCGCATACACTACGAATATGGATCTCCTATTTCGACAACGTCAAAGCAGTCTTTTTAACAAACAGTTGCCTTTTCCCTTTGTCTGTGGGGAATAAAATTTACAGACCACTTTACTTCTGTAGTGGATGGGGTGAAATTCCCTGTTATACAGGAGCCACCTGTTTGCCGTGGGTGGCGTCTCGTATGCTGGAAAAAGGGATCCTGGTAGTTGAGAGAGGCCCAGGGATCTCCAGCTTATCAACACACTACTTTGGCCCTGGCTTCAGATAGACGAGCGTTTCGGGTTAGGCCCGACCCGATTCAATCGGCTCGGTCGTGTTGAGCTCTAGAAATACGCTTCTTGATTCTTCCCTTCCTTCTTTCTTTATACGTACCTTTAATGGTACATACCGGGTTTCACTCTTTATTTCTCTCTTTATGGGTATTTTGATGGGCAGCGGCCGATGGGTTAATCGACGGGCATATTTTTCGGCCTTCAGCATTGGGGGTTTAAACCGAGGGATTTGAACGTTGAGTATAATGGCTATGTAGCTTTGGCGTTGGAGATAGGAGATCCATTTCCATAAAAACGTCCCCTTGTAGGGCTCCGTGGAGGGTGAAGCGCATAGCTATTGAAATTTAAATACATCAATCATGGAAGCCAATAAGTCAAAAAAAAGAGCGCTTCAAATTGAACCTGATGACGACGCGGAACGAACACCTCTTTTCGTTATAAAAGGCAACGAAAGCTTTGCTAGATTTCTCGTTATTAAGTCAATGGAGGAGAAAGCGGTCACGTCCCTTTCTCCTTTCGTCATAGAAAAACAAATTGAAAGTATAATAGGAACAGCAAAATCGGTCAAAAAATTGAAAAACAAAACACTTCTTGTCGAAACGTGCAAAAAGTCACAAACGGAAAATTTACTCAAAATAACTACATTCTTTGGTCTCAGGGTTTCTGTCTCTGAGCATTCCAGTTTGAATAGTTCAAAAGGAATTATCAGAGACAGAATGCTGAAAGGAGAAAAGGAAGAAGAAATTGTTGAATATTTGCGTGAACAGGGCGTGACCGCTTGTAAGCGGTTCAAAATTAAAAAAGATCACGAAACGGTCGAGACAAATACCCTCCTCCTGACATTCAATACAGTTTGTGTTCCAAAAACATTAAAAATCTTTTACAGAATTGTACCTGTAGACATGTATGTGCCAAACCCTCTGAGGTGTTTTAATTGCCAGAGGTTTGGCCATCATGAAAACAACTGTCCGGTGGATGATGGATCTGTCTGCGAAAAGTGCGGCACTGGAGGTCACGACCACCATACCTCCCAGTGCAAAAATCAGCCAAAATGCGTGAATTGCGGAAAAGACCATGTCTCTAGATCAAACAAATGCGAAATTTGGAAGAAAGAAAAAGAAATAATCAAAATCAAAGTTACTAAAAACATTACATATTTTGAAGCCAAAAAGGTTTACGAATCCCAGTCAGCCAACCTAGATTTCTCCAAAGTTGTTCAGTCACTTCAATCAAAGCCAGAAACCAAAACCACCGGAACTCAATTTTTCGACAGTGATTTCAAAGTCCTACCTTCATCAATAGTCATATCTCCGTCTTCAAAAATTTTGAAACAAATTTCTTCATCACAGTCAAATTCACAGTCTAACACAGGTACAAAACCACCTCGATCAAATTCAACAGCTCGTTCTTCTAACTCAAAACCAGTTGTTCAGTGTAGTTCACAGTCTAGCTCGTCTAGTTCTCAGTCTTCTTCACAGACTAAGACGCAGGCTAAGACGCAGAAGGAGAAGGATAAACATCGTTCTCCTTCTGGTCACGGCTCTGGCCGACGATCTAATTCTGGCGGAGGCTCGTCCTCCAATAGAAATGGCAGAGGATCGCAAGATCCTGTTAAAACAGCAAATAAATACGACGTCGTTGATGTCAATATGGATACTGCTTAAAGGAAGATTATACTTCCCCTGATTAGTCTCATGACACATTATTTTTTTCTCTCCCATTCATTTAATCATGGATAAAAAGTCAATAATACAGTGGAACTGTCGTGGTCTTAAAGCAAATTATAACGAAATATTGCTTTTAATGTCTATTTTCTCTCCGAGTGTCATTTGTCTTCAGGAAACCTTTTTAAAGCAATCAGATAATGTTAGTTTTAAAGACTTTAGTATGTTCAACTATATCTGTCCTGATGGTCAAAGAGCATCAGGAGGAACTTCTATTCTTGTAAAATCTAACATTCCACATAGTCCGTTTGATTTAAATACAAACTTACAAGCGGTTGCTGTCAATGTTACTTTATCCAAAAAAGTAACAATATGTTCTATTTATATTCCGCCTAACGACAGACTTTCCAAAAATTCCTTGGTCGATTTAATAGACGAATTACCGCAGCCTTTTATGCTTGTTGGTGACTTCAATGGTCACAGTAAAACCTGGGGTTGTTAGAATACAAATGACAGAGGAGAAATTATTGAGGATGTAATTGCTGAAAACGATTTGTGTATACTTAATGAAAAACAGCCCACATATCTTCATCCTCCAACGGGAAATTATTTTGCCATAGATTTATCTATTTGTCATCCTAATATATAGTTAGATTTTGAGTGGTCAGTTTGTGATGACCTGCATGGAAGCGATCACTTCCCAATTATTATAAAAGAAATCGAATCTTCTGACGAGGAACAGCTTGCTCGATGGAATCTTAAAAAAGCTAATTGGGAAATGTTCGTTACATCATGTCAAGAACGGCTAAATTCAGAAAAATATAAAACAACAGATGATATGTCTGCTTTTACTTCAGCATTACATGAAATTTCGGAAGAATGTATTCCGAAATCCTCGACAAGTTCAAAAAGACGTAATCCATGGTTTACCAATGAATGTAAAGCTGCAATAAATAAACGCAAATCGGCGTTACGAAAATTTAATAAAAATCCGTCTCGTGAAAATCATATTCATTCAAAGTTAACACGTGCTAAAGCACGAAGAACTATCAAACAAGCCAAACGCACATCATGGCAACAGTATGTCAACAAACTTAATCCTAAAACACCAGTCAAAAAGATCTGGGATATGATAAGAAAGATTAGTGGAAAAAATAAAAAATCTGAATGTGTTCATATAAAATCCTCCGACGGTAACAAATGTTTTTCCACTAAAGAGATTTCCAATGCGTTAGGTGAAAACTTTCAGAAAAATTCTTCAAGTTCAAATTACAGCCAACGATTTCAAGAAGTCAAAATTGAAAAGGAATCAGAAAACTTAAACTTTCAGTCACTAAATAACGAAAAATACAACCTTCCCTTCAGCATATTAGAATTAAAGGATTCTCTTAATAAATGTAACGATACAGCAGCAGGACCGGACGATATCCATTATCAAATACTGAAACATTTACCACCTGACGTATTGGAAACCTTACTCAATATTTTAAATGATATATGGCATACTGGAAAATTTCCAGAAGACTGGCGTAAAGCAGTCATTATTCCGATTCCCAAACCGGGAAGGGATAAGACGGAAGCAACAAACTACAGACCGATAGCGTTAACAAGTTGCATATGTAAAACAATGGAGAGAATGATTAACGACAGGCTCGTTTGGTTCCTGGAGTCAAATAACTTGATTTCCAGAAATCAAGCGGGCTTTCGTAAAAATCACAGTACTAACGATCATTTAGTACGATTAGAATCTTTTATCCGTGATGCATTTGTTAAAAAAGAACATGTCGTTGCAATATTTTTCGACCTTGAAAAAGCATACGACACGACGTGGAAATATGGCATCATGAAAGATTTACATGATATTGGCCTTAGAGGCCGTCATCCGAATTTTATATCGAGTTTCTTATCGGACAGATCCTTCAATGTTAGAATAGGGTCTACGTTATCTGACACTTTTAAACAGGAACAGGGCGTTCCACAAGGAAGTATTTTATCCCCCACTTTATTTAATATAAAAATCAACAACATCGTTAAATGTGTCAATGATACTGATTCCTCTTTATATGTTGATGACTTTGGCATCTTTTACAGATCGAAAAATATGGAAAACATAGAATTCAGACTCCAAAGATGCCTGAATAAAGTAGAAACTTGGGCCACAGAAAACGGTTTTAAATTTTCGAAAACTAAAACCCAGTGTGTTCATTTTTGTCAACTGAGGGGTTTACACCCAGATCCAGTTCTTAAAATTTATGGATCGCCCATTCCAGTTGTAAATGAGGCCAAAGTTTTAGGCCTTCTGTTTGATAACAAACTCACTTTTATTCCTCACATAAAAGCTTTAAAAGCTAAATGTTTAAAAGCATTAGATGTTTTAAAAGTTCTCTCCAATACAAATTGGGGAGGAGATCGTACTGTTCTTCTTAATCTGTATAGATCTATAGTAAGATCTAAACTCGATTATGGTTCAGTCGTATATGGTTCGGCACGAAAATCATACCTTAAATGTCTCGACACCATTCATCATCAGGGTTTACGCCTTGCTCTAGGAGCATTTAGAACATCACCTGTACAAAGTCTTTATGCTGAGTCTAATGAACCGTCTCTATATATCAGAAGAGAGAAATTGTCTTTGCAGTATGTTACAAAATTAGCTGCAAACCCACAGAATCCAGCATACGATTGTGTTTTTATGACACATTTTATAACAACAAACCGAGATCTATCAAACCCTTGGGTTTGCGTATTAAACCTTTGCTTGTCGATTCGCATATTAACATTAAAAACATTCAGAAATTTTCCTTACCTGTTC
Organism: Ctena decussata; assembly: GCA_963989385.1. Classification (NCBI taxonomy): domain Eukaryota; kingdom Metazoa; phylum Mollusca; class Bivalvia; order Lucinida; family Lucinidae; genus Ctena; species Ctena decussata. The sequence goes on from OZ022511.1 coordinate 17,238,498, forward strand.
ATGAGCCATGGACCTTAAAACCTCCAAAGGTCATTCTATCATTACATCACAATAAAAAATCACAGACAAACCCTGATCTTATTCAATCAGAATTCTTACAAGTAAAATCTAGTTTTCCGAACCATACCACAATCTATACGGATGGTTCAAAACAAGAAGATAAAGTTGCATGTTCGGTTGTAAGTTCCCTATTCACAGAAACCATACGATTACCAAATGGCAGCTCAATTTTTACAGCAGAAGCTAAAGCCATAGATCTTGCTCTCAATCAAATATCAGTTCAAGAAAACAATCAGTTTATAATATTCTCAGATTCTCTTTCTGTTTTATCATCACTAAAAAATGTTAATCACCCTAACCCTTTAATACAACAAATATTTCGTAAAATTTTTCAATTACCATCAAAGGAAATAGTATTTTGTTGGATCCCTAGTCACGTCAATATTCGTGGAAATGACCTGGCCGATAAAGAGGCCAAGACGGCTTTAAATTTACCAGAAAGTACCTTCCGAATTCCACACTCAGATTTTAAATCTCAAATTAATACATATATCAAATCAAAGTGTCAAACTAATTGGGATAATCAAATTCATAACAAACTCCGACAAATTAAACCAGATTTTCACAGCAAGGACGATATACTATCAAATAGAAAAGAACAGACTGTCATTACCAGATGCCGAATAGGGCATACCAGAATTAAACATTCGTTTTTATTAAATAATGAGGTTGCACCATTTTGCATACCATGCAATGAAGTCATTACTATCAAACATCTTCTTGTGTCATGCATTGAATTTAACCATATTCGTTCAAAACATTACAACATTAAAACCATAACCGAGCTTTTTAGCAAAGTTTCTTCTATCCAAATTATTAATTTTTTAAAGGAAGCTGGACTTTTTAACAAGATCTAGTCTTTTATTGTACATAACATTTTTATCATTTGGACGTAACATAATACTTTAAACATTTGATCGTTTTTTGTCTTATAGAAACGTTTTAAATTGCTGACGTTTAGACGCTATATGCCCTTACCAGGGTTGAGCGTCTATAAATAACTTAAACATTCATTCATTTTGTAGTAATTGGGTCTGCTGCAGACCCAGAAATTCAACTTTATGGCCAGGCATCTTGCTTCCGTAGTTGGCCCGTGGACAAATGTTCTCAAATGTGAACCACTAGTGGCATTACCCGGCGCTGCGTAATTGCATACCTCTTACCTTGCACATAGTCCATGAGCCCAGAGGGGTAACCATGCCTCCCATCGCCCCCACCCCTACGATCCTCGGACTCGCCATTTTTACGGTTAGGGGAGACCGGGGATAGTTGATGCACGGGGCAATTTGATGCAGTGGGAATAAAAAGGACAATGACGTCGTTATGGACGTCAGAAATGACAGATTAAGGTAGTCATTGACCGCCCCGCCATCTTTTCCTGAAGTTTTGCGGAATTTCGACAACAAATGAGAATTTGGTGAAGAAAAGTTCATTTTTGACACATCTTAGTAAATTTATGGTAATTTGCAATTTTTCGTTTAGCACGCATTTGTTTTTGGTTGTTCATAATTGTTTTATGCACACAGGTAGAGAAATCTTTCATCTTCAAAGTCATATGCTCTTCTGACGAAAAACATTGTGCGTTAGTTGTCTACCTTGCTGAATGTCACGCGGGGCATGGTTTGGGCAAGTTGATGCAATGAGCATGGGGCATGTTGATACACCATATAATTCTACTGTATTGCATGAGCCGTTCACAATATTTGAATGGACTTGATCTCTAACTGATGTAGAACTATGTACACTAGTTTACGCATTTCGGATTTGTATTGTTTTAGAATACGATGTATTTCATTATATTCAAACAACTATAGGAGAAAACGCGGTGACGTCATCGATAAGGATTTCAAAGGTATTCCCCACACTGGTTGGCAAAAAGACGATAATCAATCACGCTATATTTCAAGTTTAAGTTTATTTAGATACTCAGGTTATCCATATATAACTACATGAGTTTCAATTATTAGAAATAATAAGTCTATGGCGGCGCAATCGAGGCAAAGAGGGCAACAGGAGTTGTAAAGTACTACGTTTATTGGGTGATATTAAACTATGTAATTAATTATGCCATGTATTTTGCGCATTATGGTGCATATTTTTGTATAAATAATAACGCTGAGAAATGTAGGTATTTTAGTGTGAAATATTGTTCTATTCTCTCTCCTTATTCATTTAAATTGGTTCCACATGAAGTGCTTTTAGATGTACGTTTTAGCATGGATACTCTAAAATAATGTGTATGTATCTGGTGTACATTTTGAAATTAAACCGGTTGTTTATTGTTTATAATGAATGTATCCGGTATCCAGCGGGTCTTTTGATAAGGAATGTCTTTAATTATCATATTTCAAAGAACGCCGCGGGTTTCCTACAGTGACAATGTCATAATAACTTATATATATATATATATATATATATAACCAACTGTTTTTGGCGGTGTGGCAAATTTAAATATCAATAAAACTCGATTATTATAATCTATGCTATTTTTAGTATTCATATGCTTGTCCGCTAATAAAATATAAAGAGCAAACAATTAGAGAGAGAGAGAGAGAGAGAGAGAGAGAGAGAGAGAGAGAGAGAGAGAGAGAAAGAATGTGTTGTTCAGATGTCATGAGCTCGGACTAAATAATGTGCTAATTACTGATAGTAATTTCAAAACAGAAGGTTCTCTGCTTATACGTGTATATTATCCTTTACCGTTTTATAACATTCTCTTTGAATCGCAGTCATGAATATAAATTCGTTTACTTATTTATTTTTTTACATTTTCCTACCCCCACAGTGCCTACCCCTAAATCAGATCAATATGTTTTATTAGTTTTGCATTACTTCTCGTTGGATACAAGCTTCTATATTTTATTGTCTTTCATTTTTTATTACCGGTGTTCTATTTAATAATCACCTTGATTGTAGAAAAGGTTTAAAGGTTAAAATACTGATCTTTAGTACCTTCGATTTATTGTATTCTTATTTCATTTATTTATTTTTCTTTTTTAGTCAAAGATATTGAGAGAAAAAGTCCCGTTCCGAAGCGAGTCAATGTATGTCGAGTATTTAAATAACTTTAAGTAATATTAAATAACTCTCTTTTTTCGCGCGACAAGCGATTAAAACAATATTTGCACTGGTTTTATCGGTTTCTATTTCTTCGCAGCTTTCTAAACTATATTTTACGCTTTTCAGCGGTTTAATTTTAAGCAAAATTCCATAGAAGACCACCGTCTGTCGCTATCTTTTTGCCAACCAATCTACCCACGTGATCATCCGATGACGTCACTCCGGGGATTTCCGTTATCTCCTATACACAATGGCATTCGGGCCATGTCACAGCAATACTTACAATTTATATGTGCGCCCAGCGAAGACTCGATACATCCGCACAGTCTGATCAGAGTCTTTGGTGTGCGCTCTATGGACAGCTAAGGACCCATACCTGTTCGTGTGGCCAGTGAAGACTCTGACCCGAATGTGATGATGGACAGGCTGGTCTGAGTCGTCGCTATGAGCATATGAAAATTGTACGAATTGCTGGGCCCCGGCTTATTCAATATAGCATCTATGACAATAAAATGTTCTTTCCCCATTTAAAATGTTCTAAAGTTTCGGAAATAAAAGTATAGAATGTTTTGATCATTTTATCGTACAATTATTTATATACAAACATCCCTTCTAGAGATCTTTTACTGGAGATACATGTAACTTCAATGGCTAAAATAATTTTGATAAATGCATCTAACTAGAAAGCAAGGAAACCCCCATTTGTCCATAAAAACGGTCAATTTCGTTGCATGGACTTGTAAAGGCAAGACAAAAATCTGTATCAACTTGCCCCAAGCGTTGCATCAACATGCCCCACTACTGGGGCAAGTTGATGCATTCGACTTCCTAAAGAAATCTACTTAAACGGAGGGAAAATATACCAAAATTCAAGGATTGCTATTTGATTTTAACTACAGAAAAGACAGAGCTTTTAGTATATACAAAGATGATTAATATTGGGCAGTCCGGTCACGAGATATGTCTGAAAGTCTAAAAAGTGCATCAACTATCCCCGGTCTCCCCTATTTGTGATATTTGTACTGAACATACCCATACCCCCAGCGGATTCTGACGAAAATGACGAATTTGGTAGCCTTTGTGGCTTTCAAAATATATGAGCCCGGCCTCCAGCACATTTAATATTTTGTATACAGATAAAAGTTTAATATATTTACATGCCATGAAAATATTAAATGTGCTGGAGACCGGGCTCAATGTTTACTTTTAACTTTTTGTTACCAAACTGGCAGCGTTTGGAACATTATCCCAGCGTTCTCAACATAAAAACGCCCATATCTCCGCTCATAGACAAAATAAACATATGTTGTGGGTATTCATTTTCTTAGTTAGAACACAAGGAATAATCTGGTATACATTTCATTTTGATCTGTTGGAATTTTTTGGTTAGCGTCTCTGGACTTGCAAACTTGAGTGGGTGGGGTACCTGGAGAGGCCTTGTGCAGTGTACAGGTAATTAGCAGTGCAATCTTACATATAAGCAGTTCATCAAAAACCTGTTGTTAAGAGCTTCCAAAAGTTATTGTAAATGACTTAATTCTTGAAAGGAATATGTATTAAACTCAAATTTTCTCGCAATTTTCCTTCATTTTATTGAAACAACGTATGCATGTCAGAAATCATGTTATTCTGAGAAATAACAAACACGAAACATATTGTTTTTGCTTTTTTCCATACGCACAAATAATAAGCAATAGAAACCATGCATTTTTAAGAGAATTTGAGTGGGGGCCAAAAACGGCCCTTATCATACCAGGTCCTTTCTCCTCTCATCACAGAGGTCGAGAACATCTCTGGTGACCCAGGGCTTTTTCCTGTGACGTTCCTTCCCAAGTATCTCACAGGCTGCCTCAGTAACTACACTGTATTGTAGGTGGTAAACATGGTATCTATGACAATGTCATCATCCCTCAGACCAAAGAGTGGTGCAAATTTCCCACCTATTGTTGCTTGAAAAGTGCGTGCCACATCTGGGTCCCTTAGCTTCTCAAGATCAAACTTTAGAACAGAACAGAACAAATCTTTATTTAGAATAGTATCTCAGGCCACTCACAGGTGGCATATGAGAAAAGGTACATACATAATACGATTGCACAGTGACGGACATAACAAGTTTACTTGGCGGTTGTAAAGAACGTAACGGGCCGATTGCTCAGATATCCAGCTTAAAGTCAACCTCAAGGTTAGCCATGTATTAAATACATGGGCTATACTCAAGGTTACATCCAACCAAGCCTGAGCAATCTTCCCAACAAGTTTAACTCTGCCTTAAATAACATAGTAATATATGGAGAGAGAGAGAGAGAGAGAGAGAGAGAGAGAGAGAGAGAGATCGGAGTGTACAGTTCATGAGGCTAAACGATATGTCGAATGCTCATCTATACGTAATACGAGTTTTACTCGAATTTATTGAAGATCGGTAGTCACAAGCCCAACAATGCAATAAGCCAGAAATTCTTTCTACCGTTAAGGCGCATGCACACATGCATTTAAAACTCGTTTTACATAAACGATGCTTAGTAAAGAGAAATTGGTAAATATTTTGCATAGTAAACTATTGTCCATTCATAAATACCCGTGTGATGGCACAGCGCACAATATAGTCACGTGAGCTGTCAGCCAGCCAGAACAAATTTACATAAAGGGTCACGACAAGCACGTGAAATTTATACTAATATGTACTAGGGTGAAGTGTGAATGGACAATGTTTACTATACTTTCAAAAGAGTTTCAATAAGTGAATAACGAATGAAAGGAATTATTACATTCTCAACAAGGTCAGTTTGAGTTTCTGTTGCGAATGTAGTAAAACAAATAATGACGGTCATATGAAGCCTTCGTGCGACACAAAAGCCTGTGCAGGAAAAAGAGTGACACTCTTACTGGCTGAATATACATTGTAACTTAATCAGGCCCAGGGATCACACTGAAGGCTTGATTTGATCCGCCCCAAAGGACTGATTATAAGGACAAACATGAATGGGATTGACAATGTGGAGACTAAGAATAACCAGTGAAGGCACGAATAAGCAGTCGCGTTCGCACAGTCTCATCCGAGTCGACACGGTTCGAAAATATTATTAGATAGAACTGGCTCAAGCAAAAGCTCTGATGCGAACGAGTCACATCCCATTCTATGGTCAGATTACCGTAAAAATCTAAAAATTGGGACATCCAAAACATCCAAGGTGAAACAGGTTTTACAACGCAGAGATGCATCTAAAAGTTGCAGACGGAATGGCAAACAGTGCAGACTCTGATCAGCCTGCTCCTTTGTGATCAGTCTGATTTGGGCCTGCACCGTCCGCTCAAACCTATCTGTCCAAATACTTAGAAAGTTTACGGTATATGCGTTTACGAAACGTATATCGGCGTCTACATGATCTTGGAACTTTAAGCATTGTATAGACAGGATACGCGGGGTTTCGAGGGCAGTTCTGAGACGGTAAATACCTTTTCATCACAAAAATGAACGCTGCTACCCTCCTTACAGGGCAAAACGGGACCCAAAAGAACCATGACCTGTATAAATGTGGAGAAACGAAAGCCGTCTCAAAACTACCCAAATGGAACCACCTTATCCGTTCACCCATATCCCCGTTGGTCTCAAAACGCCAAACAGTGTACATCAGCGCCGATTCAACACTCTATCGTTGGATCAACGTTGATATAGAACTGCCTCAGTCGGATGAGACCACTGAGTAGCCAGTGCACAGTATGCATATGAGTATCATGGTTTCTTGAAGGTAAGTATCAATCAATTATGAAATGAACAACCATATGTCAACATAAAACAGAGCGAGCTTTTTACATTGCTATTCCTCTTACAACCCCGCATGCAAACTTATTTAGTCTGAAATCAGTACATGATCTCAGCAGACATAAAAGGCCCACATCACGTTGCAACAACGTCGATTCAACGTCAAGCGTTGAATCTACGCCGCTCCAATGTTGTGCGCCCACCAAATATGTGTCTAATGATATCATTTAACTGAAGTATGAAATAAGCTATGCATGTGGCATCGGTTTGTATGCAAAAGGAAAACAGATAAGTAAATAGTATATGAACAGAGTTGAGCATTGATTATTAGACAATTATCATTTTTTTTCTTTTAATGTAGACGGTACGTTAAGAGAACTTATTCATTATACTCTTCATCATTTTTGACAAATTTATAAGGACTTTTTTGTTTTTACATGCCATCAAATCTTTGTATTTGATAATATTAGGCCTTGTATAGTAATATGGTTTAATCAACTCTTTTCTTTCATTTAAAAAGAATGGGCAAATCAGTAAATAATGAAAATCGTCACCTATATCGTTTTTGTTACATAAATGACATTTCCGTTCATCTAGAGGTACGTTTTCCCAGCGACCTGTCTCGATCGGTAACTTGTAGTTTGCAGTTCTAAATCTAACCATTGGGATATATGCGTTGCGTGGTAAGGTTGTTAAATAAGTTTCAAGACCTATGGTTTCTTTAAATATACGGTAATTTCTTCCCTTTGAGGATAAACCTAATTTAGCAATCCAATCTTGGACATAAAGGTCATTTAATGTTTTTACGATTTTTGATTTAATAACTTGTGGGTTATTTATGAAATGTTGGTTGATAAGATCTGGTTTGCCCACAGAAATCAATATGTTTTTTATATAGTTTATCCATTTATAATTCTGACCAGAATCAGATTCAGTTAACATTATATCGTACATTTTTTTTGAGTACTTAGAATTATTCCCATTAACAAGTGAAATCCAGAATCCTATCATGCGTGCTTTTATTTGTATTTCTATTGGTGTCCTGCCTAACTCAGCGTGAATCATGTACACTGGGGTACTTTTACGTAACTTTGTTATACTTCTTAAGAACTGATTATAAACGATTTCTAACAATTTTAGTCTTGGTTGGGTTGGCTTTCTAGCTCGGAAGGTCATTATCACCAGGTCATGGTCACTTCCTATGTCTGCTCCAGGAAAACTCCTAGTCCTATGGATGTTGACTCCTGGTCAGAAGCGCTTCCTCACCAAGATGTAATCAATCTGATTGTGGTGTTTCCCATCTGAACTGTGCAATGTCCATCTTCTTGATGGTTTGTGAGGGCCAAGGGTGTTTGTCAGTACTAGGCTGTTACAGGTTGCAAACTCTAGAAGTCTGAGACCTCTCTCATTTGTCTTGACATTGCAGTAGGGTCCACAAACGGTTTCCCTGTCTGCCTGTGCATCCTTTCCAACTTTAGCATTCCAATCCCCTTGTACAACCAGAATGTCCTTCTTGGGTGTTTGGTCTATGATTTCCTGGAGTTGCTGGTAGAAGTGTTCTACCTCATTGTCGTCATGCCCAGATGTTGGTGCATAAACCTGCATGATGATGGTGATGTTGAAAGGAGCTGCTCTCAGGCGAATTGAAATCAGTCTGCTGGAGACTGGTCGGCATCCCAAGACAGTACTCACCATGTCCTTATGCACAAGAAATCCAACCCCATACTCATGTAAATGTTGTTCCTGGCTATGATCCCATAAATAATGTGTCTGGCTCTGGTTTCATAAATACTGCTTCAGAACCCATAAATATTGCCCTTTGCTATGATCCCATGAGTACTGCCCTTAGCTATGACCCATGAATATTGCCCTTTGCTATGATCCCAAGAATATTGCTACTGGTTATGACTCCATGAATATTACCCTTTGCTATGATTCCATGAATACTGCTACTAGCTATGGTCTCATAAGTACCGACTGTGATCCAATAAATATATCCCACTTATGTTCCTCCATTGGAAGAGCCCACAAAGATGGATGATAAAAATTGTACCAGCTTTGATTGGTATTTTTTGGCAACTGTGATTCGAAAAATAAATACAACAAGGGCTGTGAGCTTATAGAGATACTGGTAATTACTAGACGGAGTAGGAATAGTGTTGTTCGTAATAACTGTTCTGTACTGTTTCAGTTCTCGTAACGACATTCCCCAAGTGGCTCAGCGGTACGTAACCATAGTTGCACACACCAGTCCTGGCGTCGAGTTTCCGTCCATAATACAGATACTGCTACTGGGTTTTGACTGTAGATAAATATTGATAGTTCCGAGCCACACCCAGAATGTCACTCAAACGCCACCCGATAGTGTATAACTAGCCAATGCAACGACAACTTGGCATGTGACATAGTCCTGCAAACAGCATTGGTCGTGTTAAATGTCAGCTAATGGGGGGGGGGGGGGGTGCATACGTATTAAAAGTAGGCCTGGCTTTCGGAATGAGTGTGATGGATGATGAGTTTATTATGTCTGGCTATCATACCTGAAGAATACTGCTATTGGCTATTGTTACCTTATCTACGTGCTAGTTCCATAAGTGTGGTTTTAATTTCGCCCCAAAAATACAAACGCACAAAGAAAAAAAAAACAAATCGGAAATTTACCATGAAAGGACAGATGCCTAGTAGCAACAAAATGTCACCAAAATCATGTTTGGCAGCTTTCCAATGTTTGGCTAAGTTTGATGCACTATGGTAGATAAAGATGTTACATTCAAAACTCGAACTCGCTCATAAAAAATGAGTTACTTCTAAAATTTCTTTTATATATTTGGCATTGAATATATATACATCCGTAGATTTACTTTAAGATAATCCGTTTGACAAATAAAAATTCGTAAAAAGAAGCAATTAAATATTTTATTGAATTTTTATTGAACAACGTGTCATGTTTCAAGCCATTTTTGACTAATTTCTCGTTTTCTATTCAATATACACACGGTCGTTATTCATTTTTTTTGAGCTTAGTATAAATGAAATTACTAATTGAGCAGTGCGCAAGAAAAATGCGCCTTGTGACGTATGCCGACTGTGAATGCTCAGACCAACATGTGTCCGCGCGCAGTCTGTCTATAGCATTCCCATTTGGAGATTGACAGTCAATATATCCTGAGAATTTTATATTGATTAGAATTAAATATACTGGAAAATTCAGCGCATTAGTTCTTAATAAATGCCCTGAAATACATTTTGCCAAAGCGCGTGACGATTGTTATTTTTTAAAAAGAAAATTGCAGTTTACAGCTTTTTGTGTGAAAATACGATATACATTCAATTGTGCCATCACAAAAGGCATCGGTATTGCCCAGCATAATTCTTATAGAAAAGTAGAGTGCAAGGTTGAAACTACCGTAAAAGTCTAAGTGTTGAGACAGACTGGTCGGACCAAACAGTGCACATCCAGATAAAGGAACAGTCTGATACGGGTCTGCGTGCTTTGGTTTTCTATATATACCTTCATCTTTTTTGGAAAAAAATGTGTCTTTTTAGAACTATGACGGGAATTATTTCAGTTGTTCCATTTTTTTTTTAGAAATTTTATTTCATTTGAGCCTCAAGAAAAAATGCTCTTAGATGTGTGAATAGCGAAGACTCATTTGAACTTGCGCATTTACGCAGTCTGTTCAGAGTCTTCTCTGTTGGCAGCAATACTCTATGTGTCATGAGTCCTTTTTATATTTAAAACCTGGGTAAACGCACATGCCATTTGTGAAAGTGATTGGATAAAATATTGTTTCCGTGCACATCATATATTCGTAGATATTGATGGAGCGTGAAGGGTATGTTGTTTTATATATATATATATTTTTTATTCTATGTATTCTTTTTGTTGTTGCTGCTGATGTTGTTTTCGTTCAAATAATCCCTTCGTTCTTTCCTCCATATCATTTTACAAGAGTTTCGTCTCATTTCGTGATAAATACAAATGTTTCGCCTTACTTATGAATAAATTTCCGAAGTGACATGCTAGCTTCATCTCTTGTTTCAGCTTCGAAGGTATTCAATAATTTCCCAGCAGGCACATGCCGTCGAAATGACATGGCACATGACGTCGAAATGTTGTCGCACATGACATCGATGCGACGTGATGGCGTCGCATCGACGTCAATTCGACGTCATGTGCCTGCTGGGTTTTAAGTGCTTCACACTTGTCAAGACTGTCATTTGCACATTAATCTTTGCACGTCTTGGACAAAAGGGGTTCGGCGCGCTGGTAAGTTACTGTGACATATGATAGTGACTAATATATTTTGTCTCATGATTTTTATTGCTTACTATCTCGCCGAGCCCCCATGGTCTTCCTATACCTGTGTTATCTTTGGTTTCAGCAAGTATTTTACAATGCATATACAATGTTCTATTTCAGCTTTCTTAACTATTAAAAAAGGTCTGGTTCCGTAAGTAAATAGGTTTACTTGGTGTCGTGAGTTGGCTGTGGTTTGTGATTGTGGCATACCCTGACCCTTTCTATTAACTTTTTAGTCTGTTTGTTGAATACACTACTGGTTGATGAATGAAAATACTGGTTGATGAATAAAATACAATACTAGTTGATGAATAAAATACAATACTTGTTGATGAATAAAATACAATACTGGTTGATGGATACAATATGGCAGCGTCAACACGTCATGCAGAGATTGTTCGCGGTGCTCATTTAACATCGTCTACGAGGAATGTTCTTAAGAAGTCAATAGTGGTGACAGAAAACGATGCAGGCAATGTGGCAAAGCTAAATTACAGCGACGATAAAATAAAAATATCTAAGACTGATAATGAATATGGTTTAGCTGAAGTTATAAATGAGGACAAAGTTGACACTGGAGAAATTGAAAACGTCGTTGCTGCTGACGCAGAAAAACCTATGTATGATAATGGAAGCTATGCAGAGATGCCTATTTTTGATGTCAGACACACACATAGAGGAACCAGTATTAATAACAATGATATGGACAAACATAAGGCTATTGCTGATTACTACTCTGAGAGGTATTTGAATCACTATAACGAGGAAGAATTTGAAATAGATTTAAATGTTAATGAAAGTGAAAGAGAAATCCTTGTAATTGAAGACGATGCAAAGAGTCATATAAATGAAAGGTCTCAAGATATTCTCAGAACTTCAAGTCTCTGTCTAAAAGACTCAGAGACAGAGAAACAAAGGGAGACTAACGATGACAACACAGCGAGACCAGTTTATGTCGGCGAGGTCAGCTTCAGGAAAACGTGTTTTCCCCAGCTCTGGGCAAGGTCACGTATCAACAATAGCTTTTCTGGTTCATATCAGTTATTCTAGGAAGGGAATATAGATTTTTTTTTCGCTAGTATGGGCATAGTTGGGCGTAGAATGAATATACAGAAACATGTCCGATTTTCCGCAAAGAGGTTTGGTTCATATTGTCTGTCGTTCTGGTATGATCTGCTGTGCAAAAGTGTCACTTATACAGAGCTCTAGATAAGAGGGAGTAATTTGTGATAATAAGGAATATTTTTTGTTAATTCTGTATAAAACTGGTTTCAATGAGAAATAAGAAAAAATATCCCTAATTATTATCAAATATTCCCTCTTATCTAGAGCTCTGCGTTATATTTCCTTGTTTCTGCTTTCGAGTAATCTTCTGGCTGGAAAGGTTCTTGCGGCTAATAGCCTTTTTAAAGTGACAAGCTTCAGTAAGATGCCAGTGCCCCCAGCTAGTAAAAGATGGAGGGAAACAGGGTGGACAGGTTCATCAGAATTCGGTTCAAAGTGGCATTTTGATTTTGCATCAAGTTGCTCTTAAGAGATTAAAGATTTTTTCTTTATTGAAACAATTTATAATTTTTTATAAGCGTGGCTGCAGAGAATTGTTTGGTTTATTACTCAGGGCACAGTCTGAGAATAGAGGGAAGAAGAAACTGAAGGGAAAGAGAAAAATGACAAAGGGAAGGAAACGAAAGTCTAATAGGTGTTCCACACCTTTCACAATTGCTAGCTGGGGCACTGGGTTTCGAAGGTATGTTGAGTAGTACTATTTTTGGTGTGTACACAGGGGTTTCGAGTTTACTTGTTGCGGCTGTTGTGGGTGTTTTGGTGTAAGGTTTTGTTTTATCTCTAGGTTTTATCGTTTGTATATCGCGTTCATTTTTGGTTATAATTCAATTTAGCAGTTATTTTTTGTGTATGCACAACGATTTTGAGTTTGGTTGTTGCGGATATTTTTATTATTATTTATTTTGGTGTGTGTGTGTAGTGTATGTGTTGTGTTTTATTTTATCGGTTTTATTATCTATAGCTTGCGTTCTTTATCGTCCTGTTTTCTCCTTCACAGCTCTGATTCGACCACATCTGATCATTATATCGTAGGGTTTTTTTTCTGTGATGGAAGAAAGCCAAAAGCAGTTTTTAGTTGTATAGGGATTGTTGGTTTTAACTCAATGTCTTCATTTGCTGCTTGCATTTTTGTGCTCAGTGTATGTGTATATCACGGTTTTGATTTTTTTTCATAACGATACTGTGGAAACAAACTTTCAGATATTTCATTGATAAACTCTACAGGCATTAATTGAGCCGCGACACGAGAAAACCAACAATGTGGTTGTGCGCCCAGCGCAGACTCAGATCAACCTAGGCAACCGCCTCGTCTGATCAGACTCTTTGTTAAGCGCTTAAAGGGTAGCTAAGGGTCTTAGCTACCTCCATGCGGACAGCGAAGACTCTGATCAGACTGGGCGGATGCCCAGGCTGATCAGAGTCTGCGCTGGGCGCACAACCACTTTGTTGGTTTTTTCGTGCCGCGGCTCAATTAATTGTTAACAAATATGAATTTCGTAATTTAAGGTAAATGAGAACACTTTCAGGGGAAGCAATTCTGCCGTTTCCATTTTACCCTCCCTTCTCAGTGGGGACCAGGTTTCAAGGGACACTAGTAAATTATCATTAAAAGTTTCAAGTGATATCCAGTCCATTGTTTTAGGTCTCCATTTTGAAGAAAACCATTCTCGCAAGAGGAACCGCTAACACGTCATGACCTCTCGTATTTGGCGCATGGACTTATGGGTATTATCCAGTTTTGGATAAAAATGGCGGACAAAGCATGAAAGAAACCCGGATGAAACTTTACCAGCCTTCGCGCAAGAAATGCGACAGGTCGGCGCAGAAAGTGTTGCGAAGGTGGCGGAAAAAACATGTAATAGGGAATTAAATTATTTGAGAATACGTTTTTGAGAAAATCACATTTTTTGCTTGTACTTATTTCAGGTAGCATCTCACTTATATTTCAAGAGGAGTCTGGCATACACTGTATGCCATGCTCCTCTCAAACTATAAGTGAGATGTTACCATAGCAACTATCACGGCCGCTTATCTCCGTCAGCACAACACCGTGTTGTGTATAGGAAAATGTGCAGGAGATTTCCGGTGGTTCTGCAGGCGATTCGAAAATAAAGGTCACGAAAGGTAGGTGCCTCGGTTTAAAAGGGATATATTCTTTTCCAGCGTAAACCAAAAGAAAAGGAAAATGCCATGCAACCCTCCAATCGTTTTTCTATGAATACGAGTCTTGATTGAAGCCAGATTCTCAGTTATACAACAGATTTTCATTTTTCCCGGAGCGAGGTGGCCGTTTTGTTGACATGCAAACATTTCAAATTTGCATTCCTGAAGTCGCCGAGTATTTATGTTTTCATCTATCACCTGTATATTAAAGGTCTCTCATATAAGTACCAGTTACGAGCCTAAACAGAATTTGCTACCTTCCTTCAGCCCAGATAATGAAAGTTGTTGTGGAATTCGTGATCCAGGAGATCGGTGGTGCTGAAGGCGATAGGTGGCGGTGCAGGAGATTGTTTTATGTTGTGCCACCAATGACCGTTTTTAACTGTTTTATAACGTAAATAATGTAGTAGCATGGCATGGTACAGATTCGCACAGCTTTCAGATTTGTACACTTGGCTATACAATGCCTCTGCTGCATTAAGCATTCTAATTAAAATGAAAATAACGACTCCAGCAATCAGGGGATTGAATTATCAGTCAATCATTTGCACTGCAAAGCTTCTGTTAGAACCAAATGGTACGAAAGTAATGCTAGTTTGTCAATTGGGTACTTACATTCGTCCCACTTTCTTTGTTTAATTACATTGTGCACACGGCCACCAATCCAGCTCATTCATCGTATATACCAATGGGGGCAAACCTTTCTATTCCTTCTTTCTAAGACTAAAATCAGATAT
The DNA here is from genome assembly GCA_963989385.1 of Ctena decussata. Lineage (NCBI taxonomy): Eukaryota > Metazoa > Mollusca > Bivalvia > Lucinida > Lucinidae > Ctena > Ctena decussata. The sequence goes on from OZ022511.1 coordinate 17,253,646, forward strand.
CGGCAATGATATGCGATGAGAAATCCATTGGACTTTTGGATACTGGTGTTGTTTTATAAACGATGTTATACTTGGCGGTTTGAAATGTTTTGAAGTGTGGAAAATGGCACTTTCGTCAACTTCATTATTTTTAAGGTAAGTTGTAGGTCGTAATCGAGGTAATCACATCGCACTATCGGATTTCAAAAATTATTCACCAACAAGAAAATTTAAAGCTTTTATAGAATTTAAGGTCTATCTCACTCATTGTTTGCAGTATGAATAAGATGGACCTTGAATTCAATAAAATTGTTGTTTTTTTTTTCTTGTTAGTAGCCACTTTTTTGAACCCGACAATGCTATGCGATAACCTTGATTTCGACCTACAACCTACCTTAAAAGTAATGCTCTGGATCACAGACTGAAAGGAGAATCTGCGTTGAAGTTGGAGAAAGTGCCCTTTTCTCCGCTACAAAGTATTTCAAACGATCAAGCATAAAATTCTTTATAAACCAATACCTGTGTCCAAAATTCCAATGAATGTCCCATCGCATAGCATTGCCTGTTTTATCGAATTTTGGTCTCAAAAATAAGGAACAGAAAGTTTTGCCCATTGGTATATGCGATGAATGAGCTGGATTGGTGGCCGTGTGCACAATGTAATTAAACAAAGAAAGTGGGACGAATGTAAGTACCCAATTGACAAACTAGCATTACTTTCGTACCATTTAGTTCTAACAGAAGCTTTGCAGTGCAAATGATTGACTGATAATTCAATCCCCTGATTGCTGGAGTCGTTATTTTCATTTTAATTAGCATGTTTAATGCAGCAGAGGCATTGTACGGCCAAGTGTACGAATCTGAAAGCTGTGCGAATCTGTACCATGCCATGCTACTACATTATTTACGTTATAAAACAGTTAAAAACGGTCATTGGTGGCACAACATAAAACAATCTCCTGCACCGCCACCTATCGCCTTCAGCACCACCGATCTCCTGGATCACGAATTCCACAACAACTTTCATTATCTGGGCTGAAGGAAGGTAGCAAATTCTGTTTAGGCTCGTAACTGGTACTTATATGAGAGACCTTTAATATACAGGTGATAGATGAAAACATAAATACTCGGCGACTTCAGGAATGCAAATTTGAAATGTTTGCATGTCAACAAAACGGCCACCTCGCTCCGGGAAAAAATGGAAATCTGTTGTATAACTGAGAATCTGGCTTCAATCAAGACTCGTATTCATAGAAAAACGATTGAAGGGTTGCATGACATTTTCCTTTTCTTTTGTTTTACGCTGGAAAAGAATTTATCCCGTTTAAACCGAGCCACCTACCTTTCGTGACCTTTATTTTCGAATCGCCTGCAGAACCACCGGAAATCTCCTGCACATTTTCCTATACACAACATTTTGTTGTGCTGACGGAGATAAGCGGCCGTGAACTATGGAATTACCGATTAATGTGCTTAGTACTTTGGCAGAATGACGTCTCAATGACGTCACTTTGCCCTTTTTATGAACTGTAAGTTGCTATGGTAGCAGATGTATGACGTCAGTAGTATCGGAGCATCGCCAATTTTTCAGTAACATTACGAACTGAAATTCTTTCAACAGAAACTCAGATTTTCTCAATCAAATAATTATTCTCAACTCATTTAATTCCGTGTTAATTGTAATAAAATCGTTATTCCCATTTTGTTTTCAGTACTTCTGATATATCGCTGGTTTGCGCCAAACCAGAGAAGCAGTATGCGGGAACGTATGATATCCGTTATACGAGTACCAGCCTTATTCTCCTGAATAACAGATTAAAAGAGGTAAAAAAATAAACTCAAAATCAATATATTGTAGGATGGATGAAATTAAGTCTCTACTGTACATCTTCACCCACTAGGCACACAACGTTGATTCAATTCTGATTCCTCGGGTCATGGCGTTAAACAAGCATTGATTCAGTGTTGTTCCAAAGTAGTGTACCTGCTGAGCTAAATCACCTAAAATATACCGGTTTCTTTGAGATTTATGTTGTATATGAAAAAGAGCTCTGTTAAAATGAAAATCTGCATTGAGAAGAATTTATTTCTGGCGTTTCAGCCGCTTTATCCCTACTATTGACATTGTCACTTCATTACTATTTTTTTTCAAGTCATGAAAGCCTCTGATAAGACCTTTCTGGTCTGGCCCATCAAAAGGTTACATCTTTAAGAAACTACTGAATTCATCTGTGATATATTTGGCAAGTTTTACCTCCTGTTATTGTAGGCATTCCCAATAAAAAAAAAAGCCTAAGTTTTTTCCCAATTTTGTGAATATTTTCCGAAAAATAAAGAAAAACGTCTGAATTTTTTCCCACCCAAAACTTTAGATTAAACACTGTTCATTTAAGGTATACAGATACAATTTATTGGGGGTGGGGGGGTGGGGGGGGGGGGTACAATCCTGCCATTTTCATTTTTACCTCATGTGTCTATGGGGATTAACTCTAAAAAAAAAGAACTCGCTCCTCTGCTAGGAGTAAATTCTTTAAAGAGATATCCCTTTATGAAAGAGAGGGAAGAAACCAGGAAGCTACGAAAGTTGTTCCCCTTTGTAAAATGGCTGAAAAAAACATGCAACTTGAGTCACAATAATACCAGTGATAGTAATATGGTACTTTCAGTGTCACACTAAAACAGTGTTATGGCCAATTTACACGACTTTATACACAGGGTATACACCAGTCCGCCAATTTTTGCTTCCTGCAGAGACTGTCCGTCATATTTGGCTTCCGCCTAGACTGTCCGCGAACTCTTGCTTCCTGCGGGGACTACTGTCCTCGAAAAATGGCTTCCTGCCGACTGTCCGCGTGATTCTGCTGAACCTGCTTAGAGCCTCGGCAGGAAGCAGAATCACGCGGACAGTCTCTGCAGGAAGCCATTTATCATGTACAGAAGTCTGCAGGAAGCAAGAGGTCGCGTACAGTCTCGGCGGAAGCCAAATATGATGTTCAGTCTCTGCAGGAAGCGAAAATTAGCGGAATCGATTATACCCTGTGTTATAGAATAGGCAAATATACTGTTTTCTACGGTCAAATAATTTTAACATGTGAGATTGTTGTTTAAATTTCTGTCTTTTTACAGGAACTTAGTCGACTTCGGAAGGATGACGACCGAAATGAGACCAAAACTCCGTGAGTGTTCATAAATAAATCGGCAGTTTTTCATATATTAATAAGGGTAATACTTATTAACCTATCTATATCTAGAATGCCCGTCCATCCTTGTAAGGGGTGTCCGGCGTACTTTATTAATTTTGATTTATTTGTAATAAAAATTCCTGTTTGCAAACAGTATAGATCCTGATCAGACGCCTCGTTCTGCGGCGTCTGATCTAGAACTACACTGCCTGCTATGTATTGTTAATGGAGTGATAGGCATAAGGCGAGCTTTGTCAAGGGAACTCTGTGAAAAATGAACAATTGATAATACTCATGTTCCAGTTAAATACTGTTTCTTTAGGTTTGTTCATACTTATCTGGAGTTGAATACCTACCTTGCTTACCACCCATACCCAGTATAGAAAAGGGAGGTCAATACTTTGCAAACGGGGATAATTGAATTGCACGCCACCCCTTTGTAAATTATGCTATGCTATGTTGTGTCCATTTAAATTCATTTATTTACTTTATCAGTATTAGCTCTTCCCCCATCCCCTCTCTCTCTCACACATACCCATTGCAAATGAAGTTCCCTTATCATTATTAGTTTCCTCCTTGTACAAAATTTCCTGTCTGTGAATTTCCCTTATTATTATAAGTTTTATTCTCCTCGCTTTGTTAAATATCTATTTCCCCTGTAGCTGTATTTCCTTTGCAAAATATCTATTTTCCTTGTATGTGTATTTCCTTTGCAAAATAGCTATTTCCCCTGTATGTGCATTTCCTTTGCAAAAAAGCTATTTCCCCTGTTTGTGTATTTCCTTTGCAAAATATCTGTTTTCCTTGTAATATACTCGAAAAAAATATTAAAGGGTCAAACTTTTACCCCGCGATTTCTGGAACATTTCAAACATTTGGTAGAATAAATTATTTCCATCTTCCATTTCATTCATTTTACAAGTTTTGTACACATGAAGTTTGAAAATATAGCCTATATCTTGACCAAGTCCAGACTTCGATTCACACTACCCTCAAAATCAGAGTTGTTTGAAGTCCATAGGGAACAACTTCACCAAAATTTTCGATTTCGCCAATTCATAAATTTTTTGAAAAATTGCTCGATAGTCATCAAGTTTAATCATTTTTAAGGTCAGCAAGCTATAAGAAGTTTAAAGCTCATAGCAATTTTAAAAGTTATTCCCAACCAAACTGACACACTATCAATTCTCTATGGGAATTCAAACAACTTTCATTTTAGGGGCAGTTTGACTTAAAGCTTGACCTTGGTCAAGACAAAGGCTATAGGTTCAAGCTTCATGTGTATAAAACTTGTAAAATGAATAAAATGGAAGGTAGAAATGATTTATTTTACCAAATGTTTGAAATGTTCCAGAAATCGCAGGGTAAAAGTTTGACCCTTTAATATTTTTTTTGAGTATATGTGTTTCCTTTGCAAAATATCTGTTTCCCTTTTATATGTATTTCCTTTGCTAAATATGTATTTTCTTTGCAAAACAAATATTTCCCTTTCCCAATGTATTATTGTTATCATTATAAGTTACCTCCCTTTTTGAAAATATTTGTTTCCCTTGCCCAGTATATTTCTCTTATAATTATTAGTTTCCTCATTGCAAAATTTGTTCTTCCATTGCCTGTGCACTTCCCTTATCATAAATAGTTTCCCCTTTTGCAAAATACCTATTGCCCTTGCCCAAAATATTACCCTTATCATTCGCAATATAATAATTTTCCTTGCCCAATGAAATTCCTTTTTCATTATCATTTTCAATACTTTGCAGAATATTTTATTTCTCAAGCCTTGCCTGTATATTTCCTTTCTCATAATTAGGTTTTTGTCTTTGCAAAATATTTATTTCCTTAGCCCAGTTTGTATTTCCTCATCATTATTAGTTTTCTCAAGTTGCAAAATATTTATTTCAGTTGCCTGTGTATTTCCCTTATCATTATTAATTTCCACTAAGTGTAAAATATTTATTTCCCTTGCCTGTATTTTTCCCTTATCATTCTTAGTTTCCTCCTTTTGAACAGTATTTATTTCCCTTGCCTGTGTATTTTCCATGTCAAAATTAGTTTTCTCCTTTGCCAAATACTGGTATTTAGTTCCCTTGCCTGTGTATTTCCCTTATCATTATTTTTTTTCCATTGCAAAACATTTATTACCCTTTCTTGTGTTTCCCATTTCAGTATTAATTTCCTTCAATAGCAAAATATTTATTTCCCTTTCCAGGTTATTTCCCATATCATAATTTTCCCTCCTTTTCCCAAATATTTAGCTCCCTTACTTGTATATTTCCCTTACCATTATTAGTTCGGCCATGGCAAAATATATATTTCCCTTGTCGGTATAACTAGTTTCCTCCCTTTGCAAAATATTATGTTTCCTTGCCCAAAGTGTTTTCTTATCATCTGTAATATAGTCATTTCTCTTGCTCAAGGAATTTCCTTTATCATTATTAGTTTTTTCCATTGCAAAAAAAAAAATATTTCCCCTGCCAATGTATTTCCCATATCATTATGTTTCACGTTGCAAAATATTAATTCCTTATGCCCATTTTATTGCCTTTAAACTATTCGATTCCCATTTAGCCAAATGTTTATTTCCCTTGTCCATTGTATATCCCATATAACTATTAGTTTCCTACTTTGCAGAATATTCATTCCCTTGCCCAATGTGTCTTCCTTATCATTAGTAGTTTCCTCCCCCTGCAAAATATTTATTTCTCTTGTCTAAGTATAGATTAAGAGTAATTATCCAGGTTTTCAAAGCATGTACTTGCCATAAAAAGAAACGTCGCATTTAAGCTATTTAAAATCCAGCAGGCACACGCCATCGAAACAATATCGATTAAATGTCAAACAACGTCGTATTAATCTCGATGCGACGCCACGGCGTTACATCGACGTTATTAGGATTTTTTTCAGTATTGCTTGTCCGCTGGGAATAATGTAGAAATATGTTAAAATAACTGAAATTTTGCGTTTCTTTTCTTTGTGTTTTTGTAAACCGTGCATTCTAATGTTTTGTTTCAGGAAACCGACAGTAAACCCAGAAAGACACTCACGTGGTGAGTATAACTTATGCAAAATATAGAATGATCGTGCACGAATGGTCATTTTACATGTTATATGTCACGTGTGGTCATGTGATTTTATGACACGACGTTAGCCTCTGAAAAGCGATGCCATAAGATAACTGTAAACGCTCTTGCACGGCCCATTGAAAACGGCCGAATTTTATTCCAAAGTTTTTGTGGTTTTACATTTTACTTTTCTTCTTCTTGTCTGCGGGAGTAGGACCGTGTTCTTCGATCTTTGGGTGTGGCACTGCCTGCTCTTCGGCATTGTTTTCTCCTATCACCAAACCTCAAAATGTGTTGTCCGCTAGCGAAGGGTATCAGTTAGTAAAAACTGAATTATCAGTATGATACCGTCGCCAATATTTTCGGCCGAGTTTCATAACTGTTACACTTTCAAGGAATGATCATCATCGGACCCTCTCCATCAGAGAAGCAGGGAAGCAGAGAAGCTGGTTTCAATTCTCATAACGATGTTCCCCAAGAGGCTCAAGGGAACGAATCCATAACTTGTACCTACTGGTACCGAGTCTGTGCTGTCAGCTGAGAACCAAATATCTGGCATGTGCGCACAGCGAAGACTCCGATCAGCCTGGGCATCCGCCCAGTCTGATTAGATTCTTCGCTGTCCGCATGGAGCTAACTTAGATCCGTAGATACCCTATAAGCGCAAAGTAAAGACTGATAGACTGGGCGGCTGCCCAGGCTGAGCTGAGTCTTCGCTGGGCGTACATGCCACTTTGTTGGTTTTGTCGTGTCGTAGCTTATATGCTTTTTAGTGTGTCCAGTAACTCAAATCTTGTGACTGCAACTCCCCATTTAGTTTTCAACCGACTTTCATGAAACTTTTAAGAAGTTGCTCCCGTCGTCTGAAGTGGATCTCATCGGGGTCATGATTAGATGCTTTCTGTCGGAGTTTCAGCTAAAAATGGTCCATGCACTGCTGCAGTGGTTGCTTTTGCCTGTATATTGAAGCGAGCGAAAACGCTAGAGAGAGAGAGAGAGAGAGAGAGAGAGAGAGAAGAGACAGAGAGAGAGAGAGAGAGAGAGAGAGAGAGAGAGAGAGTTGTAAGCTGAAATAGTTTGAACATCATTTTTCAATAATTCATTTATTGTGGCATATTGTATCTCTTTTAGTACCATTTTCTAATATATTTTAGAGCCTAAGGTATTGTCTAGCACGGTAGAATTTATCATGAGTAATTTGCCTGTGGTTGTAAGTAAGCGTATTTGCGGTTAAAATGAGCAATAGAAGTCATGGAAGATAGCAGTTCAAACAAGGAACCGAATTTAGTCTTCGCATAAGACCTCAGTCCGGTTAAAAATGTCATAAGGTATAGGCCATTTGCTGTCTATAAAACAGGTCATTTTGCAGATTTTCTCTTTTATTACTGGTGATAAAATTGATTTTTTTTTCTCCACTTGTATTGTCAAACTAATACATAACTGGAAACTGACTTTCAGAATTTTATCTTGTCATTTTTTTTGCTTTTGTCTATTAAATCCTTTACAAAAATTTATAAAATTTTCAGCTGAAGTAAGGGGGAGTACATTAATTTAATGTAATAGCTTTAAGCAATGCCCATATAGGCATCACAAACAAGAAATGTTTCAAAAGATAAATTAATCCTATTCATCACCAATCAATTCTCTTCCCAAACAATAGATAAGTGAACTTCATTTTCACTCAGATGAAAAGATTAACAAGTATATAGGTGACATTGAGTAACTCTGTAAAATTACTTCCAACTGACATAGGTAAATATTGACCAGTCTAAGGCTGTTACATAAATAAGCTTACTCCCTTGTAAAATAAAGTCAAAATATCTTAAAAAATGGGCTGTTTTCAAAAGAATTTTTTTAGTTTCAAAATATAATTTTGAGGAAAATTATAGATTAGTTATGTATAAGATAGACATTAAAGATGCGCTTTACTGCACAGTGATATCTTTGGTAGTTTTAGAGATATTTAGCAAAATGACCTGTTTTATAGACAGCAAACGGCCTATATGAGCGAATTGCGTATGTTCTGAATAGCCTGCATATATGTTCAGGCTGAATAGGACTTGTGCAGTTCGCAGAGACAAGATATTGACCTCGAATACTTGAGCCGCGATACGAGAAAACCAGCAAAGTTGCATGTGCGCTCAGCGATAACTCAGATCAGCCTGGGTATCCGCCAAGTCTGATCAGAGTCTTCCGTGTCCGCATATAGCTAGCTTAGACCTTATGCTACCCTTTAAGCGTACTGCAAAGACTCTTATCAGTCTGGGCGGATGCCCAGGCTGATCTGAGTCATCGCTGGGCGCACATGCCACTTTGTTGATTTTCTCATGTCGCGGCTAACATGTACATGTACTTTTCTTTGCAGCTCCAAGCAGCTGTTTTCATCATATGCAGTGTTTTGATTCCTCCTCAGCGAGATTTGTGTCATCAGCTAGCATGAGATGGTTGAACAGTGTTACCCCTACAAGGTTTTTAGGTATATTCTTTTCTTTATAGAGAGGCGCGTGGTCGAATGGTAAGTGGAGCTAAGGTAGAGTGCACAAGGTCTCGGGTTCGAATCTTCCTTGGGCCAGTAAGCAACTTAAAAAAAAATCTCTGCCTTACAGCCCAGCATTTACTCTACCTTTTTCCCATCAGGGAAGGAGAAAGGCAGTGAAAGGAGAGGAATGGCTCCGCCTTTCAAATGCTGTACCCTAGATATACATGTAATTTTGGATTGTAATACCTCACTAGGTCTACAGTCACTGGGCAACAGGAATCCTGCACTTTTTTTGACCAGTTCCAAAGCTTAACAGTTACGATCTCATTTTATAACTTCATGCAGTATCTAACATAGATGAGAAATATTTTCAGTATTTGACACGCGACACGACAAAACCTACATAGTGAAATGTGCGCACAGCGATGACTCAGATCAGCCTGGGCATCCGCCCAGTCTGATCAGAGTCTTCGCTGTCCGCATGAGCTAGCTTCGATCCTTTGCTAACCTTTAAGCGCGCAGTGTGGGGAGGACCATAACTAATGTTGATAGAACTTGTGGTCCAACCCAATTGCTTGTACTTTTGTGGCAATAAAATATTTTTAAACTAAGCGTGCAGCGAACACTCTGAACAGACTGGGTGGCTGCCCAGGCTGATCTGAATGTTCGCTAGGCGCACATGCTACTTTACTTGTTTTCTCGTGTTGCGGCTCATTTTAAGATGTGCCATTCTTAAGATGTATGGGTAAATTTTCAGGGCTTGCACTCTGTCAATAGCAGTTCTGCCCCCTTGCTCCCTTTAAGAGTAGACCCCTTTTCGGAAGGGCTACGCCCTCCAGGCAAGCGAACAAGCAGTCACGGAAGTTGTTTCTCTTTGCAAAAATGGCGGAAAACACCCCAGCGTGTACATGACATCGAAATGGCGTTGTGCTGACGCTGATGCGACGTCATTACGTCACATCGACGTCAGTTGGAGGTCATTACGGCGTCACGTGCCTGCCCAGATGGAGGTTTACCAACACACCGAAAAAATCGCAGTGATTTGTCATAACATGGCTTATTCTGCCTCTTATCCTTGCAGAGAAATATTCCGTTAACCAACATCGCCATAGAAAGTGTTTAGACAAACTAGAGGAGTCAAGTACATTAGATGTCTCTACACAGACTGACACGCCTAAGCCTAAACTCAAGACTAACATTCTGTCACCTTATGCTGAGAAACTGACGAAAAAATGACAAATATAAACTTAGCAAGAAAAGAAACGTCGCGTTTGAAATATACTTAAGGACAAAAGTTCTGCTCGGATGTTAAAGGAACATCCGTGCAGAACATTTGTTCTTGGGTATATTTTCAAATTTATGTGTATATCTTCAGCGGACTTAAAACGTTGACAGCCCCGGATCCAGGGGGTGGGCTTTGGGGCTGCAGCCCCGCCATTTGGCCTCTGTGTTCTGTATAATATGTAGGCCTCCAGATAATAAGAAGTATCTGATGACAGTTTTAGAAAAAAATATCCAATGTGGTTAGATCAAAATATTCAAAATATATGTTGTGACATCTCATTAGAATCGCCTCGGGGAGGCGAATCTATTGAGATATAACAACATATATTTCAAGGATAAAATATATAAAAAATTCTCTTGGAATTGAACCATATACAGTGGACTCGACAGTATCGAATCATCGACAGTATCGGATCACTTGTAGGTTATCATCCATTTTTCTCACAAATGAAGCAAATATTTTTTACCATTATATTACAGTCATCAAGTTCGACCAATGGCAAAGTGCAGGATGAAAAATTCGATCGAAATCTGCGGCTGAGAAACAAATCAGAGTTGTGGAAAAGCTTGGCCCCTCTTCAGCGGCGCTTGCATTTTGCCTGTTGCTCGTTACCCCCAAAATAAATTTCGGTTATTTAAACTATTTTATCATTAGGCGATTGAAACCAATTTTGCTTTGTAATGTGTCCTGGCATCCCTAAAATTGCAGGCAGTCATTATTTTTGTGACATCCCAGTATTTGATGAAACTAAAGACTTGAAAAGTGAGGCACCGATGTGCGACAGTAACGGATCATTAAATAATTTGACTTGAAATACAGGCCTCAGCTGGAAAACTGCACGTTGGATGTATGGTCTGATGCTGAAAATAAGTCATAAATCAACTACCTGAGTGGTCGCTGTGTCTTCTTTCAAAGACGATCAGTATAAAACTAAGACAGCATCTTTTATATAAAATATCCCCCATCCCACACCCCACATTCTAGCGTATGATAATGAAGGTTATGCGTAGCAAAAATAAGCTTCTGTGAAACATTCTGAAGAAACATTCGAGATCAGCTCGCATGTATGTGAATCTAATACTGACTGGCGTTCATCGGATGGACACCTGTACACTGTGTAGGCTCAGATTAATGCCAGAGAACTCGTTGAATGACCATGTAGTGTTTATACACTGATTGCACTGAAATATCGATAAGGCGGAAAATCACCGTGAATTTGTTGATCCTGATCAGACACTGCGGTCTTATCAGGGTCTACACTTTGCGAAGGCAGTGTATGATCTTTACTGTTTGAGTAGTTCAATGCTATGGGACACAGGGGATTACTGAGTTAAGAATATTTGGCATGCTTGTACTTTTGTATACATTTAACTTTTATTTAACAGACAAAACCGTTGCTGGTGAAGGACCACATGAAAAATATCGTTGAAAGGCCGTAAAATGTTTCTCTGAGAGTTTAAAAGGTCCAACTGTTTATGTAGCAAAATTATTGAAGCTAAGAAGGTTGTCAGACTGCCTCGGAGAAACTCTCCTATAAAATAATATATGATCCGATACTGTCGCACCTGATTCGTTACTGTCGTAAGACCCTCCTGTAAGTCCCGATAGGTTATCTGCCCTTAAAGGAATAAATTTCGTAAATATTTTGACATGGATAGATAGAAGGGATATTTTGCAATTGTTATGTGTCATAACATACATACTTTTAGCATTCACATGCAACAAAACAGGAGTTTTATTGAACTTGATCCGATACTGTCGAGTCCACTGTATATGTCATATTTTCTAGCCCCCTCCCCCACATAACTACATTTCGGCACCTCCCAGCCCCACCAGTCAGTATCCAGAGCCCCACCAGCACGTGATGGTCTGGATCCGGGCCTGGTTGAAACGACGTCGTATTGATCAACAAAGTACATGTAGATTTCTGCTGAACAATTGCAATTTTATACGACAAATTTCCATGGGCTATTGAGTCGAGAATATTCACTACTGCATGCAATAGGTCTTCATCACATCTTCCAGATTTTCGTTATAGGTATCAACGAATTTTCTACTTGTCTTTTTTGGATCATAAAGCACATTCCACATGAATCTCCCTTCAAAAGTATGCAAAAACTGCACAAGAGGAATAAACGAAATGCCCTGTATTTCCGACAAACAGAGGAATAGTTCCGTCATTTGCAGTTTTATTGGACCGTCCGTCATTTCCGGTACAGGACCGACACTGACATTTCCCAAATTACTCAGGGAAATGTAAGTATTCATCGAGATTTCCGTCAGAATTTTCCAAATATCATTCTTTTGAATTTCATCGAGAAAATATTTACCCATTCCTAAAAATGTGGTACACTTTTCTTCCCTGGTTCCTTGCCTTACACTGGGATACAAGTCCCGACAGCTGCTCCAGAATTCCTCAACTGTGCAGTCAGTTAGTCGTTTGACTTTCGATATGCCCGTTGAATGTATGCAACCTAATGCCTGAGGTGTTTTATAGTCAAGGAACTTCCGCAGATCAATCGGCCATGCTAGCCGCAAGGTTTTAGGCAGTTTAACTCCTGCTGATTCAGCTGTACGCGATAAAGCAACAGCGCCGGCAACCATCAAGACACAATGAACTGTAACGGCGTGCGTTTTAACTGCCTTTATCACAGCGTCGGTAACGCCATGTACTAAATGCTCTAGGGACGCAATCAGGCCCCGAGGTTATAAAACTTTTTTTCGTGCTCAACTCAGCTGAGCATGAAATTTTACCTGCTTATAAATAGCAAATTACTGATAAATACAGTTATTTTTATGCTCAGTTTAGCTGAGTGTGAAATTTTCTCTGCTTATGAATATGAAAATGCCAACATTAGTTGGCATTTTCATATTTATCAGCAGAGAAAATTTCATGCTCAGCTGAGTTGAGCATGAAAAAAGTTTTATAACCTCGGAACCAGGCTCTCTGTCTGAAGGTAAGACGTCATCTGTAAACTTATAATTCGGTATTTCCGGTGGCGTAAAATGGCGATTTTTCCAGCGTAGAGCGCCTGTCAGAGAGTAGCTTTTCCCCCCTAGTAGTTTTTCCCCCCGGAAAAATGACTATGATTTTTCCATAGTAGAATTTCCCACCGGAAAAATGGCTATATAGTAGAATTTCCCCCCGGAAATATGACTATATAGCCAATTTTCCCCGGGGAAAATCTACTATAGGTGTTTTTGCATAGCCGTTTTTCCCCTCCATAGTGGATTTTCCCCCTGGTAAAATGATTGCAGGAAAACTCGTTACATAGTGGAATTTGCTCCTTCTCCAATCATAATAGTGAGGTTCATAACTGAAACAGAAATACGAGAATCTGTCCGTAAAATATCGATAGATAACAGATGCTAGAACCGCATGCATGTGTCCATCAGTCTGTCTTATTTTTATTTTGGGGAAAACATGCAGGCATTTTGCTTTTCCGAGTTAATCTAAAACAGTTGTGAATGAACGTGGTTGTGTGCATAAATTTGTATAATTTTGTGTTTGTACAAACGTTCATCTGTGCGTCCGCGCAGCGGAGTGCATGGACTAGTGTTTGCCTTTCATGCAGGAGACGTTTGCTCCACTCCCATCGGGACACACGTCCGATTATTATTTTCAATGTAATAAACTGCCTGCTAAATCAAACATGACTGGACAAAACACCCGTTCGTACATCTTCCTGTAAGCTTGCATGCGTATGTGTCGTGACGTATATAAATATCTGCGATGAGAAGAAATAGTACTAGTATTTCAATTCTCATATAAGAACTCACAGCCTGTTCATTTCTTAAATTAGTAATTATTGATTATTATAAAAATATGGTTGCTAAATTTGCATATTGATTTTTTTAATTAATCACATTTATTACCTCCCTTGAAGTACTGATACATTTCTAATGCGATTAATTCCGTGAAATGTCTCTGTTCCATTCCGTTCCATTTCGTTCCGTTCCGCAAATTGCCGACAGTCGTACCAAATTCACTAATAACCAATTTCTCGGTGGGGGAAAAAGGACTATGGGGGAAAAGTGGCTCTATGAGGTCCGGACAATTCACTATATGGTCGTCCTTCCTATAGCCATTTTTCCGGGGGGAAAGGGGGAAAAACCACTCTCTGACAGCGCCTAATGCCAGCCTAACGTACCAAGGAACAGGATTTTTCATTTTCTGCGGTGATAAAAACAGCTCTTCCACAGTTTTTGTTAGTGGCACACGTGGAAGCTTATTTTCAGCATCAACGCCGTCCGCCACAGCAGAAAGGACCGGAAGAAACTGACGGTACAGGAAGTCAGACCCACTTTTACCATCAGCAACTGCGTGATGCAATTTAAGAAAGATAACATACTCATGCAGAGACGAGTTGCTGGACCTTTCAGCTTGGATATGACCGAAAATGCATCGCCACAGAGGTCCATTAGCATGGTCTATCTTGTGAGAATCATGGTCATCAGTTATAAGCTTAGGCCAATCGTCTTTATATCTAAGTGAAACAGACTCAAAGTCTATTTTTTCTGGGTCATCCATTGGTTGAAACTGAAAGTTTACCGGATTCGTCTCATCAGGGGCCGTATTCATAAAACGACTTAAGTGGTTGCTATGCTGTTGCTAAGGCTAAATTTCTTTGAAGGAGATTCCCTACGACTATGAAATTTGCTCTGGAGGAACAGTCTTACAAAGACTGTTCCTCCAGACCAAATTTCATAGTCGTAGGGAATCTCCTTTATAGATATTTAGCCTTAGCAACCGCATAGCAACGACTTAAGTGGCTTTATGAATACGGCCCCAGGATTCACGGGTAAAATACGCATCTGTAGACTCTCCTGTTTCCGTACAAGGATCTTCAATGTCGTCTCAACATCGCTGTCTTTCAATGGTTGTGTACTGTATATAACACCAATTTGCCAATATATGCCCGATGAATTCTTAGCAATAAAATAATGATAAAAAGCCTCCGCATAACCAAGCAATCTTTCTGTACTAGTGCTTTCTGTGTATACAGCTGTTCCTTCGGCCATTGTATTTCACTTACAATTGTCTGCAACATACATAAGGATGGAAAGATCACTTTTTTTTATTGATACGCAGCACTGTTAAGGTACTTCTACATGTCAATATGATTTGGTTGCTAAAATATACGGGTGCTTTGTATTTTGAGGTGTAACAGGAGCAATATGCATTCAAAATCTGAATTATAATCATAAGATACATGTATGCATATTATAGTTTATACTTGTGTTGCTGAATGAATAAATTAGTCATATACTACCTTGAACTTGGCCAAGTCTTAGAAACGTAGAACTCCTTCTTCCTTTGCCAGATATTCCACCAATCCATGAACTAAAGCAGTCGGAATGTATTTTTTTTCACCAAAAGGTCATTAAAAACTAACTTTCATGGTTTGAAGAACCCCACCCAACTTGTTTATACAACACAGTGACAGTCAGGTGTACATGATATGCACTACGTAAATTTGCCTGTAAAACTACCTCGCATGTATATATTTGCCAGTAGCTATCAGATGAGTGTCGGATGATTTTAAATAAGCAGAAATAGTGAGCTTGAAAAATAAGTTTGCGAAATTTGACTGCTTTAGTTCACGGATTACACTAAAAAACTGTATTTCAGATGAAAGAAAATGGAGTTCTGCATTTCCAAAATTTGGCCAAGTTCAAGGTATATTTGACTAATTAAATAGAAGTTTATTCTTCATTAAACAGTAAAAATATATTCTATAATATGTGTATGTTATGATTATCATTGTTCTTGATACACCTCAAAATTCATAGCACCAGTATATTTTAGCCATCAAGTCATTTTTACAGACTCAAACCGGTCTGTGAACCCGTGCAGCATAGCTACAGCCTTCATTTTGCGTCTGTAAATTCTTTGGGCGTTAATACTGGATGTGTGTAAATAGACAGGCTCTTATCAGACTGCACGGATGCTCAGACGAGTCTCAGCCTTTGCTTATCGCATATATGTGACAGTGTCTGGCATTTTGAGCCTTATAGAGCAAAAATCGGAAATTTCGTTTTTTTAAAACATTTTCATATTTATTAGTGCTTCCAGAATAGATTTTGAGAAGCACCAAGAAATAGCGCTAAGGTTTACTGCAAAAAAAACAAACGAAATTCACACCCACCCGATTTTTTGTTTTCCTTTCGCTGATTGGATATACTTAACATACTAGCTGGATAAACCTTTATAATTCTAGTTCGCGACATCTCTTATTCAAAGATCTATAATGCGAACATTCTTAAAAGAGTGTAGATGAAGAAAATTAAACACGCCGATAGACTTTTCAGGAGACGCTTTGAAATTTATTAGTCAGTGCGCGGAAAAACACTTAATTTTATTGCAAATTTTATGACATCATTTTCATTTCACGTTTCGTGACGTCAACGTCGCACCTCCACAAGGCTCAAAATCGCAGGCACTGTCACATATACATGTATGCATTAAGTACCATTTTTGCGTGTCGTGGGTCTTGTATGTTTACAACAACAATCTATGACACGCTCTTATGTATCTTAGTGAGAAAAAACCTAGAAAATAAAATCAGTCGTCATTTACAAGAAACCTAAAGTGCTTCAGTGTTGGGACACCTAAAACCATTAATTTACCATTTGTTCCAAAGAAAAGTTAAGGAAGGGGTTTTAGGTGTCCCAATATTAATGCATAATAGGGTACTCAGGAAAGAACGCGTCCCTTCCAAGACAACAGAAACGACACTTACAGCGCATATTCAATAAATTGAGGATCTTACATGAGTGCTCATGTATTACTGAATTTATTAAACGAGTTGGGGAAAGAGATAGAATGCGAGGCTATGCCGAGCATCATATCGTTTTTCCCCAACAAGTTTAAAGTTATTATTGAATTTATTAAACGAGTTGGGAAAAAGATAAAATGCGAGGCTATGCCGAGCATCTTATCGGTTTTCCCCAACGAGTTTAATAAATTCAAAAATTCAGGAGCACGAATGTAAGATTCTATGTATCATATGATACTGAATAGCATTTTATTAGAAAATTTTGCACTAAAACGTTACGATTTTGCCATTAGAAAACGCGACATGTTTAAGGACGTACGCGTTACGTTACGACGTAATTTGCATATTTAATCCACAGGTGAATTTTCGGTTTTAATGCATGGCTATATTACACTCTCAGATGCGACGTCATATGATAACAGACATGTCTTGTCCACCAAAATACAATTTTTAAAACATCTCGGTCCAATTATTCAAAGCATCTTAAGCTTAACGAATTCGTTCGTCAAGGATTCGTTAAAATTTCGAGTACCCATAAACATCAAGCAGCTTAGATTTTTGCCGAAAATATTTGAGGAGCTTAGGCAGTGCAAAACTTCTCACTTCTCAGAGGTTTTCGCCAAAAACTGGCAGTGTTTATGCGTGCAATTACGTTTGAAATTTTATGTCTCGTTAACGAATGTCATCGTTAGTTTTGAACAACTGGGCCCTTGTCTTACCTACTTCTTGTTTTAAACAACAGAACAAAAAGGTAAACATATGGACAGCAAAATAGATGCCTGCAATGATTTGAGCCGCGACACGACAAACCCAACAAAGTGGCATGTGCGCCCGGCGAAGACCCAGGTCAGCCTGGACATCCGTCAAGTCTGATCAGAGTCTTCGCTGTGCGCTCAAAGAGTGGCTAAGGGTCGTAACTAGATCCATGCGGGCAGCGAAAACTCCGATCAGACTGGGAGAATGCCCAGACTGATCCGAGTCTTCGCTGGGCGCACGTGCCACTTTGTTGGTTTTGTCGTGTCGCGGTTCGAATACAATAAACCAGACCCCCAATCAGAAGTTTCCATCTGGGAACAGACAGTGGCACAGGGTATAACCAGTCCACCAATTTTCGCTTCCTGCAGAGACTGTACGTCATATTTGGCTTCCGCCGAGACTGTCCGCGATCTCTTGCTTCCTGCAGAGACTACTGTCCTCGAAAAATTGCTTCCTGTCGAGACTGTCCGCGTGACTCTGCTTCCTGCCGAGAGCATCGGCAGGAAGCAGAATCACGTGGACAGTCTCTGTAGGAAGTCATTTATCATGTACAGAAGTCTCGGCAGGAAGCAAGTGATCGCGGACAGTCTCGGCGGAAGCCAAATATGATGTACAGTCTCTGCAGGAAGCGAAAATTAGCGGAATCGATTATACCCTGTGAGTAGCTTAATTAACCTCCTGGGGGCTTTAACTTGCGACTTCTTATTTCCAACTTCTTACTAGTTACTGTCAGAGAGTAGCTTTTCCCCCCTAGTAGTTTTCCCCCCGGAAAAATGACTATGATTTTTCCATAGTAGAATTTCCCACCGGAAAAATGGCTATATAGTAGAATTTCCCCCCGGAAATATGACTATATAGCAAAGGACCAGGTATGATTTGGGCCATATTTGGCCCCCTCATTTATGAATTTTCAAAATTGCACTTCTTTAACTTCTGTTCATGTAATGTATGAGGTTAAACCTTTAACCATCCATTCTGACTAAAATAATCTATACTCTAATATTATTTAACTTCTTCTGAGCCTCTAAATGTACCCCTCCTCACCTGTTTTTGGCAATTTCGGTCATTTTTGGCTTGCATTTGGGCCGAAAACTACCTGAGCGCAGGCAAGTGCACAGCTGATTTTTTGCATAATAATGTATTTTAAGAACATCAACAATGTGTGAAAAATTCAGCTGTGCACTTGCACGCGCTGACACCTAATTTTAAACTTTTCTAAATAAAATAACGTCATTGACAACGGTTGCCTTACAAGGACGCGCGTGCGACAGGAACTCTTTTGGCAGTGAAGGTAGACAATCTACGGATCGCCAAGAAATTTTACTAAATAAAAAAAACAAAACAGACCGCTTACCTTCTTTTTGATAAGTAATACCAGAATATATGATGCAAAGCATAGTTTTTCGCTTCTTCATTCATGACGACGCTTGACCTATTGTCAGAAACAACTCCTGATTCTGAAGGATACTTACTTAAACTAGTGCGACTTCCTTGCATTTTTCTACGCCCTACAATACAGCAGTTACTGATACAGGAAAAGAGATACTTGGAAACGAATATCGCAGGTACAAGCACTGGACACTGGATGTTCTTGACCTCTGCGATGTGAGGAGATATTTGAAAGGAGGCAGTATGAAGCATAACATGCATAAGGAGCGAGAGAATACAGGAAGGCTTAAGCCCCAGTCACACATTCACGGTTCAGGCCACGGTTCACCACGGTTTCACAAACCGTAGCACACCGTCGTGATTCGTAGTAGCACCGTAGATGCATCCGTCGTGTTCCGTAATGATCCCTGAAGAACCGTGGTGATCCGGGAGTCGCTACGGAAATTTTAAACTGTTTAAAACTTCCGTGGTGAACCGTGGTGGGTTGTGGGCGTGGCCTAAACCGTAGCGCAACCGTAACAGAATCGTGCTCATTCGTAGCGCTACCGTAGGTGCATCCGTAATTATCCCTGGCTTTCCGTCGATATTCTTAGTCAACCGTGGAAGTTTTGTCACTACGAAAACTCACTTTTTATTCAAGAGAAAAAAGTTCCCAGACTCGAAAGTCTATGATCTTGGATTACTTTCCATGTCAATGCAAAATGCCTACTTAAAATTAATTTTTAGTATAAATTTTTATTTGTTAACCGATTTTCAAAAGTTTTGCTGCATATTTTTCGAAAAATTCAGTACTATATAATGTCATAATATACTTTTTTGTCTACCAATAAATTAAACATCATCAACAAAAATCATTATCATGACAACCGTTAAACCGTAGACAATCGTAGGAGCCGTGGCGCTACCGGCTTGGGTCGTACTAGCACCGTATCGAACCGTACTGGCATCGTAAGCGTCCGTAACACGACCGTGGAATACCCTTGTTGTCCGTAGTGCCGCCGCCTTGCACCGTCGCGAATTCGTAGATGATTCGTACAGACACCGTACAAACACCGTGAGAAACCCTAATGGAACCCTGGAAAACCGTAGTGATCCTGGATTTTCTACGGTTCATCCCGGTTTTGCCGTCTAGGTCAAACCGTGGTGAATCGTGGTGAACCGTAGCCTGATCCGTGAATGTGTGACTGGGGCTTTACAAAAGGGTTCAGATGCCCTGAAGAGAGCAAAGGAGGACTGATTAAGTAGGGATACTTGGTGCAAGGAGACTGAAACTTAATACCTAAAATAACACAACTGCAGGTGAGCACATCAGCTGGTGTGGATTAAAATTCAGAGAACAGGGTAGATCCTAACTATCCAGAACAAGTCTGGGACATGTCTAACAAAAGAATGATAGTCACTCAGCAGATTGATAGAAAATTGTTCTGAGCTATACAATCATGCGTGTTATGGCGACAATGCAGTTCTGGCTGCACTCAGCGTCAAAACGAAGATCCAAAAGTGATCCTTTGTGAGGAAGTTAATGCAGTAGTAGCTCTAAAGTCCGCTGTAGTTGATAATAGCAGGGGCGGATCCAGGAATTTTCCCATGAAAATGAAATAATTTAGGCTGAAGAGGGGGTTCGTTTGAACCCCCCGAACCCCCTCTGGGTCCGCTACTGAATAGTATAATAGTAACAGCTGAGCTATGGCAAAGTATGAGCAATGAATAGTTTAATCAAAATATTCATTGCCCTTTGTTTCCAATACCTACGGCTGTTTATATGATAGGCCAAAGATTGTGAATTACCCAGTTACCGAGTATTACGGTATGAATAACTCAGTGTCTTAGTTACCCCACCCACTCTCATATATGAAATGCACGGCTATCATTCTGATCATTCTGCTGATTAGCTTCATTAAGAGCTTGAATTACATATATTGTTGATATATATATATATTAATAACTTTAAAAATCGTGCGAAAATAATGAACCACACGATAAAAACAAGTATAAAAACAAGTACATGTATGAAATATATCTAATTTCTTGTTTCGCTCCATCTATTTTTTTAATCGTTGCCATGGAAACGTTTAGGGTAAATAGTTTACTTTTATGTTTTGTTTTGTTTATATAACAACGTATATAAAAGGAAGCGCATAAAAAATCTGGCCTATGTTTTCAAAACCAAGTCAGCAGTTATTAAAAGAAATGTGTTAATTACCATTAGTTGCTATGCAGTTTCAATCTAAATCATAAGTTATCTCCCTTTTTTTCCTTCTTAGAGATAAACGTTTACTTTGAATGCAAAATATTTTATTAGCTTTATATCTTTGTTGCTTTTGTATTCATTTCTTATTATTTTCAACTTATCAACTCGTAAGAATAATGCAAAGTTTATCCATACCCCCATATTTTTAAATATTTTTCATCCGATTTCTTTCAGACTAATACGTTCTATTCCGAGAAAAAGTGACTGCTGCACATGAGTTGATCTTGAAACGAATGGTTTATCTAAAGTCTCTTAAAAGACAAAATTCTGCAATTGTGGCATGCCCCTAAAACGTAAATTTTTGATTGAAAAACAGTTTAATGTAGCGTTTCTGTAATCCGAGAATTTCAGTGATCTATCAAGAGTGATCGCCCTTCATGCACGTGATAAGACCCAGACCAGTAAATATCAAAGAGATTTAGTATCAATTTTACATACATTATTAGATCTGATCCTTATCATTTACTTTTAAATTCCTTTCTCTGTTATATATGGCAAAATGTATCCCTACCCCCCAAATTTGGCTAAAAATCAGGACAGAACTGCATGGACAAACGAATGACTGTAACTTTCCTTGTACAAGCCGTAACATCTCCATTTTCTAGATTTATATTGTTGACAAGGTGACTAATGAAAAAAACAATATTTGAATAAATTTTGAGAGGGGGCCAAATATGGCCCAAACCATACCTGGTCTTTTCCCCGGGGAAAATCTACTATACGTGTTTTTGCATAGCCGTTTTTCCCCTCTATAGTGGATTTTCCCCCTGCTAATAATACTACAGGAAAACACGCTACATAGTGGAATTTGCTCCTTCTCCCATCATAATAGTGAGGTTCATAACTGAAACGGAAATACGAGTGATAGATAACAGATGCTAGAACCGCATGCATGTGTCCAACAGTCTTATTTTTGTTTGGGAATACAGGTAGGCATTTTGATTTTCCATGTTAGCCAAAAAAGGCTATGAGTGTATGCGGTTGTGTGCGTAAATATGTATAACTTTGTGTTTGTACAAGCGTTCATCTGTGCGTGCGCGCAGCGGAGGGCCTGGACTAGTGTTTGCCTTTCAAGCAGGAGTCGTGGGCTCGACTCCCATCGGGACACACGTCCGATTATCATTTTCAACGTTATAAACTCCCTACTAAATCAAACATGACTGGACAAAGCACTCGTTCGTACATCTTCCTGTAAGCTTGCATGCGTCTGAGTGAGTATTTATATCTGCGATGGGAAAAGATCACACTTTGCTCGTTCCATAAATTAGTAATTATTGATTATTATAAAAATATGGTTGCTAAATTTGCATATTGATTTTTTTTAATTAAACACGTTTATTACCTCCCTTGAAGAACTGATACATTTCTTATGCGATTAATTCCGTAAAATGTCTCTGTTTCATTTCGTCCCGTTTCATTCCGTTCTGTAAAATACCAAAATCCATACCAAATTCATTCATAGCCAATTTCCCGGTGGGGGAAAAAGGACTATGGGGGAAAAGTGGCTCTATGAGGTTCGGACAATCCACTATATAGCCGTCCTTCCTATAGCCATTTTTCCGGGGGGAAAGGGGGAAAACCACTCTCTGACAGTTCTCACTTCCGACTTCATATTTCTTACTTTCCACTTCCAACTTCTGACATACATTACTCCTTACTTGTGACTTCTTACTTCTCAGCTCCGACTATTTTCTTCTTACTTCCGACTTTTAGAAGGCAGAAGAAAGAAGTTATAAGTATGAAATGGGAAATTATGAAGTTGGAAATACGGAGTAAAATAATAAGTTGGAAGTTGGCTGTCGTGAAGATATAACTTCCAGGGCTTCATTCAATAGCGTGTTTTCAGAAGTTCTGCCGCCAAATAATTATTACCAGCGGTAAGTTCTGACGTCAAATAATTATCACCAGCGGTATAATCAACTATGCCGTTTAGCAGCCATAAACCCATCCCTCGTACCTCATCAAAAAAAAAAAATTAAAATTTAAAAGGTATACCTATACATATGAGTATCAACACTCTCTAAAATGTTTAGCGTCTACTTTCCTCCTTTTTGCTGGCTTACCAGTATCTGCACAGGGTATAATCGATTCCGCTAATTTTCGCTTCCTGCAGAGACTGTACATCATATTTGGCTTCCGCCGAGACTGTCCGCGAACTCTTGCTTCCTGCCGAGACTTCTGTACATGATAAATGGCTTCCTGCAGAGACTGTCCGTGTGATTCTGCTTCCTGCCGAGGCTCTCGGCAGGAAGCAGAATCACGCGGACAGTCTCGGCAGGAAGCCATTTTTCGAGGACAGTAGTCTCTGCAGGAAGCAAGAGTTCGCGGACAGTCTCGGCGGAAGCCAAATATGATGTACAGTCTCTGCAGGAAGCGAAAATCAGCGGAATCGATTATACCCTGTGAAGCCTACGATTGTACAATAAAATCTTATTCACTTAGAGTGTATTTCTGAATGTAATATGCATTTAATTGAATAAAGTCTTGCTTAACCCGTTATTTCTTAGTGCCCCATTAAAGGACATTGCAGACAGTGCAGACCTTGACCAGACGCCGCAAGATGCGGCGTTTGGTCAGAGTCTACACTATTTGCATAAGACAAATCGGTATATCTCCTTAAAATAAAATACTTACAACCTTAACCAGACACCCCTTAATTGACAAATGGTTTGATCCAATTTATAAGGACAGAAGAACCTACTGGGCATAAATGGGTTGAACCAAAGCACTCCTATGTAAATAATCAGCTGAGGTGGGATAATTCAGCGCCGCTGTGCGGCAGTTTCTGTCGCTACGTTACGTAATGACGTCAAACGTTCCGTTTGATAAAAACAAGATGGCGTCAACGTTAGCCGCTTCTGTGATCACTACATGGTCTGCTCACGAAATGCAAGGAGGCTGAAGGTTTTGTGACATTTAAAGGAAATAGAAAGTGCTGTAGAGAAGAAACTGAAAAAGTATAGTTAGTTTTCCGTGCGGGAAGACTACTTGCGGGATAGCTGACAGTTTCTTATCAGTTTATAAGACGGAGTTTGCAGCTATTGAGTTGCAGTAATTATACCCCCGACATACAAAGTATGTCGAGGGGTATATAGTTTTCGTCTTTCCGTCCGTTCGTCCGTTATTCCGTCTGTCCGTCCGTCTGTTCATCCGTCCGTCCGTGTGTGCGTCCGTCCGTTAACATTTGCGTGAAAGTTTTGCGTTAAGTTTTTAATTTTGCTTATGTTTCCAATATCCTTCGATGAAGCCTGTTGGTATATGCCTAGATTTACTTACAGGTTCAAGCAGAATACTTATCATCATCTGGATGCTGCTGCTGACCTAAGGTCAAGGCCACAGACTTAAACATTTGCGTTAATGTTTTGTGTTAAGTTTTTAATTTTGCTTATGTCTCCAATATCCTTTGATAAAGCATGTTGGTATGTGCTTAGATCTACTTACAGGTTCAAGCAGAATACTTATCATCATCTGGATGCTGCTGCTGACCTAAGGTCAAGGTCACAGACTTGAACATTTGCGTTAAATTTTTGCATTAAGTTTATTCCTTTGGTGGAACCTCTTGATATTTGACTAGGGTTACTTTTAGATTCATACAGAGTAGTTTACATCATCTGGATGCTGCTGCTTACTAAAGGTCAAGGTCACAGACTTGTGTATTTGCATTAAAGTTCTGCGTTAAGTTTATATTCTTTGCTGATATTTCCAACATCCTTCAATGAAACCTTTTGATATATGACTAGGTTTACTTAAATGTTCATGCATAATACTTGACATCATTTGGATGCTGCTTTTAAGTTTACATTCTTCTTTTGTATTTCCAATATCCTTTTATGGAACCTTTTGATATTTGATTAAGTTTACTTTTAGGTTCATAGCTGCTTTCGAAAGGTCACAGACTTGTATATTTGCATTTAAGTTTTGCGTTAAGTTTATAGTCTTTGTTTACATTTCCAACATCCTTTGATGAAACCTTTTTGATAAACGACTAAGTTTACGTCAATGTTCATGCAGATTATTTGACATCATCTGGATGCAGCTGTGACCAAGGTCATGGGCACAGACTTATATGTTTACATTAAAGTTTTGTGTTAAGTTAGTACTGTTCGCTGATATTTATAATATACTTTGATGGAACCATTTGATAGGTGACTAAGTTTACTTCTAGGTTCAAGCCATGTATAAGATTGGTTTCATTAGGCAGTAGTTTCATAAGGCGGTGGTTTCATTAGGCGGTGGCGCTGGTCGGGGGTATACGTGAGCCCCTGCTCACTTGCTCTAGTTTTATTACAAATTTTTCATACGACAACAAAGTCTTGTGAAATTAAATCCAGAATCGTACACTGAGTAGTCAGATCACTGTCTACACTTCGACCACGCACTTTACAGTTGACATGGTACATGTAGCAGCCACAGACAGTCGTTTTCATACCACCCACACTTAAACTACTAATCAGCAAAAGTTATGCCAAATTTCAGTTGTATTAAAAATTCTTAGACTGTCCCTAGCATTTGAACAACGCCAGACAGCCATTTCAACGTCGATGCAATGTCGTCAGAATTTTTTATCGACGTTGATACGATAGTTCAACGATCTGTTTTGTCAATAAGCTAAAAAATGTGGTGTTTCTTTTTCCTTGCCTTTCTTTCACTTTTCTGTCTTTCATTTCTTCTTTCTGTTTC
The DNA here is from genome assembly GCA_963989385.1 of Ctena decussata. Classification (NCBI taxonomy): domain Eukaryota; kingdom Metazoa; phylum Mollusca; class Bivalvia; order Lucinida; family Lucinidae; genus Ctena; species Ctena decussata. The sequence goes on from OZ022511.1 coordinate 17,279,488, forward strand.
AAGTGTATATAAAAGACTCATTTTATTGTATCTCCTAGACACTAAATTGAATCCGAGCTGCCTATCATTTTTACACAGAGAGAGGGAGAGTCGCCAAAGTCCAGTCATTGGAACGCTAGGTTATAGTGCAGCATATTATAGGTTCTTTCTTGGTTCGGGTCAGGCATTAGAAAACTTGACTCGCTTACACTATAAACGACAAGTGGACAAGGCAATTGTTCAAATGTCATAACACGTGGAAGCCCGTCCTAGTTGTTGCTTTTGAGAGTTTGTCAACTCGGGTGCGCGTCAACTTTATGGGAGGGAATAATGGCAATGCGTTTTCGATTTTTAATTTAAAATAGTAAGTTAAGACGGCTTATGCAGAGACTGAGAGAAAAGTATTTCATCTGGCTTAACCCTGCACTTTCCCGACGATGACAATCATGAGTGATGAAAGTCCCAGACAAATTTGCCGGTAGCCTACAAAAAAGCGACAATTGATATGTGGCGCGAAAAGTTGAGTATCGTTAACGTCACCATGCACAACGTTAACATTTCAGTCAAAAGAGACGGCAAGCTGGGCGTGTAATGCACATTAGCTCGAAAGCTAAGTCGGCGACCTACTATTTTTATTGCTTTAACGTAAACTTCTATCATTGGGCCATACTGTGTTAGTTTTTGAAGAAAAAATTGTGTTTTGTTTTCTCAGAATGAAGGTTTTTATCCAAGAGTGACGAGCAAAAATGTGCGTTTTCCATAGAACGCCATTATAACGTCGGCTCGAAAAAGTGGAAAAATTGACGTTTTCGAGGTCAGATATCTTGAAAACGAAATCGGCGACCCCCCATTTTTATTACATTTTCTGAAAGAGGGACTGTAACTGTACAATATAACGAAGATGAATAAAATCATGTGTTTTGTCAATTACTCCCACCTCACCTTAGAGAGGCGCCGTAGTCGAGAAGGTCCCTTTTCAAGTCTAGCAATTTATAAGAATTCTCATTAATCCTATATCGTCACTAAAAAAATCCTACCGGTGCACCTGCCATGTCCAAGGCAACATACTATTTCACACATATAATTGAGCCACGATACGAGAAAACCAACAATGTGGTTGTGCGCCCAGCGCAGACTAAGATCAGCCTGGACATCCGACCAGTCCTATCAGACTCTTCGCTAAGCGCTTAAAGGGTAGCTAAGGGTCTAAGCTACCTCCATGCGGACAGCGAAGACTCTGATCAGACTGGGCGGATCTGAGTCCTTAGCTACCCTTTAAGCGCTTAGCGAAGAGTCTGATAGGACTGGGCGGATGCCCAGGCTGATCTGAGTCTGCGCTGGGCGCACAACCACTTTGTTGGTTTTCTCGTGTCGCGGCTCAATAATGTTATGAAGAAAAATATTAGATGTTATACCGTTGAACGTCATGGAAATACATACACATTTTTATAATAGTAACTTGATCTGGGGTACTTATCACGTCGGGTGGATAAGTCATACCATCGGATCATCCGAGACGCTTGCGTCGAGGCTGATCCGTTGGTATGAGCTCATCCACGAGACGTGATACAGTACACCAGATCAACTTACTATTTATAATTTCTTTTTATTATATACCTTATGAACAGCCAAACATTCGTACTTGCCAGCGCTAATGCATCGACCCGGATTCAACCCAGCAAAGCAGAGGCGTGTAGCTAGTCGTGAGACAAACACTACCGACTGAGCTATCGAGGCGCGCCTTTTGGCGTGTTTGTTGACGTTACGTCACTAGTCCCGTTTCTCTGGTTCTCGTTTCTACGATGAACGTTTAACAAGAGGGCCATGAGGCCCTGAATCGCTCACCTGAGTATGGTGGCAACGTAGGTCATGTGACCTAGACCGCTTGAATAAATTTTCGTTCTCTCGGCTCCTGGAGGCTGTGTATGAAATTTGGTTACAATTAGCCCAGTGGCTTTTGTGGAAATGCCTTAACTTGTCAAAATATGAGAGACATGGATCAGAGGTCAAAGAATGACCTTGACCTCTTGTACCCGCAAATCTTCCATGTACTAAGACAACTGTTTATACCAATTTTAGGCCAAAATGTTCTAAACTTGCCATCATCTTATGTTCTAGCATTTTCGACTACTTGACCTTGCCTTAAAAAAAGGTCAAGGTCAGCCCACGGTCATCATTTGAACAATCTTGCTAGTACTCAAGTACCTGATGGTATATACCAAGTTTCAAGGCCATCAATCATTTGGTTCTTGAGAAGAAGATTTGTAAAGGTTTTGCCATATATGGGCATGGCGGCCATGTTGGTCATGCGATTCAGACCGTTTGAACAACTTTTCGTTCCCTCATCCACTAGAGGCTCTATATGAAATTTGGTTACAATTGGCCCAGTGGCTTTTGAGGTGATGTGTGAAACTGTTACAATATGAGAGACAAACACAGCCTCAAAGGTCAAAGAATGACCTTGTCCTATTATACATATTAATTTTCATGTATATACCAATTTTCAGGTCAAAATCATCAAGAGTCTCAAAGAAATCTTATGTTTTAGCATTTTCCCATATAAAAGCTATAGAAAGCAAATTTGTCCTTACTGTAAAAAGGTCAAGGTCAACCCAAGGTCATAATTTGAACAATCTTTATAGTACTCGTATACCTGATGCTACATACCAAGTTTCAAGGCCATTTGACTATTGGTTCTGGAGAAGAAGATGTTTCTAGGTTTTTACCATACATGGGCGTGGCGGCCATTTTGGTCATGTGACTATGACCGTTTGAACAAATTTTCATTCCCTCAGCCCCTAGAGGCTCAATATGAAATTTGCTTACAATTGGCCCAGTGGCTTTTGAGGAGATGTGTAAAATTGTCAAAATATGAGAGACCAGGGTCAAAGGTCAAAGAACGACCTTGACCTCTTTTACGCATAAATTTCCATGTACTCATTAAGATGACTGTATATACCAATTTTCAGGTAAAAATCTTCGCCAGTTTCCAAGAAATCTTATGTTCTAGCATTTTCCATATAAAAGCTACAGAAAGCAAATTTTACCTTACCGTAAAAAAGGTCAAGATCAACCCAAGGTCATAATTTGAACATCTTGGTAGTACTCGCGTACCCGATGCTACATACCAAGATTCAAGGCAATCAGCCTATTGGTTCTGGAGCAGAAGATTTTTCTAAGTTTTTACCATATATGGGCGTGGCGGCCATGTTGGTCATGTGACCAGGACCGTTTGAACAACTTTTCGTCCCCCCCCCCCCCCCCCCCCCGAGGCTCTATATGAAATTTGGTTACTATCGGCCCGGCGGTTTCAGAGGAGAAGTCGTTTGAAAATGTTGACGGAAGACGACGGACGTAGGAGCCTGCATATCCTATAAGCTACCCCGGAGCCGCTGGCTCAGGTGAGCTAAAATGACGCGACTGAAGCTGGACCTCAGACATAGCCTCGTTTTAAGGGATAGTGATACGGATTCAGAAAACGTCAGTTTGATACGGCCTTCCGTATTAGATGGCCAGGAAACAGTTCAAAGGGTGTATCATTCATAGGTATATAATAAAGTCATGTATTACTTTTACTGAAGCGGTGACATTTTATCAAGATAAACTTGCTCTCGGGTTTGGATTTTCGGTAGGCTCGTTCGGCATAATTACTATGGTAAACCCGAGATAAAGCCAGGTATTCCTTGGGCTATTCGAAGATATGAATACTCTGGTAGGGTCTAGTCGGGTAACTTCGAACAGCGGGTAAATTCGGACATACCATTTCAAACTGTGAAAATCCAGATGAGACGGCCGTCTCATCAGGATTTTCACTGTTTGCCCAGATAGTTTTGTTTTAATTCCAAGCAACTGACATATAAAGCAAACAATTTCACTGTCCGAATTTACCCGCTGTCCGAATTTACCCGACTCTACTCTATTGCTCGCGATACCCCAAAAACCGTGCCCAATCGCCGTTTTACTGTTTTTAACCTGATATCTTTCCTGTCACTGTTCTAGAATATACACTATTCCATGCAGAGAGTTTTCATCACATCTTCCAGGTTTTCATAATATGTATCAACGAATTTTCTACTTGTCGTCTTTGGATCGTGTATAATATTCCACATAAATCTCCCGTCAAACGTGAGCACTGGTTGAAACAATGGTATCAGAGCCGAGCCCTCAACCCCAGATATACTGAAGAACTGCTCTGTCATTCGTAGTTTTACCGGACCGTCCGTCATTTCCGGCGCAGAACCCGTACTAACATTTCCCACATTACTCAGAGCAATATAAGCATTCATCGAGACCTCACCCATCAGTGTCCCTACATCACTCTTTTGTTGTTCTTCCAGAAAATATTTATAAAATCCTAAAAATGCGGTACACTTTTCCTGCTTGGCTCCTTGCTTTACACTGGGATACAATTTCTGACACAACTTCCAAAATTTCTCTACGTTGCAATCTGTTATACGTTTGAGATTTGATACGCCAGTTGCAAGGAATACCCCTAAAGGTTGAGGTGTTTTGTAATCGAGGAACTTCCGCAGATCAACCGGCCATAATTGCTGGAAGGTTCCCGGCAATTTTACTCCTGCTGCTTCAGCTGTACGAGATAGAGCTATAGCGCCGACAACCAACAAGACACAATGAACTGTGACATCGTGCGTTTTAGCTGCCTTTATTACAGCATCGGAAATTTCCGCATCAAATACTTTAGGGACGCAGTTAGACTCTCCATCCGGAGGAATGACGTCATCTTGAAACCTGTAAGCTGGTTTTTCCGGTGGCGGAAAATGACGATTTTTCCAACGTAGAGCGCCTAGTGCTAACCTGACGTACCATGGAACAGGGTTCTTCAGTTTCTGAGGTGATAAGAAGAGGTCTTCAACAGATTTTGTTAGAGAAACATATGGAAACTTTGTTTCTGGATCAACACCATTTGTAACTGCCGACAGAACAGGCAGAAACTGACGATACAAGAAATCAGATCCACTTTTACCGTCAGCAATCCCGTGGTGCATTTTCAGAAAGATGACATATTCGTGCAAAGCGGAATCACTGCTTCCGTCGGCTTGGACATGACCGATAATGCAACGCCACAGAGGTCCGTTAGCAGGGTCTATCTTGTGAGTCTCGTGATCATGTCTAATCATCTCGGGCCAATCATCTTTATGTGCAAGTGACACTGATTCAAAGTCTATTTTCTCAGGGTCTTCCATTTGTTGAAACTGAAAGTCTATAGGATTCGTCTCATCAGGATTCAAGGGTAAAATACGCATCTGCAAAATCTCCTGTTTGCGCGCAAGAATCTTTAATGCTGTCTCAACCTCGCTGTCTAGCAGTTGTTTTGTACTATTTATAACACCAATGTGCCAATAAATGCTGGTCGAATACTTCGAAACAATGATATTATAAAAACTTTCAGAATAGCCCAGTTTTCTTCCTTTAGCTGTTTTTAGAGTTTCCTCAGTTGTACCTGTAGTTCCTAGACTGCTTTCTTGAGCTCCTACATACGTTTCTCTATTTCCTACAGTTTTTTCTACAGTTTCCTCAGTTGTTTCTCCAGTTCCCACTGTTTTTCCTACAGTTTCCTCTGTTGTTTCACCAGTTCCCACTGTTTTTCCTACAGTTTCCTCTGTTGTTTCAACAGTTCCCATTGTTTTTTCTACAGTTTCCTCTGTTGTTTCAACAGTTCCCATTGTTTTTTCTACAGTTTCCTCTGTTGTTTCACCAGTTCCCACTGTTTTTCCTACAGTTTCCTCTGTTGTTTCACCAGTTCTTATTGTTTTTTCTACAGTTTCCTCTGTTGTTTCACCAGTTCCCACTGTTTTTCCTACAGTTTCCTCTGTTGTTTCAACAGTTCCCATTGTTTTTTCTACAGTCACCTCTGTTGTTTCTCCAGTTCCCACTGTTTTTCCTACAGTTACCTCTGTTGTTTTTCTATTTCCCACTGTTTTTCCCACAGTTACCTCTGTTGTTTCTCCAGTTCCCACTGTTTTTCCTACAGCTACCTCTGTTGTTTCTCTAGTTCCCACTGTTTTTCCTACAGTTTCCTCTGTGGTTTCTCTAGTTCCCACTGGTTTTTCTACAGTTACCTCTGTTGATTCTAATGATCCCTTGGTTGTTTCTTTAGTTCCCACTGCTGTTTCTTCGGCCATTGTGTTTCACTTTCAATTATCTGCAATATACGAACGCGTAACTGAAGAAACAATTGATTGATTGATTTGTAGCTTAACGTCCACGGTAAACATCTATGGTCATGTCGGGACGGTCAGTTAACCTAACCACACTATTCCTGGGCAGGCTTAGACCTCCTAAGCGGTTAACCAGTACTGAGTGCACATACTTTCGCCAGTAACTGACAACTGCCCTTCTTGAATCAGCGGAAGGAGAAACGAAAGTATGTGGCCAGACCGGGTATCGAACCCAGGACCTCTGACTTATGAGTCAGGTGCCCTACCGATTGCGCTACGCGGCCCGGCCTGAAGAAACAAAAACCAACACTGAAAACTAAGCCGCGACATGAGAAAACCAACAAAGTGGTTGTGCGCCGAGTGCAGACTCGGATCAGCTTGGGTAACCGCCCAGTCCGATCAGACTCTTCGCTAAGGGTTTAAAGGGTAGCTAAGGGTTTAAGCTACCTCCATGCGGACAGTGAAGACTCTGATCAGACTGGGCGGATGCCCAGGCTGATCTGAGTCTGCTCTGGGCGTACAACCACATTGTTGGTTTTCTCGTGTCGCGGCTCAATTTAATGAAGTAAAAACTTGTTTGGTTACACAAGTATCATGTCAGCAGATATGATGATTCAAAAACTCCGTAACAAAAGTGTCAATGTGGTTCAGGTTTTGCGTTTTCAAGATCAATGTATACACTTTTCACGCCATCCCACTTTGTGAAGGACCATATGAGCCGCGACAGGACAAAACCAACAAAGTGGCATGTCCACCCGGCGAAGACCCAAATCAGTCTCTGCATCCGCCCAGTCTGATCAGAGTCTTCGCTGTGCGCTTAAAGGTAGCTAAGAGTCTAAGCTAGCTCCATACGGACAGGAAAGACTCAGATCAGACTGGGCGGATGCCCAGGCTGATCTGAGTCTTCGCTGGGCGCACAGTGCCACTTTGTTGGTTTTGTCGGGTCCGGCTCATATCGTCCACGGTAGCAAACAAGAAGTCAACAAAATTTTCTTCCTTTGTGATGGTTGATGACTTGTGATTTTATGTCCTTTTAAACAGTATTTCAGTCATATCAGGACGATGAGAGGGTGATAATGAAAGGTTATGTGCAATGAAACCCCGTTTACAGTCGGAAAGATTCCCGCCTCCAGCGGGGCTCGAACCCGGGACCACCAGATCAGCAGTCCAACGCTTAACCTACTGAGCTACCGGGTCTCCAATTGTCTTCCTTTGAAGCAATGACAGAAGAAAACACTTACCAGTCTCTATAAAACAGGTGAAAAGGAAATGATCAGGAACATTCGCAATAGTTTAGCGCATCCTGTCTTAAACACTAACTGGTAAGGGAAAAAGTAAAACAATAAATGAGCCGCGACACGACAAAACCAACAATGTGGCTGTGCACACAGCGCAGACTCAGATTAGCCTGGGCATCCGCCCAATTTGATCAGACTCTTCGTTAAAAGCCCAAAGGGTAGCTAAGGGTCTAAGCTACCTCCATGCGGAAAGCGAAGACTCTGATCAGACTAGGCGGATGCCCAGGCTGATCTGAGTCTGCGCTGGGCGCACAACCACATTTTTGGTTTTGTCATGTCGCGGCTCAAATAAAGACGGCACAGAGAGGAAAACAAGACAAACGAATTGTCAAGAGGACAGTTCCTTCCTATCAGATGGCCGCAAGGCTATTTTAAAGGCCCCATTGCTCTATCAGCATGAAAACTTTTATCATGAGATATCACTGCAAGCTTCTCACTTTAGTTTTGTCATTGTAGTTCACCATGACTAGCCAGCTTTAAACAACTAAAACATCCTTGAGTTTCACATAAAAAGGTTTGAAAACTTATTTTGGTCATTTTAGTTGGCAGCTAAAATGACCTATTTTCATTTTCATTATGTTGAATAAAATGGTAAAAATACAATGTGCAGGCATGGCGCCCCAATCACTATCCCGCCTATGTTTATGTATCATTGCTAGATGGGAAACCAGAGCAGGAAATTATACTTTGTGGAGCGATCAGTTATTTTTCAAAAACTTTTTTCACTACTTTTTGCCAGTTATACAACTCAATATATGCATATGAACCCATATTTAACTAGAAATGTTTTTCAGAGAAAAACTGATGTCCCCCCAACCAGCCCATTTCCCATCCCCTCTAATGAATAAAAAGCTTGTATAAGTAAAATACTTAGGCACGTTGGAGAAAATACATCCACTGGTTCTAAAGATATCCTACATAGACGACTGTGTCCTTTAAAAATGGGCCAAGGTCACCAAATACTAAACATGTCTTAAACGTGTCACAACAACATATTCATGAATGTGTCTGATGAATATCTGTCAATTGGACCTAGATATAATTACTAATTTTTAAGAGAAAAAATAAGCATTTTTAAGTTAGCTTTTGACCTTGAAAATGGGGTCAAGGTAATCAAAACATAGTAAGCTCATGAAATTGTCCCAAAGGTATATCTATGAAAGTAAAGTAGAAATCAAGCCAAAGGCCAATGAGATATATCAACTTTAGTGAATTTTTTACATATCTAAGCCCTCCTTTGACCTTGAACAGGAGGTCAAGGCTACCAAAATCTGATAAGCTCTTGAGCTAGTCCCAGTGATGTATCCATGCAAGTTTGGTGAAATTCCATCTATTGGTTCATAAGGTATTATGGGTACAAGAAATTGTCATCAAAGTTCTCCTGTGGCCTTGAACAGGAGCTCAAGGTCACGAAAATCAAATCAGCTCTTAAGCTAGTCCAAATGATGCATCGAAACAAGTTTGGTGAAATTCCATCCAATGGTTCATGAGATATTGTGGTAATAGGAAATTGTCATCTCAGTCCTTCAGTGACCTTGAAAATGAGGTCAAGGTCATCAAAATCTAACCAGCTTTAAAACTTGTCCCAACGATGTATCCATGCAAGTTTGGTGAAATTCCATTTATTGGTTCAAGAGATACCATGGGTACAAGAAATTGTCCACTTAGTCCTCCAGTGACCTTGAAAATAAGGTCAAGGTCACCAAAATCTCATCAGCTCTTCAACTTGTTTCAAAGATGTATTCATACAAGTTTGGTGAAATTCCATTCATTGGTTCAGAAGATACGGTGGGTACAAGAAATTGCCATCTAAGTCATCCAGTGACCTTGAAAATGAGGTCAAGGTCATCAAAATCTGATCAGCACCTAAACTTGCCCCAATAATGTATTCATGCAAGTTTAGTGAAATTCCATTCATTGGTTCAAGAGATATCGATTATACAAGAAATTGTCATCTAAGTCCTCCAGTGACCTTGAAAGTGAGGCCAAGGTCACCAAAATCTAATCAGGTCTTAAGTTAGTCCCAATGATATATCCATGCAAGTTTGTTGAAATTCCATCCATTGGTTCAAGAGATATCGCGCATACAAGAAACTGTCACGCCGACTCCGACGCACCGGGATCCGCACTGAAAACAATATGTCCCCCTTGCCTTTGGTGGGGGAGTGGGGGGGGGGACATAATTACTAAATGTGAAGGTTGAACTGCTTCCTTCAATGAATCGAGTAATGACGCTTTTTACCACGGGCAGCACTATGGAGACTTTAAGTAATATGCAAAAAATTCAAAGATCAATAGAAAACCGAGAAGCAGTGGCAAGGGTTGTATAAAACTGCAACAAAATTAGTAGGAGGTGGGGTGGGATCCGGGTGTCATTAACCAGTTTTACATGCGCATTACCCTCGGCCTAGGGTCTGCAGTGGTTAATAAACATACACGATAGGGTAAAGTCGGGTAAATTCGGACAGCGGGTAAATTCAGACAGTAACATTGTTTCCTTTATATGTGAGTTATTTTTTTAATTAAAGCAAAAGTAACTGAGCAAACAGTGAAAATCCTGACGAGAGCCGTCTCATCTGGATTTTCACTGTTTGCAATGGCATGTTCGAATTTAGCCGCTGTCTGAATTTACCCGAGTTTACTCAAACCAAAACATAGGAAAGTAGGAAAACAAATAGACCTTGAGCTGACCATAGACTCCCCCTCCCCCCCCCCAGGGGGAATTTCGGACACTATTTTCTGAAACTACATTATATACGAAACAAAATGACACATGTTAACCCTCTGTACGTTGGGGCATTAACGTGTAACGTCAACGTTACTTACACTACCCAAATTTACATATTCACATTATAATAGAAAAATACACATTGGTATACACATGTTAGTATTCGCCCTAAATTAAGTTGGGTTTTGTCTGCTAGTACATAAATCGCTGTTTCAAGGTAATTGACATTGTCAACGATAAGTTGACTAACCGGTATAACGTAGTTTACGTTGTATTTGACGTTTTTCCCCTTCAGTGTCTAAATACATGTAATATAAGGAGAAAATTGTAAGAATGAAGTGAAGAGAAAAGTAATTGTCATATATATGCTCCATCAATCTTCTTTGATTCATGCACAGCTTAGATAAGTTACGCAGCAGTTAGCACTGGATATATTAATTGTGGACAGAAAGTTATTTTGGAAGAATTAAACCTACAAAATGACGAGAAAAGCTATGAAAGCCAACATCAGCTGCATTTCATTTTTAATATTATCTATATTATGTCTTAAGGAGACACTGTATATGTAAATATGAAGAAACCCCAGTTTTATATGTCCTCAAGCTATAAAAAAATCATTGGATAGTGTATATTTAAAAATCAGTCTAACAGTAATGTTACGTTACATAATTGTAATATGTCGGGGGATAAGATTTGTGAGTCATCTATTATCAAAATTTAGTTCCCGGGCAATATGAATTATTCATTGCTGTAGTATTAGCTTACCACTGGTAGTCAGATGGCAATTTAGCTCTTTGAAATACACAAAAACTCAGCAAGACGCACATAGATTGTTATAGCTGAAGCATTTCGACCTTGCCTTCAATTCAGTTTCACTTAAAAGTGACTTCATAAAGATGATTTTTTTTTAAATTTTATGCATAGAAAGAAATAAGTAAGAGTTGATATATGCTGGAACTGATTAACATTTAAGTTCTCGACATGATGGGGATAAAACCAATTTCGCTACCTGTGCTGTTGGCTGAGCCATTCAATTACCCTACATACAAATATGCAACTGTGACTGCCAGCCGAGGCAATCAAAAGCAGTACCAACTCTCCCAACAGGGATAAACACCATTTTTCTATGCTGTCAGTCGAATCGTCAGCCACGAGCCTCTTTGCATAGTAACTGCTTTACATAGATTAGCAAATATGTGTGGCTTCCGTGATCATAACTTACATATTAATTTGTGATCTACATGATCTGTTTATGCAGCCCCCCGGCCATCAAATACATTACAAACCATTAACAATGTGAAAATTTAAGGCTGATAGAAAGTAACATACTTTATAACGCATACATCATTCTGTCATCAGCTTGTTCAGGAGTTCTATTTTTCATTATGTAGTTACAAATATTTAACTGGTCAGGTAATTTTGCAAACCCCATGGTTTTATTCCCACTTGTTGTTACTATCACGGACTAAAGGTGTTACGAAATACAAATTTCAGTCAGACAATTTTTCAATATGTAAGCAACTAAAATTGTTGTTTGGATATTGCCAAAATGCTGTATTCCCTAACAGTATTTAACTAATTTGGACAAAGATGATAAGATAAGCAGTAAGATGTCATAAATAAGCAGTTTTCAACCATATTTATTGCTAAAAAGTAAACAATATGGTAATACAAGGTCACAGAGATCAAATGCAGTAAGTTATTTAGGTTAACCCTTCCTTGGCATGTATAGGTATGAACTATTTCTACTGTTTGATTATTTGCTCTTTAGAAATACTGTTTTGCTAGTTTAGGATATCGGAAATGAAGAATCCATAAACTCGCAATGAATACGTTGTATACGTTACTTGTTCGGCCTTTCTTTTCTTTTTTTTTCTTCTCAATATTATGCTGCAAAGCATAACTACAGTGTAGGCGAATACATTCTGAACGAGAACAACTAAGATTTGCTCATAGATATCTGAACAGCGAGGACTAACATTAATATATTCTGTCATTTTCATTTGCCATTTCATTATGCGTGCAGAGCTACTGGAACACTGTCCCTGAAACATTTTTGTCCAACTAAACGTATCTTTATGGTCTTTGGTGAATAGATGGTTTAATAGATGGTTGAGTGTAGTTAGATTCTTTAAGAGATTATCGAAAGTATTTAGACTTTAAAAAGAAAGAAACAAAAGCATAGAAATATAGATCATCTTAAGCACAGCATTTATAGATTGCTACAGTATGCTAGTAAACTGCCAGTGTCTCTTTTCTGTATTAAATGTTTCTGATACTATTCTCCCAAACTCCTGGTTGACACATTATTGTTAAATACATAAATTAGCTAAATAAAGCAATGTATTGACATTACCATTAATTATTTTCAAAAGTTTGTTTCTTAACTGTAACTCAGCAATGTTGTTTCCCTTGGTTACGTAAAATATACGATAGTCTTACAAAAGTAAGAATACGCTGCCAGCAAATATTTACATTAGCTTTGATGCAGAACTGTATTTGGCTTAAGTCTTCAAACTTCAGGTTTACTGTTCTGCTTTATAGTTTTTTCAGTGTGCACGTAAAAACTATACCAAATTCTGTCAGTAAACAAGGTGGTACTACATTTGCATTGTTAATTACTGATTATTTTATAATTTTATACTAAACACGTCAAAAGCGCTTAGCTTTTAATGTTATCATACTGATTGCATATCATTTTATTTGAGCCCTATATGCAAAATCTATGCTGGCCTAGCTGCGGCTTTATCTTTTTTATCTTTTCTGATGTGGTATTTTTTTTAAGTTGTATATAACAAAATTTCACGTATGTTACTGTCTTTAGAACTCAAATGTACAAATTATAAAAGAAACAAACTGGGCAACGCCATTATGAAATACTTTTATTTTTGATATAATAACAAAGTTGCCAGCAAAAAAAACCGTTTTACGTGTGCAGAATATGTCAATGCCCTAAACATTACAATTTGTAGTATACTGTGTTTAATCACGTATAAAACACACCTCATGAATCCCTAAGAGTAATAACTGAGAGAAGTGTTGCTAGGTCCAAGTACACAGTATATCATAAGAACACCCAGACTTATATATGTTATTGTTTTTTATGTGACAGTGGGAAAAAACCTGATTCAAGGTATTATAATGAAATATTTTAAATGTTAATGTTATTTACGTTACTTCTAGTAATGACTTATCATAGAAAATAAACCAGAATGTATTTTTTCTTTTATGTTTAAAGATTCTTTTATGAAGAAACTGCTACCCACGAAAATAAAATGATTCTATCATCAAATTATGTGAGTTTAACAAAAATGGCCCTCGGTAACGTATATAATCGATCATTATGGCCGCCTAAAATGCGTTCAAAATATTGTGGAACTGTTCCTTGCTGTTTAGATAGGCTGGCATATTCAATATTACCTTTTCCTGTTGTTTTTTTAATTCATACAGTGTAGTTCAAGCACTTGAATTATACAGAAAGTGATAATTGTAATATGGAACATTTATAAGGGGGTGCTGTGTTAAACATCCTATTTCTCCCAAAGTATACATGATAGGATAATATTTTTTGCAGATCTGAAAAGATCAATAAATTGTCTTTAATACAGTAACAAAGATATGGTCTAAAAATAAAGGAGTAACTTACAAAAAGAAAGTATTTTGGATAGAAATAGCAATTTTAATGGAGTGTAAAGACAAATGTCACGTATATGACACCGTGTGGGCTAAAGTGACCTGTCAAACATCATAACTTTCAGCTACTGGATTGTTCTATTAGACTCTACTATAATTTTAAACATAGGAAAGTGATTTCTATTTTTTTTATAATTTTTGATTATTTTTATTTTTTAATTTTTTTTTGATGGGTAACGTTTGTAACAGGCTGTTACAGCTTAACGCCCCACTCGCCAGAAGGCTAACATGCTGCAAAATACTTCTAAGATGCTGGGCTTTAAGAAAAATATGGTCTACAAAATTCCCCCTGGGGGGGAGGTAAACCATTTCTGGCTCATGGCCTAAAAGAAGGTAGCTAATCAGGCGAATACAATGCTAGAATTACAACATGTGAACTAAATTAACATGACACACCCGTTATACACAGATGATTTCTTTCCAAAAAAAGAAGACTTTTGAAATGGCAAAACATCCGTTTTCCCTAAATCTAATCCAATCTAAAATATGTTTTGGTCCTTTGAAATCAAAGATAGACTGAATCTGAAATAGTGTTCAGCTGAAGCCGTTGCTAGGGGCGTGGCAGGTGTCGCTACTCAATTAAACCTAATCTGCTATTTTCGTTTCTCCGGTGTATTCCTTACTTCCAAAGTGTCTAACTCTTCAGAACTTATTAAAAATAGTTTCAAAGCAGCTGGTGTTGTGCGTAGTTTCTACGCATTACATATTGATTGATGCAAACGTGACTTTTTATTTGCTGTTGAAAGCTGTCCTTTTTATATCAAGAGAGAGAGAGAGAGAGCATCTCCAAAAAGTAAAAGGGTGGGATCTCTAAGGGCATATTTCTGCCTGCAACGATACCTTTTTATATTTTGTTAATGAACAGTTCCGTATGTCCACTTTATCCGATCATCGTACCTGTGTTCGCGCGTTAAGAGCTAAGCATTTTAAAGTGGGCGGGGTAAGTAGAGCGTTTTGGGCCCAGATCTCAGGTGCCTGACATCAGCAAACTGTCTACTTTTGGGTGGCTGCGCCCCCAGACCCAGCTTAGTATTATCAACAGCTTTATAGATAGAGCATGTAGCATCTGGGTGGGCCTGTGCAGAATATAAATGGAGAAAAACATTTAAACGGACATTAGTCCATATAAATGATTAACCTGTAAAAATGAGAACAGACCCGGAGGTTATAAAACTTGAGTACATTCTCAAACTCAAAATAAAGCACACTGATTGGCTGCTTCCGAGCACATGCTCTGAAGTAACTAATCAATGTGCTTTATTTCGAGTTTGAGATTATTCTCAAGTTTTATAACCTCGAACCCAGGTTGTTTGTGTTTCATCCAGGGTGGATATGATGCTCTCGTGGCTGTTAGCCCTGGTGGACCATCCGTGACGACTAATTGAAAAAACAACGTTTGTGTTTCGTAGGTTTGATTTAGGTCAGTCTGACATAAACTAGGTAATACATGTATGGTCAATATCGGGTGTGTGAAGGGTTGTGAGGGCCAGAGGTGGGGGGATCATAAACATTTTTGTCTTTTTATTCTATTTCATTTTACCTTGTATCTGCTATATTTCTGATACATAAAGAAAGTTAATAGGAAAGAGATTATAATCCTCACAAATTTCTGTATGCGGATCAACATCATTCATCCCTTCGTTAATATCCATTACGTTTGCTAAGCTAAAGAAATAGACTAATGACTCAAAGATATGATTATATGTATTCCAATACAAAAAAAAATATCTGTATTCATCCAAAATTCCAAACTTTTCAGCTGTCAAGTGAAATCCGTTAGATGGTGTCGGACCTATTTTCGTTAAATTTTGAAGTAAAGAACGTTACACCGCCATAGTTTTGGAAATGTAGATGGAAGGCCTTTGAAGGTAACTAATTACATGTACAGGTGTCGCGTCCATCTTTTACTGGTTCTAACTAGTTACATAGGCCAAAATGTCCACTACTGCGTGCAATAGGTCCTCATCACATCTTCTAGGTTCTCATAATAAGTTCCAATGAATTTTCTATTAGCCCTCTCTGGGCTGTAAACTATGTTCCACATGAATCTTCCTTCAAACGTGAGCAATAACTGCAGGAAGGGGATTATTGTCATGCTCAGAAGCCCAGACAAGCCGAAGAACTGTTCTATCATTTGTAATTTTATCGGGCCCTCCGTCATTTCTGGCGCAGAACCGACACTGACATTTCCCATATAACTCAAGGAAATGAAGGGATCCATCGCTAACTCCTGTATAGCTATCCCAAGGTCAGCCTTCTGGTTTTCGTCAAGAAAATATTTTATGGTTCCTAAAAAGGGAGTACACTTTTCCTGCCTAGTGCCTTGCTTAAGATTGTCATGTATTTTCTGACAACATAATCAAAATTTTTCGTTGGTATAATCGGTGGCCCTTTGGTCTTTCGTCATGCCTATTCCAAAGATGGCGCCTAATGGTTGAGGCGTTTTGTAATTGAGGAACTTCCTCCTATCAATGGGCCATGAATGAAGAATTTTATTCCAGCTGCTTCCGCTGTGCGAGATAAAGCTACGGCACCGGCAACCATCAAGACAGAATGAACCGTGACAGCATGCATTTTAGCTGCCCTTATTACAGCGTCGGTAACTTCCATACTAAACATTCAGGCTCTTCGTTTGGAGATAAAACGTCCTCTGGAAACTTCTGGTGGAGGAAAATGGCGATTTTTCCAACGCAGAGTGCCTAATGCCAGCCTCATGTACCACGGAACAGGGTTCTTTTGCTTCTGAGGCGGCAACAGAAGATCTTCCACTGTTTTTATTAAAGGAATATTTGGGAGTCTATTTTCAGCATCAATACCGTTCACTACTGCTGATAGAATCGGGAAAAACTGATGATACATAAAAGCAGATCCACTTTTACCATCAGCAATACCATGGTGCCATTTCATCAGGATAACATACTCATTTACTGCATAGTCGTTGCACCCTTCAGGTTGGATATGACCGAAAACGCATCGCCATAAAGGTCCGTTGGCATGGTCTATCTTGTGAGTCTCATGCTCATGACTAATATGCTTGGGCCAATCATCTTTATGTGCAAGTGACACAGTTTCAAAGTCTATTTTCTCTGGGTCATCCATTGGTTGAAACTGGAAGTCTACCGGATTCGTCTCATCAGGATTCACGGGTAAAATGCGCATCTGCAGAATCTCCTGTTTGCGCACAAGAATCTTTAATGTTGTCTCAACATCGCTGTCTTGTAATGGTTTTGTACTTTTTATAATACCAACTTGCCAATAGATTTCAGTTGAAAACTTTGAAACATATAACTGATAAAAGCTTTCAGTATAGCCAAGCAATCTTCCTGTAGTTTTTTCGTCAGTTCAACGTGTGTTTCTCCAGTTCCCACAGTTGTTTCTACGTCCATTGTTTCACTTATATACCATTTTATCATATGACGTCGCATCTGAGAGTGTAATAAAGCCATGCATTAAAAACGATAATCCACTAGTGGATTAAATATGCAAATTACGTCGAAACAATATGCGTTGACGTCCATAAAACGTCGCGTTTTCTAATGGGGAAATCGTGACGCTTTAGAGCAAAATTTGCAAATAAAATACGATTTTAGTGTCATATGATATATAGAATCTTGCATTCGTGCTCTTGTATTATTGAATTTATTAAACTCGTTGGTGAAAACGATAAGATGCTCGGCATAGTCTCGCATATTATCTCTTTCCCCAACTCGTTTAATAAATTCATAATATGTATTATTGAATTTATTAAACTCGTTGGTGAAAACGATAAGATGCTCGGCATAGCCTCGCATATTATCTCTTTCCCCAACTCGTTTAATAAATTCAATAATACATGAGCACTCATGTAAGATCCTCTATGAGCTTCGTCAGGACAAAATCTACAGACAGCAATTTCGGAAAAGAAACAATATAAAAGCGGAGACCAGGACAGTCTTACTAGCCGTCTTGCCGGTGTTCTCTTTCATGAATCTTTAAATACAGTTTTTGTTTTTCGTTTTTGGCGTTCAAATCAGTTTTCATTTGCTTTACAATCCTCGGATAAACATGGGAAATCTAATCTATCTTCGCCCTATGTCAGTTTAGTCACCTGTCTGTAACAATTTTCATTTGTCTGTTTGTCTGTATAGGCATTGAATCTCTTCTTTGACAAGAGCTACCCAGCAGGCTCATGACGTTGAAATGACGTCGTGCTGACGTCGATGCGATGTAATGACGTCACATCGACGTCAGTACGACGTCATTTTGACGTCATGTGCCTGCTGGGTATTTTCTCACAGAGAGTTGTGTAGCAGAGAGTTGCTGTGGGCGTCCGAACAGACCAATACTATTATGCAGGGATACACGTTTGTAAGAAAATTAAAAAAAGGGATAGACACAAAAAATAGTTCACTAGTTCACTAAGATTTTGGCTCTACCCATTCGTTCTTGGGACTCTACTGGCTGGAGACCAGTGATTACCGCATACCAGTGGCGACCATATTTTGCGCCCAATTTCATATTTATTGCGTAATAGATTGTGTACATTTGTAAAGATCACGAATTGGAAGGCATAAAAAAGGATCGGAGCAAATCGCATCTTATGGGTCAAACGATTAACAACTTCCACTAGGAACCACCATACCAAAATTTCTTTTCCGTAAGGCTATGACGCTTAACCCTCGCATAGTTGAATCACTTGGATTTGTATACCAAACGCACTCACACTGCAAACATGTGGCATGGACCACAGTTTTAGAATGAAACATTATTATTTAAAGGTAAATTCACGTAATTCATGACCTTGACCTTTGGTGAGCTTACGCCTTTATGTAGTCATTGAGTTAGCCATACTTTCCAATTTTCCAATCTTGGAAATTCAATAATTCAGCGCATTGCAACAGCGATGGCCGCCACTGGTACAGTACGTGCGTGCTGTTGCTGCTTGTTTGTGACCTATTTCGAGGACCTGTCCAAGGCACATATTACAGTTTACTTCAAAATATAAATCGGTATAGGCTGTTTGCTGTCTATAAAACAAGACTTTTTTTTTTTAGATTTTCTCATTTATTACAGAGGATAAAAATGATTTTCTTTCTCCACTAGTTTTTTCTACTTAAAGACCTGGATTTTTGTCATTAGTAAGTTATGCAATCCTTATCTAATCCAATAAACAATCTTCTCTGGCTAGCCAGTCTTCTCTAGACCAGTGTCCCAGCAGTCTTTTTGGGAGGCCCAAAATGGGGGAAATCAATAACAGAGATACCTTGATTTAATTACTTCATCAGTATTCTTCAAAGTTAGATGTAGAAAAACATTTTTGATACTTATATTCTGGTAATGTTTACAAAATCATAAGTTCACATCTATCCCTTTTCACAATCAAAATTCATTATTAGAGAAGCGAAAAATAAAATTATTTACTCTGTGGAAACAAAATATTGATAATGATAAATCCATAATTGACAAATCACAGTCTATAACCAACAAAACTACAGTGTCAGTTCTTGTAATAAACAAATGAACTTTGACCAATTCACTGTTCAAAAGGTGTCAAAAACATGTATAATGTCACCAAACTGGTCAAAACACAGGTTTTGCAATTTATTTAAACTGAAGTCTTTTGGGCCTCTGAAGTGATCCTTGAAACAAAATTTCATCTTCAAATCTTGCATATTTTCTTGTTCTTGAGATTATAATTATGGCTAATGTATTAAATTACTGAGCACTTGACTTACTTCACAAACAAATAAAAAAATAGATAAATAGAAATTATATAAAAATAAGTAAATAAAATATAAGAAAGAAAAATTAAAAATAACATATCAAAAAAAATAAAAAAAATAAAGTAGTTAGTTAGTGATAATACATGAAAATATTTGTGAAATATATTCAATTTTCAATTATTTTTTTCTTTCCTCCCTAAGTTCTTTTTTTTTTAAATTGTTTTTTTTTTTTTTTTTTTTTTTTTTGCCTTTTTTTTCTCTTTTTCTTTTCTTTCTTTCTTTTCTTTTTTTTTTTTAATTAATATTTGAGTATTCTTTCACTGTTAATCAGCCAATTAAATTCTACAAATTATAGAAAATATTGTTCTGATCTCTTACATTTTGACTGATGCATGAATTTATCCCACTGGGGCCCCTCAGGCAGGCAGTGATTTCAGCACTGCATTGTTTTATGACCCTACTAATGATGTGATTAGGAGGTGCCTTTGATTTTCTTATCACTTGTTTATTGGAGGGGATTAGTTTGGGGGGTCAAAATGATAGAACAAAATCCGGGCCTTTAATACACAACTAGGAAAAGACTTTCAGAATTTTTATCTTGTCATTTTTTCGCTTTTGTCTGTTAAATCTTATAAACAATTTTAAGCTTAAGTGAAGGGAGGTAGAGCAGGCGGGGGTTGAGTTATTTATTTTTTTTAAATTATACTAGGAAGATACGTGATACTTGGCTAGACGGCCTTTTTTTATAGACAGCAAACAGCCTATACAACGACGATAGCTACCCTTGTATATTTAACTCGATCACTATGTGTAAAAATGCTTTCATTAGGTAACAGTGTAATAAAATTTGGCCTCAATTGGTCGCAAGCCAGCAGAGGTCCGTTTGGAATAACTCGTTCATTTCTTAAAGCGCAGATCCCAAGAAACACATGGCGTCGTAATGACATCGCAGAGACGTCGATGCCACAAAATGACTCCGACGTCAGTACGACGTCACGATTCCGCTTGGATAAATCGAAAAGAAATTACCGTAAAAATCTAAATTATACTGATACAGATAGGTTTGAGCAAGCAGTGCAAATCCTGACCAGACAGCTCCGGGTCTTCACTGTTTGTTATTGCAACTGTATCTTTAGGTGCACAACCACTTTGCTTGTTTTCTCGTGTCATGGCTCTATTATTATCATCGGCGTGCAGGTTTGTAGATAGTTCTTATTCGGGGAAAAAATAAACAGGGCTATCACAGTGAGAAATACCTTACGGCATTTGCGAGCAAACTGCCTGAGCTCAGCTCGCGCATCAGCAGAGGCGTCCAGGGTTAGGGTAGCTGAATGAACACCTGTTTGGGAAAGAGGTGCTCATTCGGTTTAAATACCGTGCGTGTCTTTGATGAACTTTTGTTGATTTTTGGGGTGTGCTTCTTTCCCCTTTGTTTTTGAGGGCGGGATCATTGTCTACTTTTTACATTCCATATTTGCACCGCCTATTTGCATACTGATAGCAGGACCAGTGTCTTTAAGCAGACTAATGAGCATGGCTTGCTTCAAGCCGTGCTACAAATAGAGGGTTCCTAGCGCAAATGGGGTGGTCGGGTGGTGCGATGGTTCTGTGTATAACTTCCAGTACCGGGGCGTCCTACCGATTTGGAACATTGTAGGGCAAAGGCCTACTGTGCTTGCAGAAGGGCGCGCGGGGGTTGTTTGGACATTTTTCTTGCGGATATTTTGCCTCTTCTTTCTACTCTCTGGGAGAGACTGAAATACTGTCTCAAAGGGCCATTAAACCCAAAACAATCAATCAATCAATCTTAGCACAAAAGCTAAGACCCAGTCTACACATTCCCGCAGTCTTGTCAAAACAGTTGCAATCCACACATACACTGTATAGCCCTAAAGACATCTACTGACGAGGTATTAAGGCTCTGACCCAACTGCAGGAAACGGGTCGCCTCGCCAAAGAAAATCATTCTTATATTTAAAGGAAAACACTCACTTAAATATGAACAGACTTCAAATTATAGGTCTTGATTAGCAATTAAATTTGGTGAAAATTTCATGAAAATCGGACTTTAAATAAGAAAGATATGCAGATTTTAAAAATTCAAAATGGCGGCCTTGGATTTTGGAAGTTCATGTCACGTGATAAATATTTAAATGTGTATACCGTTATGCTTTCCCTGCACTTTTATTTGCACATCCATGTAACTTGCAAAGGACCTGGTATGGTAAGGGCTGTTTTTGGCCCCCATTCAAATTTTCTTAAAACTGCCTTGTTTTTGTTGCTCATCCTTTGTATGAATGGGAACAGACAGAAATAATATGTTTCAACTATGTTTATTATCAGAATACCATGATTTCTGACATGCCTATGTTGTTTCAATAATATGAAGGAAAATTGCAAGAAAAATTGAGTTTAATACATTCTCCTATAAAGAAATAAGTCATTTACAATAGCTTTTGAAAGCTCTTGATAATAGGCGTTTGATTAAATGCCTATACGTCAGCTAACACTGCTAATTACCAGTGCACTGCATAAGGCCTCTCCAGGTACCCCACCCACTCAAGTTTGTAAGTCCAGAGACGCTTACCAAAAATTTTCAACAGATCAAACTAAAATGTGTACCAAATTATTTCTTGTGTTCTAACTAAGAAAATGAATACCCACAACATATGTTTATTTCGTCTATGAGCGGAGATATGGACATTTTTATGTTGAGAAAACCGGGAAAATGTTCCAGACGCTGCCAGTTTGGTACCAAAAAGTTAAAAAGAAACATAGAGCCCGGTCTCCAGCACATTTGATATTTTCATGACATGTAAATATATTACAAATTTGTCTGTATACAAAATATAAAATGTGCTGGAGACCGGGCTCATATACTTTGAAAGCCGCGAAGGCTACCAAATTCGTCATTTTCATCAGAATTCACTGGGGGTATGGGTGTCTTCAAGATAAAAAATACAAATATTCTGTGCAAGAACTGGTTATTTTTGTGTTTGCTGATACATTCAAGGTTTGAACTTTCCTAAGAATATGATTTTATTATCTAAATAGTACTTTTGAAAAATGAGTTTTTTGGGGGCCAAATATGGGCCTTATCATACCAGGTCCTTTACAAAAAGGAAACAATTTTTGTGACTTCCTGGTGTACCCATTCATATTACTTGATAAATACAATGAGCCGCGACACGGCAAAACCAACAAAGTGGCATGTGCGCCCAGAAAAAGAGATAAAAACCTCTGATCAGCCTGGGCATCCGCCCGGTCTGATTAGAGTCTTCGCTGTTCTCATGGAGGTATCTTAGACCCTAGGCGACCCTTTAGGCGCACAGCGAAGACTCCGGTCAGACTGGGCGGATGCACAAGCTGATCTGAGTCTTCGCGTGGCACACATGCTACTGTGTTGGTTTTGTCGTGTCGCGGCTCAATTATGGTTATCCCATTGAAAACAGTGCAGATGAAACTGCTCTTGTTTAGGTTATCATTGTTAACTTACCTGAAATTGGTCAAAAATTATTTTTCTCATCAACCGGGAAACTTCCGAATATTTATTCATAACTCTTTAAGCCCCAGTGACGCAATTAGCAAAATTTGCAAACAGCGTAGATCCTGATGAGGCGGCTCATCATGAGCCGCCTCATCTAGATCTACACTGATTGCCCTCTAGTCTTTGAATTCTCAATATAAAAAGTCTTGGACAAGGCATTTTTTCAATTTTTGCAGACGTAAATTTTGTCATCTGCTTTTTGGTACTGACTCACATGAAAGCGCCGACCAATAAAAATAGCTCCAAATTCGGCGGATATAACATTAAACAGACAGGGTTGTATTATAATCAAATAAAAAACAAGCCGTGGAATGTTCTGTCTTGCCTGTCTGCACTTTTTTTTGTCTTAAAACAGAGCTACACCAGACCGTTGACCAAGGGCGTAGCTAACTATACGGCAAATACGCAGGTGCGTATTGAAATTTTGTCAAAATTGACAAAATTTCAAAACGCAACTGCATATTTGCATGCTGAAATTTTATAGACAAAATTTCAATACGACCTGCAAAGTGGCTGAAATACTACCTTCCCCTTCAAGGAGTAGAGTTTAAAACATGATTGTGCGTAACATAAAAATGCCCCTAATTACGCCCCTGTTGACGACGGCGCCGGAAAGGTAATAGCTTTGTCCCTTTTCTGCTAGTCGCAGGCGATACCAAAATAATAAATGAAACAAATTGTCGGCTGGATATAAAAACTGGCACCCATAGTCCGGGATGGTACTCCAAAAGGACAGAATTTGCTCCCTCAGTGGAAGCAAATTCTTTCCAGCACGAGTGTCCTCCCAGACCAGCGGAGATTATCCCTGTCATCCCAGTCATTATTCTTCATTCATCTCCACTATTCCATTTCCTGTTTTAAACTATGCCGTTCACTGCAGTCAGCCTCTAAGCACTCAAATAGCTGACCCAGATATTAAATTATGTTAAAATAAATAATAACCATAGCAACTTTGAGGCTTTTAACTTCTATCAAACGATCCCTAGAACACAGGGCATAATCGATTCCACCAATTTTCGCTTCCTGTAGAGACTGTCCGTCCTACTTGGCTTCCGCCGAGACTGTCCGTGAACTCTTGCTTCATGCAGAGACTAATGTCCGCGTGACTCTGCTTCCTGCCGAGAGCCTCGGCAGGAAGCAGAATCACGCGGACAGTCTCTGCAGGAAGCCATTTATCATGTACAGAAGTCTCGGCAGGAAGCAAAAGATCGCGGACAGTCTCGGCGGAAGCCAAATATGATGTACAGTCTCTGCAGGAAGCGAAAATTAGCGGAATCGATAATACCCTGAGCAGAATGTACGCAGCCTTTAAACAAACTCATAGTCATATCAATGTTGTTGCAACATTTGATGTTGAAACAACGTCGTGTAAACGTCGATACGTCATAATGTATTCACAGACACAACGTAACATCGACGTTGATATGACGTTGTTTTAGCGTTGTGTGCCCAGCACTAGGAAATATTTAAAATGAATACTACCTTTTTGAACTGTTGTTATCAATCCTCGCATTTTTCACGATTTGATGAATATAAATAGCTACTGCCGGGATTGAGCACCGTCAAGGGTGAAATAAACGAAGTGTGTTAATTTCTCATGCAAAGTTTGGTGACGATATGCTATTTCGCCAACCAAAAACGTTGACTTTATAGTTTGTACAGTGCATGCGCCGGCCATATTTCATTTGAGCGCTGGCTGGTGTGAACACACACTGATCTGAAATATGCCATACGATAGGTTTTAAAACGACACTAGCAATCAAGGGCAGACCTAGCTGTGGCTGCCATTGATCCGTTGCTATCAACGCCACGTTATGCAAATAGTGCCTCAAGACGGTACTGATTAGCAAGGGACCAAAATAGCCTGTGCATCCGATCAGAGTCTCCAAGGGTTTATTTTAATGCAGTGTGGCATACTTTAAAACCTAGAATGGAATGGATGAGATAATTTACATTCCATTGGCTACAATTTGCTCCAGACTTTCAATCTGCATTAAGGTATGATGACGCCTATACATGTCCTCTCGGAGGGAAACGAATTTTGTGACTTCCTGTTTGTTTCCCCGGACAATGTAGCCCCTTAAGAATGGGATCTAGTTATAAAAGAATATGTATAGCATTCCGCGGAATTCCTGTTATCTATGTAGTACGAAAAGTTTCCGTTAAATCCACTGTTTAAGCCTTTTTTCATGTAAAAGGCTAAAGGAACCAAAGTTGACCATGCCATAAATTAAGTCAAGATCAATGCAGCAGGGTCATCATTGGATTAAACTTTGTAGGGAACCCATTCCTTTACCCACAAAGTTTCAAGGTCACTGGCTTTCCGATCCTGCAGAAGAAGATTTTAAAGGATTTTTGCTTTATATTGGCATTTCAGCCATCTTGATCATATGACCAAGACCATCTGAACAAACTTTCGTTCCCGCAACCAAGGAATGGATGGATGGATGACTTGCGGTTTGACGTCCTTTTAAACATTATATCAGAAATATCAGGACGATAGGACGGGCGATAATGAAAGGTTGTGTGCAATGGAATCCGTTTACGATTGAAACGATTCCCGCCTCCAGCGGGTCTCGGACCCCTCAACAAGGGATGGGCCATATGAAAGATGGCTTCAGTCGTGTCAGTAAATATTGGGACAATACCTCCTGAGAAAGCAGTGTAGTAGTAGTAGTTATTGTTGTTGTTGAGTTGTGGTTAAACTTTCAACTAAACAGTATTTCAGTCATGTCGAGACGTTGCCTCCAAATTTGTAGGACTCTTACCCGGCTGAGATAAATGACACCCAGGTCCAGCAACAACTACTGGCAGTTCTACCGAAGAGACAACAAGCAGCCTAATCTGTCAAAGAAACTCTCTGACTGAAATGATCCTAGACACGAGAAAACCAAAAATGTGGTTGTGCGCCCAGCGCAGACTCAAATCAGCCTGGGCATCCGCCCAGTCTGATCAGAGTCTTCGCTGTCTGCATGATGGTAGCTTAGATCCTTAGCTACCCTTTAAGCGCTTAGGGAAGATTCTGGTCAGACTTGGCGGATGCCCAGGTTGATATGAGTCTGTACTGGGCGTACAACTACTTTGTTGGTTTTCTCGTGTCGCGGCTCAAATATTAGCTGACATGCAAGTGCGTTACTTGTAAATATTTAATGCGACGGCTCATTAGCAGCAGATAGTATTTACTGGCGTCAAAAGTCAAAATGAACAGGCGTTTTGGTAAGAAGACAAAAGAAAAAAACTTTAATTTCATCATGATAGCACAAATGTTTTTTTTTCCAGCTTCCATGCTGCCAGTCCTTTGTCCCAGTAAACCGCCACAAACAGATATTATAAAGATTCATTTGCGATTTACGAAAATTAAAAAAAATAGACTTTTGTTCGTATCTAATTTCGTAAAAAATGGAGTATTTTCCTTTATAACGGAGACTTAAATTATTTGGTTTAAACTGATTTTATTTTCAAGAATGTACATTACGGCTTTTGTTCGTATCTAATTTCTTAAAATTATAGACTTTTCATGTACATTATTGAGCCGCGACAACACAAGACAACAAAGTGGCATGTGCGCCCAGCGATGACTCATATCAGCCACGACATCCGCCCAGTCTCAGGCAGTCTGATAAAAGTCTTCGCTGTCCGCATGGCGCTAGCTAAGACCCTTAGCTACCCTTTCAGTGCAAAGAGAAGACTCTGATGAGACTGGGCGGATGCCCAGGCTGATCTGAGTCTTAGCATGGCACACATGCCACTTTGTTGGATTTGTCTGATCTAGCGGTCCGAGATTTGTTCCCGGCTGGAGGCGGAAATCTTTTCGAGCGTATACGAGGTCCATTGCTCACAGCCTTTCATGATCACTCTCCCTTCGTCCTGTTATAACTGAAATACTGATAAAAAGGACGTAAAATTGCAAGTTCTACATCAATCCATTTAGAAACACATGCTTGCTGATGATGAACACTACTTGTATTTTGAAATCTTTATCACCAGCAACGCTTCAACGCAGCATGTTACGAAATTGAATCCAGAATCGTACAAAAAGCAGTCAGACCAGGGTCTACACTTAGACCGCAACTTTAGAGTTAACACAAAGGTTTTATCATACCACCCACGCATTGTAAATAGCAATGTGCTCGCCTATAGGCAGTGCCTATTTTCATATTATTTGCATAAAACGTTTTTGTT
This sequence comes from Ctena decussata, assembly GCA_963989385.1. Lineage (NCBI taxonomy): Eukaryota > Metazoa > Mollusca > Bivalvia > Lucinida > Lucinidae > Ctena > Ctena decussata. The sequence continues at coordinate 17,306,796 of OZ022511.1, forward strand.
TTTTTATTCCCGAAACTTCCAATCAAAACTTTCCACATTTGCTGTCGCAAACGTTATTGCCACCAAATTCTAACGCAACATTTGTTATTGTTCGTTTATCCATTACTTTATACATAAATCCATATAAAGACAGTTGTGAGACAACGACCGTAGCTGTGGCGTCATAGCTTTCGACGCATGCGCGTTCAAATCCCTTAGTTTCCGGACCAAACAGACAAGAACTGAAGGTTTTGGGTGAGCCGAAGATCTGGAATTCTAATTTATGTGACATACTTCTAACTGTCAACGTCACAGCCCCGCTGCAACCATCTATCTTTGTAGTAACAATGCTGTTATCTGGTCGGAAATCCAAGGAAAGTCCCGCGGAAGGATTTCTGTATCCGATCAGATATGCGTCCACTGAGATTACTGAGAACCCAACAAGACCACCAGAAATTGCAAATGTAACATTATCACCACCTCTAGAAATCCCTTCCGCCCAGATCCATTTCTTTGGGAAAGACTCGCCCCAGTTTTTCTCGAGATGGACAGCACCGTTAGATCCATGTATGGATTTTCCTGTTTTGATATTCTGCAGGTCGTAAGAGATCAACGGGGATCTGAGACTGTAGACAAACCAATGAATTGGCAATGGGAGATCACTTAGCCAGCCCTCAGGACCGGAACCATCGGAATTCCAAGGCACGTGCGGTCCTGCTGCTCCGCGTAATGTCCATTCTCCAAGTCGGAAATTAAAGTCAGTCTTGTCTCCGGATTGTATAAAACTTCCACCTTCTTTTCCGTTATTCACAATCCATTTGAAATCGGCCTCAGATTCCTTGTCTGGGTTATGAGACACCGGTTGTCCATTTACAGTGATGTTCAGTTGTGTTGTGCTAAAATTAGCATTTGATGACGTAAGCGTGCACGTGCCTTCTTGGGAACACTCGCGATACAAAATGGCTGCCAGCACTGGTGATCCAGTAACGTTAACTGAGGATGAAGGTAAAACACTTCCGAATAAAAGTCCAATGCTGTCGTCGTTATTATAGTCCGTGATGCGAAGGTACCAACCTTCAAAGAAAGGTCCCGACTGGGGAAACAAATGCGGATTGTACAAACTTCCGGTAACTACTGAACATAAAACACCAATCTGCAGTGCATGTAAGTGGTTCATCTTTTCGAGAGCTTAAGAATATCTGATTTCCAAATATTAGATGAACATCTACTTCACATGCTTGTGTCAGCTGCCCTCTTAATCATATGAGCCGCGACACGAGAAAACCAACAATGTGGTTGTGCGCCCAGCACAGACTCAGATCAGTCTGGGCGTCCGCCAAGTTTGATCAGACTCTTTGTTAGGTGCTCAAAGGGTAGCTAATGGCTTAAGCTACCTTCATGCGGACAGCGAAGACTCTGATCAGACTGGGCGGATGCCCAGGCTGATCTGAGTCTGCGCTGAGTCTGCGCTGGCCGCACAACCACTTTGTTGGTTTTCTCGTGTCACGGCTCATATCACATATTACTGTGAATGGACACAGGCTCCATGTTTGTCTGCCATCTTTTCGCAGTGAAATAACTTCCGTGATTTCCTGTTTGCTTCACTTAACAGCAAACCTTTCCAAAATGGGCGCTACTCTTAAAGGGAAGAATGTACATTCGAAGGAAGCAAATTCTTTCCTTCCAGAGAAGCCCCATTTGAGATGGGAGAAAAAAATTGATTTTGGTACGAGTTAGTTCCCCTGCCAGTGCCCTCATTCACCTCAATAAGTGATTTGACAAATGTAAACCATGATAAATATTACATGTAATCTGGTTACTGGTGACCTCGGGCCATAACTCAGGTCAGACTGTGTCATTTGTCAAAACTTCTCATAAGAGTTTATAATTTAAGAGGGAAGACTGATCAGACTGCGCTCTTGCAGGTGGCTTGCCCCGATTCTTCGCCGTTTATACACACCATACAGTACCTTTTCAGGGAAAGTGGCTCATTTATAATGGCATACAGTACCTTTTCAGGGAAAGTCGCTCATTTATAAATAATGGCATGCGCTTTAATTGATAATTATGGTATATTTGTACCGGACGTTGATATGACCACTTCAGCTGTCACGTTTTGTTTCACGTTTCACGTGCCCTATCATCATAACTCCTGATTAAAGTCTGCAGGCGTATCTGCAGTTAAATATTCTTATAAATACGCTGCAGTGCGTGTCAAATTACTACTTTTCCACGTCAATGCGAAGCTTCGTATTTGCGTATTGATATTTTGTAAATTAGACAATTTATATTTCACAAACGAAATACGGCTAAGAAAAAACAAAGAAATAAAACGCATTTTCGTTTCAGACAAAAAGATAAATAAATAAATAATGACAAACAAGAAATGTTACAGTATGTAACAAATGTCCCCGAAGACCCCTTAGACTGGCCTTTGACCCCAGATTATGACCTTGACTTTGGGCATGGGGTCCTTAATGTTGCAAGTGAAATATCTTTTTATCATGCTTTACCTTTCTGTGAAGTTTGATGAAATTCACTTCAGCAGTTTCCAGTCGGTTTGGAGACACAACCTGACCTCTGATCACTGATCGCGACCCTGATCTTAAGCATGGAAACCTTAATTTTCTTTGTGACATACCATCTCATTATTGTTTTACCATTTCAAAAAGTTTAATTTGAATTGCTTAAGAAGTTTTTTTTTAGAAATTGGGAAGAAACAACTTGACCTTCGACCTCTGTGACCTTGAACTTTGGTGTGGATGCCTATGTCTTGTGTGTGGCATTCTTTCTCATTTAGTATTATCTTTCTGTGAAGTTTAATGAAATTTGCTCTGGTACTTTATCGCGCAAATTGCTGGTACATAATTTAACATCTGACCCTAGATTGTGACCTTTACCTTGGGTTTGGGACATAAATATTGCATGTGACAACCCTTCTCATTATGCTTTATCTTTCTCTGAAGTTTGACTAAATTCACTTATAAATGTAGTTTTAAAGTTATTGCAGAGACACGATATGACCTCTAACCCCTGACAGTGACATTGACCTTAGGTGTGGGAACCCAATCCTTGTACATGACACACCTTCTCGTTATGCTTTATCTTTCTGTGAAGTTTCATCGAATTCGCTTTAGTAGTTTATAAGGTATAGCTGAGACACGATTTGAGACACAATTTAACCTTTGCCCGATTGTGGCATTGACCTTGGTGTGGGAACCTTAGTCTTGTGCGCGACGCATCTTCTCATTATGGTTCGTCTTACCGTGAAGATTCATTCATTTGCTTCAGTAGTTTTTAAGATATCGCTGAGACACGATTTGCTTCGGACGGACGGACGTATTGACAGACATACGGTCCGATTTTGATATGCCACCCAAAGTCCCTTTGGAGGCATGAAAACACAATCAAAATACCGATTTTGGATGGCGAGGTTTTTACCGAGACAGCCCAGCAGGCACATGACGTTGAAATGACGTCGTACTGACGTCGATGCGACGTAATAACATCGCATCAACGTCAATATGACGTCATTTTGACGTCATGTGCTTGCTGGAAAAATGACGTCGTACTGACGTCGATATGGCGTAATGACGTCGCATCGACGTCAGTATGACGTTATTTTGACGTCATGTGCCTGCTGGGAGAGCTCCTGATAAGACAAGTGGTGACAGATGACTTTGGGATAATTTTCCATATCTCTCTCAAACAAAAACAAAACAACAGAAAATGTTGTGACCCTCATTAGAATCGCCTCGGCGAGAATCACACATGCTGTTATATGTCTCTGAAGTTCGCGCGATGGTGTACTGTCTAAATAGAAACTGAAGTGATTTGGCCACTACTTAAGGTCTTCTGGCTTGGTAAGATACAGAGAAAGGAAAAAAAGATGGAGCAGGCAGAAGAGGGAAGAGGGGGGGGGGCGGGGTTGGGGGGACTGGCGGGGACTTGGCCAACACAAAAACGGCAGTTGAAAGCAGGACTAGATGATTGTGATTGCTGCAAAGTCATCTGTGGTTCCGAAACGACCTAGAAAGTGTGAGGAACAGTCAGTACAAACAGCTAGGAAAATTTTAGGTCAGGGTTCTGTTCTGTTCTGTTCTGATAAATTTAGGTCTGGGTCCTTGAAATACACGAAGTAATTGACACATTTATACCATTTATAAGTTTGCATTATTCTTCATTAGTGGTACTTAATGTACATCCTTTGCGCAATACAATTAAGGAAAACAATAAAGAGGAATATATTTAAGTTTCTTATAGACAGGTACCTTGAAAATGAGCGTGACTTTGCCGGCCAGCGCATCTTCCTGAAGGTTCTAACCAAGGCCTTTACACTTTACCAATGGAAAACTTTCTCACTTTGCAGACCGTAATAGTCTTTGTGGGCACATTGAGTGCATAGGCTGATCTGTTTGTTTTTGGTCACATTTGTTCCGAGGAACCTTATTTCCTGGGCGCGAATTCAATGACAGGATATGAGAGTGCCATTGTCTCAATGTGTTTTGAAAGATCAAACTTTCAAGCTTCACAAATTCTCAGTAGATTGAAAACAAAGAGCCATGTGCACCCAGCGAAGACTCAGATCAGCCTGGGCATCCGCCCAGTCTGATCAGAGTCTTCGATGTCTGCTTGGAGCTAGCTTAGACACTTAACTTCCTTTCAAACGCAAAGCGAAGACACTGATCAGTCTGGGCGGATGCCCAGGCTGATCTGAGTCTGAGCAAGCGCACATGTCACTTGTTTGTTGTTTCGTGTCGTGGCTCAGACACACGCACGTGTGACCAGATAAGGAAGAACAACAATCCAACATATAAGTATTTCATCTTAACCTCAAGGCTTTTTTGTATTTTTGATCTTTTGGTGAGTACGTGTCATATTTCTATTATCATATACATGTATTACTAAATCAAAGTGGCTGGGCAGAAATGTGGACTCACGATATCCACGTTAATAAAATGAAATTCCTGCAGAAATGTTTTTATCTGAAATTTACTTACAAAAAAGAAACTTGACGTTTTTTTGAATTTTGCTGACAAATGATATATGCCAGTATACTGCTGTTGAATATGTACATCGTTTGCACTTATATGTATGCTACATTTACATGTTTTTGCATGTTTTGCACGTGCGCCGTTGTGCAAGAGTAACTTTGCTATCAGATTGCTACAAAGACATTCTACACTGATAGCAATTACTACAAAGACATTCTACACTGATAGCAAAAGTAAATTCCTGCGTAATGTTCTGAAAATTAGACGAATTGAAATTGCGATTCTGCACACTGACGTTAGCGTCGCCAAATACGTAGGACGTTTGTTTGCAGTCGCTGGATAACCTTTAATCTCAGAAACCGTTTTCTGATAGCCAGAGACTTTGAATCGTTGCATGAAATCAGCCGAACACAGATTAAAGACATTTGACTTGCAGTACGTTTATTTAACGCTACGTCAAAATCAGACGTCAACGTCAGAGTCGAAATTAATATTATATTAACATTTTCATTTGTTATACTGCTTTTAAGAAAATCAACTTGTAATTTTCCTATCAAGTCAAAATGTGTTTAGATGTTTAATTGTGCTTTTTTTTTTCTCAGAAAATTGATTCTTGCCCTTTAATAGATTCAATCATTCAATAGCCCTAATTCTTTTCCAGAATTGAACGGAAAGAATATTAGATCAGTTTCATATCACAAAATATTGGCGTAAGTCTGAGATTTCCAAAAATTTTGGAGTTTGAAAAACAATGACAAGATTTCAACCCGTCAAGTTTCCATATTTGCTGAGTATATTAAATATCACCATACTCAATTACATCCCAGCGGACACATGGCGTTGAAATGACGTCGTACTGACGTCGATGCGACGTCATGACGTCGCACCGACGTCAGTAGGACGTCATTTCGACGTTATGTGCTTGCTGGGATAGATCTAAAGCGAGACACAACATGACTTGATATCTTTTTTTTATTTTATAGCCGTTTTTATCATTCTGTGGTGTTGCCTGTTCCCAGTTTTGGCGATGTTTCATTTTTGGCTTTTAGAGGTTACAGCATCTTCAAAAGCAAAGAACTGAAATCCAATGATTTTGGTAAATTTACTCTGTTTTACCTCATGCCTGACAGAGAGGCGCGGTAGTCGAGTGGTTAGAGTGGCTCTGCTATTGAGCAGAAAGACACCGGAAGGTCGTGAGGTCGCGGCTCACCGTCGCCAAAACTCTCTCTGTCAACCCAGCATTAAATGGGTACCTTTTTCGAATAAGGGAAGGATAAGTGAGCGAAAAGAGAGAGATGGGCTCCGCCTTTCATCAGCTGTGCCCAAGATACAGTGGGTCTCTAACCCCCACTGCCCCTACGGCTATTGGACATTAAAAGTTTACCTAGGCTGACATTCTACATTTGAGATCGGACGTTCTAGGTAAGGGGGCATTTCAAACGTATATATCGCATCGATTGTGGTGCCGAATTGCGTCGCACGAACAGGGAGTTTAGGACATTAGCGACGAGCAAAGACCCAATTCAATTTAGTCTTTACATATGCATCAAACCAGGAAGACTGATCAGTCTGCGCCGGTGCGCAAGCTGATCTGAGTCTTTCTTAAAGGCACGCACCGTAAGGTAAAATTTTACACGACGCCATTTGCAGGATTGATTTAAAACCGTATCTACGTCGTTGCAACATCATATTTACATCATGACGTTGCATCAACGTCGATTTGACGCTGACAACCATTTAGCTACATTAGGACATCTAGGCAAAAAGACGATGCATGTCGTTCTTTCTCGTCTGGAAAGCAAAACTCTTTAAATATAAATAAACGTGGTGTTATTTATATTTTCATTTTGCTGATACTGAATTGGCTATTTGTTCAACGACAATGCCCCGCCAGGGAATTTTATTTTCTTCCATTTTGATCGGTTGAAGACAGCTTGTGATAGCGCCACTCAAACTAAATCGTCAGCCCATAATGTAGGACAGAATAGCGCAAAGCGGGATCTAGCCGTGTAAACGTCTCCGTCATGATGGAAAACTACACATGATGTCAGCATTTGTCATTGGAAGTGCGCGCTTATCTGACGTTAAGGGTTGCTTTACCAGTGTATGGCACACAATTTGACTCGGCTATTTTGTACTACTGAATGAATATACAGGTTTTCAGTACCAGTCTGTTGGGAGCCCCGGTAGCTCAGTCAGATAAGGGCTGTCCTGATAAGCTAGCAGTCCGTGTTCGAATCTTGCTGGAGGAGGAAATCTTAAACTACAAACGGGATTCTTGCACATTGTATGAACATTATGCCAAAGCTGAAACAGCATTTGCATGCAGCATGCTTATGTGTATCTGTTGGAAACAAAAACGAATTCGTATCAGGCTGACTGCACAGACGCGCAGATAGGTCTGAGTAGTCATTGGTCGCATATGTACAGCAGATGCTGTTAAACGTCAACGCAGTGGCACGCTGATTTTACAGACGAACATCTATGATTCGATCAGGGCCTGCCAGTAAATTAAATATCATTCAAAATTTTGGACAATTACAAGTTGTCATAATATGTAGAATAATGAACTTTTTTTAGACTGGTAACCCGTTTTGGCGACATATGCGAACAGTGTAGACCCAGTTCAGACGCCGCATAATGCGGCATCTGGTCAGGATGAACGGAATAGTTATACAAAATACAATAAAAGTGGAAACATGCACCAGAAACCCCTAAAACACAGAAATGGAGTCATCCAAATGCATGTAACAGACTTTCAAAGAAAAGGGGGATAAGGGAGACTTGGGATGGGGGGGGGGAGCTGGGGCGGGCTTAGATTTCCCACAATTTAATGGGCTTACAAAAGCAAATGTACTACCCCAGCCTTTCCCGGTGTACATGTATACATGTGCAGTCTGGCCAGGGCATGTACATTTAGTCCACATAATTGATTCGGCATTACGGCTCGTTCCCAACAGCTGAAAACGCCGTGGCAATATAGTATTTGATAGGTTCTGTGCACGCTGCAAATAATTTGCTATACAAAACGTTTGAAGCTTATCAAAGTTGATACGCCAGCAAGACGCTGTTTTAAAGTTGCCTGATCCTTGGTTAAGCTAAGTGATGAACTCTGGGTACATTCAGGGTTCTGCCAGTCGCGTCAATGGCGATTTGCCAATGGTGCCATTGGTAACCGTAAAACCCTGAACAGGTGACCTTTGGCAGCCAACTATTGGTAGAACCGAACCAATGGCGCCATTGACACTATTGCAGAGACATTTTTTTCTGTAATTAGAAAATTTTAGTTTTTCTAATTTGGTGTCATCAGTGTCGGGACCAATTATTCTCCTGTCACAACTCGAGCGTTTATGATGGATTCACTAAGTCGCTATATTGAATGACGCAATTTTCCGGCGTTTGTAATGTTACCCACGCCCTTTGTTGTCTGCAGTACTGGCATCCAATGGTCGGCAATATTGGTACCTTTGGTACCAACGGTAGAGCCAGTGGTGCCAATGTTGAAACTCTGAACGGCATTGACATGCCTATGCTGACATTGGCAGAGCCCCACACGCACCCTTTGTTAACGTATACTTAGTATATTCTTGAGAGTGACAAAACACTGAAATGGCGAATGGGCGTTGCGTTGATGACGTTGCAAGGACATTCTTTCTAGCTGTGCATACCAGACAGTCTGCACTCGTTTTGAAATGAAGTCGCTAAATCTGCCTCGACGTTTATGCGACGTTGTTTGTTTTTTGCGTGAGCTTCAGTTACCTAACATTTTACATGTACCTTTACCTTGTTGGCAGAGTTTATACAACCGCTCAAAAGTTGTAGTAATGTCGACATTGCATCCACGTTGATTCGACACTTGCCCGCTTGGTTCCTTCAGAGATTACATCTCAAACCAGCCATGTAGATTATCCAGCCAAAAATCCTAAATGCATACAGCTCTGTTCATTATATAAGGAACAGCGCGTACCGTGATCAGACTGCACTTATGTGCATGTCTTAACAAGGGCAAAATACATAAATACATGTTTTTGTACCGAGCAAGGGCGCACTAGCGGAAATCACACTGAGCGTGTTGGAATTTTGTCAGTTTGACAAAATTTTATACGCACCTGCGTATTTGCGTACTGGTAGCTACGCTTTTGCCGACATTAGAATCCAGTGTCTGCTCATCGTACACGTTATAGACACACGATCGAAATCGAAAGTAAACACGTCCTTCTCGCAATACAGATAAACCTGTTGTTTTGGTATTTTATTGTTCAGCCACGTAATTAGTACAAAATTAAGTCATCTAATTTGAATCAGCGCTCAGTTCATCTAAAAGATCCATCCATCCATCCATCTAGTCACCTACCTACCTACCATTCTTACCTGCCTACGTCCCTACCCTCTGACTGTCTGTATGTCTGTCTCTCCGTTCACCTACCTACTTACCTACCTATCGTACCCTATCCTACCCTACCTACCCTGAGAAGTCGTCTGCCTGTCTCTGTCTGGCAGACCGTCTGTCTGTCTGTAACTTTATGCATTATTTATAGGACACCAATATGTTCAGACAGTATGGATGGATGGATGACTTGCGAATTAACGTCCTTTTTAACAGTTTTCAGTCATATCAGGACGATGGGTGGGTGATAATGAAAGCAATGGAGCCAGTCTATGATTGAAATGATCTCCGCATCCGTAGGGGCTAGAACCCCAGACCGCTAGATCAGCAGGCCAGCGCTTAACATACTGAGGCTCCATTTTCATACAGTACGAATAGTCTGATTAAATAAAGACAGAAGACCCAGACCGGCCTAATGGTAAAAAAAGCAATAACATCACCAACAACAACAACAAAAAAAAAACACTTCACTTTGTGCTTGTAAGATTCCCGAAGTTCCGAGCATAATGTGCGAACAGCAAAGACTCTGACCTGACTGCCTGCATGCACGGGTACACTTTCAGGGGAAGCAAGTCTGCCATTTGTATCTTTTGCCTCGCTTTTTACTTAAGGGTCAAACCATAAGGGGACAAAGCTACCTCTGGCGGTTCGAATTTTTTCCTCTAAGCATTGTTTCAGTTTGAAAGGGCAACGTTTTGCCGAGAATAAAACAGGAAGTCATAAAAAGCATGACAGCCCAGCAGGAACATGACGTTAAAATGACGTCGTACTGACGTCGATGCGACGTGGTGACGTCGCATCGACGTCATTATGACGTAGTTTTGACGCCATGTGCCCGCTGAGAGTGAACCAATTCATAAGACAGGTTTGCCTACAGCTTGATACTTGGCACATGTTACGAGAAAACGTTTTAAAGCTCGTGCGAACAGCGAAGACGATAATAAGCCTGCACTTCTGCACAGATAGATGGATGGCTAAGCCGATCGATCGATCGATCGATCAATAGGTAGATATATAAATAAATACATGTAGATGGATGGATGGGTGGCTGGATGGATGGATGAATTGCGATTTTACGTCCTTTCTAACAGTATTTTAGTCATATCAGGACGATGGGTGGCTGATAATGAAAGGCTATGTCCATGGAACTCTGTTTACGATTGAAAAGATTCCCGTCAACAGCGGGGCTCGAACTCGGGACCGCTAGATCAGCGGGCCACTGCTTAAGCTACTAAGCTACCGGAGCTCCTTGATAGACAGATAGACACCAGCAGGCACATGACGTCGTATTGACGTCGGTTCTACGAAATGACGTCGCACCGAAGTCATCACGACGTCATTTTGACGATACGTATCCGCTGGGCCAGATTAGGGAGGTAGGTAACATGGAGGAGGAATGGAAAGACAGATAAAATGATGGATAAATGGATGGTTGGATGGTAGGTTGGGTTATGGTTGAATAGAGAGAGATAGAGAGAGAGAGAGAGAGAGAGAGAGAGAGAGAGAGAGAGAGAGAGAGAGAGAGAGAGAGAGAGAGAGAGAGAGAAGGGCGTGTGGGGCCGGGGATGGGGTGGGGGTATAAGATTTACAAGTTAAACAAAATGGCTGATTGCTGTTAAATCTGTCTTAAATTAAGAAAGCCATTTGCATGGTATGACTGATGTGTACATACGTTGTACGCATGTCAAAAATATCTTTTTTGTTAAAAATAGGTTGTTTTATAATATTTTAAGAGAGATATCACAAGTACTTTATGATTAATGTCGAAACAATTTGACTTAGAAAAAAAACGAACTATTCAATATTGCTCGTATCATTTTTGCCATAATAAAAAGGGAACAAAAATGCAAAGTTTACATAGAAATACTTCTTGTTTCTTAATTTAATATCTATTCCAGTTTAAAAGCATTTAGCATGTTTAGTAGTCAAATACGTTACTTAACGGAAACATGCGAAAGAAATTGTCTATAAGCTGAAAGAAGAGTAGAAATGTGCTTAAACGCGTGAATTTATTTTTGTATGCCATAACTTCTAATATTTAACAATGCATGTTTATCTACAACAAAATTCTATACATTTACAGCTTCACGTGAAACCTTTTGTTTTAAAGAATTAACATTTAACACTGTTTGTTGTCTTTAGATGTTTATCTAAAACCGTTGCACTCTACAATTAATGTGCAAGATTGCATCTGTAATGATTCTTTCTACTTGGATTATCAAACGGATAATCTAAACTTAAATATTTGCAAAGGGTTTTTCTTTTTGAGCTCAAATGACTGGCTCAGTGACGGTACCGTAACGTATTTTACAGCATCAGACGTAAAACATCGAAATAACAAGTCGGAAGAAGAATTTCAAGTTTGAAAAAATCTTAAAAATATTAAAGCAATGTTAAACTGAATTAACGGGCTATTCAGGAAGCTACTTGTCTTACAATCATATAATTATTTGGATTACATTGCTGTTTGTTAACAATCAACAGAAATAAGAATTATATTTTTTAACTGAGCTGCTACCAATTTTTATTTGCTTAACAGAACCATAGTAAAGGCTATCCATCCTTTACGAAATAAGCAATTAAAAATATTTTATAAAATCGGGAATGTTACGAAAGAAACCGAGTCAAATGGGAGAATTTAAAACGCTCGACAAATCAAAATAAAAATCTTAAAAAGTTTCCTTCAAGGCCAGAGAACCCATTGTTTCAATCATGAACAAATGACAGAAGACCGGGACATTTATCAGAAGACTACACGTGAGTTTGACGTTATTATTTTGTCTTAGCGTATATTACTGTACAGAAAACAGAAATGTAACTTGTAACGTTGTTTCCAAAGGATATAAAGGCTTTTACAACATGCAAATGCAGCCTGCAAAGGGAGAAAAAAAGTAACGTAAAATCTATGTTTTAGTATTTTATATCAGTGACATGCTCGGTCGAGTGGTTAGAGACGCTTGGCTATGGTGCAGGAGATCGCGGGTTTGATCCACGGCCTGGCCGGTCTGCAACTGAAAAATCTATCAACCCAACAGTAAATGGATAGGTTTCTTCTTTTGAAGGAAAATGCAGCGAAAAGAGAGGGGTGAGCTGGATGAGTTGTGCCTCTTACACCCACAGCCCCTATGGCCATTAGGCTGTGAGAAACTTTTGCCTTCTTTTAGTCAGTGACATGTTTCTGAAATGTATTCTTTTTCTGGACTTCTCATGTATCTTACGTACTTTTATTCTTATTTTTTAAAGGATTTTAATTGGAATATATTACATACGGTACTTGAAAAACCGTGTGTGAAGCCTACCAACAGATACAATCCTTTCTTGCAGCACAGCTTGATATTTGGATTACTCTTTTGGTTTTCTTTATTTTTTTACAAAAACGAACTCTTTGTCTATCATTGAGAATTATGCAAACAAGTACTGACTATTTATACACGGCGTCTTCTTTTTCTATCAGACCTATGGATTGTTGTGCGTTTTCTGTGTTGTCTACGCTACCATTTTCATAAAAGAAACCTATGTAATTACTCTACATGTTGTTTGTATCACAAATAACTGTAGAGTAAAAAGTAAACTAAGAAATAGAGGATATTTGACTTTTTCAGTGTAAAAATTCATCTTACACTGAAAAAAGTCAAATTTTCTATTTCTTTTATGCTTGAAAACCGCAATAATTCTGTTTATTCAAGAGCGTCAACCATTACGACAGAAACACAACTTTTTTTTCTAGCCGTTTTGTGTCAAATTTGATGCTTCCAGCGTGTTTATTGGGTATGATTTTGGTTGTAAACATAGTTTGCAACCGAAAAAAAGCTTGAAATATCATTTTGATAAGCAGATCTCGAAAAATTTGCCAAGAAAGAATGTCTACAGGAGACTCAGGCGGCCTGACGTCGCGTGCAGGTAGACTGTTACGTTGGCGCTTTAAGTGACGTCATTAACGTCGTAATGACGTGCAAACAAGTGTGACGTTATTTTTTGTCAAGCCAGATAAAATTTAGCCAATTAATCAACGAAAAACTTGAGGTTATTTCACAAAAATCTGATTTCTGAAACAGTGAAATCGAAAGTGATAATTTCACTGTTTGAAACAGTGAGATTATCAGTTTCGATTTCAACAAGAAATCTCTATAATTCATTGAAAAGTATAAAAGAAATATCTTTTTTGTAACGATTATTTAAAAGGATTTAGAAAAAAACAATAAACCATCCTCAATTTCCTCTTTTTACTTTAACACTTTAGGATGTAACTGTAACAGTTACATATTGATTTTGTTTTTGTCAAATAAGAAGTTGTTCTCTTGTTTGACGAAAGATAAAACTTTCTTATAATTTTAGCCGCTTTTTTTTGGAACAAAAAAAACAAAAAAAAAATATTCCTCTTAAGTGACGAAAGATACTCTTAAAATAGTAATCACGTTTTCAATATCGGGACTCTTCCAAAAAGGTAATGCTTACGAGAAACTATTATACAAAACTGTCATCAGTCGAAACATAATAACAAAATTGTTATTATCGATAAAAATAAGCGTTTTGTTACATATTGATATGCAAGCAAACGGCTTATAATATCAGAATGCTTCAGAAATGTCAAATCTCAATATATCTCCACGCAAGTCACTGTTTTGGTTATTTACAATACTATGGTAAATATTTGATGTGGCATTATGGAAGCATTGCTGTAACAATTTCATTTGAAAGAACCATTCAATAATTTTGAAGCGGCTTAACTCTGTCCAACAGTTACATTATTTTTAATCTACAGGATTGCTGCGGTATTTGATACTGAGTTTTGAAGGGTGGGGGGATTCTTTTTTTTTTTTTTTTTTTTCGGTTAATTATTCTGTAATTGACATGGCAACTTTTAAAATTACACACTTGTCCAAACATGATGACTTTATATAATATAAGGTAAAATTCTAGTAATAACAATAAGTGTTAAGTAATAGGACTGAAATTTTGTATGTCATTAGAAATGACGACTAAGACGGGAACCCTAAAAAGTCTTTATATCTCTAATTCTATTCTATTATCTTATTTTTTTTTTTTCTAATCAGAACTAGTTAAGTGTCTCCTTATTACAGACGCAACTGGGAAAACTGATAAAATCTGATAACTGACAGTACAATGCAGACTCACCTATGAGTTTCCATCCAATGTATGTAATTTCTCTGCCTACGGAAGAGACATTTGTGTGTGAACTGATAAAACACTCCAGATATGGTAGATAACGTATGTAACTTTTAGAAAGATAGATGCGTATAACCCTATTGTATCGTTGCAGACAAAATCATATCTTGAGCCTGTAAATATGCGCATTTGTAACCACATTCTATCTTTGGCCTATAAATATACGCATGTACGCCAATTTTAACTGACATTTTTACCCAGTGTTCTTTACATCTACCTACATCTTCTAAATAAGTGGCAATTTAAGATGCAAAACATTAGAGAGAGAGACACACAGAGAACAGAGAGAGAGAGCTCTGGAGTTATACCGGGAAGACTTCATGCTAACAAAATTATACAGACACTCTACATTTAACAACGTGAAAGGCGATGGAAAATAATACTGCAAAGGTTAGACAATTGACTCATGACTACAATAACTGAGAATAAGAAACAAAATAAGGTAACGTATAAATATATGCAAATATTGCTTCAGTTCTAGACTAAATGGGACTTTGGCCCATGGATTAGTATAACAGTAACTGTGCGTCTGCACTGACAGACTCAAAATTATAAGATGATCTTCATGACATGAAAACAATTCTGCATCACTTAAACGAATTTAAGTAACACTTAATATTTTATATACGTTACCATTGTGAAACGTTTGACAAGTTGCTTCGTGTAATAGTTATATAATCTTCTACGTATTGGCGCTCAATATTGCATTGCAGCTGACAGGTGTTAAAATGACTTCAAAATGGTTTGAACTACAATAGCGACAGATCATACATTAACGAAGCACATGTATAAGTAAAAATAATAGATAATTTTCAGTTTATGATTTCGTCAGTTATTTTGACAATAAAAACTGACCAGACTGAACAGTAAAAAGATAGGCAGTTATCAGGAATTAATACAATCAAATCCTACATCCCCTCTTGAAACCGAAAGGACTAGAAGCACACACACCAGGCTAAAGTATGATCGAAAACCTAACTTTAGACTGTCTACGCCCAGGCGCGTAGATACGTATTAGTGGCGCTTCCTTATCATATCTGTAATAGGAACAAGCTGTAAACAATATTTATTTATGTTTGGAACGGAATAATGCTTTTTATACATCTGTAACTAAATAGTTCTAATGCATTCTTTTCTTCTATATATTCGATTACGTAAATTTTGTTGTAAGCAAATGTAACGTATATTGCTGAAATTTATATCTATTATTACTTGAACGATTACTCTTTTTTAATAATCTGCATTGTACTTACGACGGTTATCAAACTTACATATTTGAAGTGCTTCCTCTTCAAAATTTGCCAAAAAATAAGTAATTGAGACATTATAAAGGTTTTCTTTTGGTCACGTAATGTATTTGTGTCAGAACACCCTCAATATTTGCTCGAAGAGATCATATTTAAAAAAGTAAACGTTAATTGTTTTAATTGCACAGTATTAAGAGTTCATACAATGTAAACATAAAGTGTTTAATTATGATGCAAGCTTTCTTATGCAGTTTCTAGACGACAGTGGTGGTTTAAAAATCTTTTTGTTTGAAGGCTAGGGTACAGAGTTATCTCCCCACTTTCTGACTTACGGCACCATTTGCAAAGGCGACAACACCTTGGAGATTAAAGCAGAGACAATAAGCTTTCAAATGATACCAAATTTGTCCTTTCGAACGATGGACCAATTTTTTCACTTTCTAGACGCCTTTTTGCGTTTCATTTCCCCGACTAAAAAGGTCAGATGAAATCTTTGAATCGCTGTAGATCTATCATTTTAACTGCTCGACGGCGGGTCGGGTTTCGGACTCAGTGATGGCCCCGTCTTCGGTTACATTATGGATCGCTAAAGCTGACAGCACCCATGGATATATTGAAGGCAATTTTGTCGCGCGTGAAGCGTTCAGACTGGGTTCGAGATTATAAAACTTGAGAATGATCTCAAACTCAAAATAAAGCAAACTGATTGGCTGCTTCCGAGCATGAAGCAGCCAATCAGTGTGCTTTATTTTGAGTTTGAGAATGTACTCAAGTTTTATAACCTCGGGGCCAGGTTCTGTTCCATACGAAGATGGAACAAAAAATAAGCGAGAGATATATTATGCTCATGTAGGACTATTTTCTTTTTTTCTTTTTCATTCTAACACTCTAAAATCATATAGATAAAATGTAATTGGTCAAATATACATCTTATATATATCAATGCATATACAGAATATTGTTGGAATTTTCCCATTTGTTTTGAAGATGTGAGGGAAAAACACATTTTAAATAATTCAAGGGCCGTAACTCTGTTAAAATATTAACGAAAAATAAAAATTAAGAAAAAAAAAAGCTTTATCATATATATATCAATAGAGACACAAAATGGTATCGGGGGTGGTTGGGTGGTGTAAAGGTGCTGCGTGTAACTTTCAGTGCCGGGGCGTCCTACTTATTTGAATAGTTGTAGAGGAAGGGCTTACTGTGCTTGCAGTAGGTGCGGGTGGGGGTTGTTTGGACATTTTTCTCTCGTCTATCATTTCTCTCTTCTTTCTCCCTCTCTTTGGGAGACGACCCGATATAGACTGAAATACTGTCTCAAAGGGCCGTTAAACCCAAAACAACCAACCAACCAACGAAATGGTATCGAAATATATCATGCATCTGCTGTAAATTTCACCTGATAACAGCGGGTATGATAACATGATGTGATGTCATGTCATTGCATTACTGCGCTTGCGCGAATGTTATCAGGCGATGTCTTTAGAAGCGATCTCAGAAGACGATTGGCTATATATTGACGTTGGTCATGATAACAACGTTCGATTGGTTAAATGACGTCACCGATTTACGTCATAACGCATTCGCGACGTCAGCAAGTTCCGACAAAACTACGTTTTTTTTTTGTTTTTGTTTTTTTTCATTTTCTTGAGGCTTTTTATGCCTTAAATCTTTAAGTAATGCATAATAAATAGAAAACCATGTAAGTGCCTTAAGGGCGTAACTCTGTTGAAAATTAACGAAAAGCAAAACTAATTGGCCAAAAGTAGATCATGTCTATTTCAATGCATAGGCAAACTTTTATTGAAATTCAGCCATTCATTCTGTAGATATTGACCAAAAATATATATTTTGACATAAATTTCTCTTGTTTTTGAACGAAATTAGCCCAACTGAAATCCATTACCACTACTCCCCGATACCAGTGTCCATGCAAAGTTCGAGGAAAATCGATCAAAAGCTACTGAAATTAGAGCACGGATTAAAGTGTGGAATAAAGTGCAAAATCGACATGTACATATATTGTGTCGTTAATAAAGCTATAGCTCTCGCCTTAACCTTTATTGTGCTTTAAGAGACATTCGGATCGGAATGGAACTGAAATGGAAAAAAAGACGCCACAGGATAGTGGCTTTTATGTAGTATATATAATACACAGTTCCGATAATAGCCGCTAAGCTCCGCCTGCTTAGTTACTGTTACTACGTCTCACAAGCTTACACAAAGATGGCGGAAAAACAAATGACAAATGCAAGTGCCTGTTAAATGTTGTCGATCTATGGCGAAGAATCAGCCTCCTCATGGCCTACACATGGCAGTTGGCGCATCATGCACTTCCAATGCATTCTGTTCTTGCAAAGCAGGGTAAATTTATTAAAAGTGGTGTTAGTTTGTTTTCTTTAAACAGGTGTATAGTCCGTTTGCTCCCAAGTGCAAACGGGGTTTTGCTTATTTGCTCGAAAACGATGAAAGTTCCATTAAATGTTCTAATGTCCTAATGATTCCTATAACTATACATAACAGAATACGAAAAATCCAAAAAAAAAAAATTGGATGCTTTTGTACAATATTTTCCATTACCACTAATGCGAAATTAGAGCAGTGTCACTGAAAGGAGTCGTATGCTTGTTAGAACAGCCAAAATGTTGTTGATAGACAATAGCGTAAACTTGTTGTTTACTACAGGTGTGGGCATATATGAATGAAATAGTAAAATGTATTCACGTGTCCACACGCGCAACGCATGGTGTCACTGGTCAGGTGATACTATGTTGTAAATAAACTTTTGATTTATTATATAGTTTTGCGAGTAAAAAGTGTATGCTTCAAAATTTGATAATATTTGGATGAAACAAAAAGTAGAAAGAAATAAATTCAGAAAAAAAAATCAATTTATTATGCAAATTTTGTTCCAAGGATAGCATACTTTGGTCACATGCTCTAATACGTAAGACTAAACGGGAATTCCAACAGCCAAGTTTTACTCCCTTGTAATTAAGAGGCGAAAATGACATATTTTAGGTCCCTTTTTGTACAGAAACTTTTTTATGCAAAACCTCACATTTCTACAAAATTATGATTTTGTTATGTATAGGATAAAAATTAAGAATGAGCAATTCGAAATTTTTCTACCTCTCACCAATTTTGAGACAATATTGGGGATGTCGTTTGCATTTGGGAGCAAACGGACTATACATCCCTTCATTAACTGAAAGGTAAAATCACGGACTTATGTTGGTTTTGACCACGTGCGATTTGTTTGTGAGACTATGTCACGTGCTAAGTTGTCGTTGCATTGGCCAGATATACGATATCATGTGATTTTGTGTGACATTCAGGGTGTGGCTCGGAACTGTGTATAACAGTTTTATGCCGTGAAACAGCAGTCAATAAAGATAAACGCGTTAATCTATAACTTATTCATGATACATTTATTCTACGATAGCCATGATAGTGTCTAATTTACAATTTCAGAAAATGGAAAGACACCAGTTGGTGTTGTATGTTCTAACTATTCTGGTGCTGTTCTGCGTATACTGCGAGACAAAACAGTGTGGCCCTAGAAATGTTTGTCGCTGTAAACGCCTAAACACAACCACAATAGCTGTTAACTGTAGAGGGACTAATATGAGCGTTTCTGAGGCTTGTACAATATGTATAATGATACAAAATGTGACAACGCTTGATATCAGCTCAAATACATTAAAACAATTACCAGGTGAATGTTTCAGCAACTGTATTGAAGTTCGAAATTTTATTCTGGCCAAAAACAAACTAGTGAAACTAGCTGATGGCACTTTCAATGCATTAGAAAATTTGGAGCGTCTAGATCTAAGCGCAAATGATTTAGTAAGGCATGGTAACTTTTCCAATCCCAAAGTGTTTGGAGGGCTCGCAAAACTTCAGGTTCTGCATATACAAAGTAATATAGTAAAACCAACCTACAGAGGCTCAAGAGAATTCTTAGCAAACCTTGTCAATGATTCGTTTCTATCTCTTAGACAGCTGTACATCGACGGTCCAACGAATATTCAATTTCAGGAAAATTTCAGACATTTGAACAAGTTAAGAACCTTAGACTTTACAGGTGAGGGGACTATCTGTAGCATTGGTAATTTAACAAACGTCACATTTATTAATGTCCCATACCTTAATTACTTGAATTTAGCTAACTGCAACATTTCTTTCATCGAGGCAGGAACATTTAGAGGACTTACACAATTATTGTATCTCAACCTCTCAAGAAATCTAGGACTGGGATTTGTAACGCTATCAAATATTTCCTACGGATTACAGTTCACTCAAGCCAAAATCGTGGATTATTCTTATGTTTACAAAACATTTGGTCTCAGCACTGAAGCATACAGATGTAATATGAAGTACATAAGCAATACTAGCGTAGAAGAACTGTATGCAAACACTAACAGAGTGAATTTTTTTGAAACAAACCTACCTCTCATGACTCCTTCTACACTGAAAAAACTTGTTGCGAAACAAAATCTTTGGGCATTTAAACCTTACATGCTGCAGCTTGGCTGTCTTCGAAATCTAACTGTTATAGAAATTGGCAGAGAGGATTATGATCCCCAGCCAGTATATTTTAATGATGAAATAATGGTTCGCGAGAAACCCAATAATGTAATGGGAAAATGTCAGGTACCTAAACCATCTGAGGTCGATCGTAATTGTCCGTATTTAGAAGACGACACACCTTTTTCTATACTTGATTTTTCATTTCCTCAAAAGTTGGAGGTCATAAAGATAAAAGGTTCAGCTATAAAACTAGATCTACGGAAAATGTTTACGTTTCCACCATTTAAGAACAATATCAAATATCTAGATTTATCCGGTAACCTATTTAGCAAATGGGGAAATTCTTTTGTTCATTTAGAGAAACTGAGTGTTTTAAATCTGTCAAATAATTATATGACTGATTTTTCAAATGAAACCTTTAAAATGGCCCCGAATCTTCAGTCTCTAGACGCCAGCAAAAACTATTTAGGTCGCCTTTTAGCCGAAGACACAGTTGGAGACTTGCTGAATCTTTTGACCAGTTTGAAATATCTGAACCTTTCCGAGAACGGGATCACACGAGTGCACAGAGATTTATTCGTGAACCTTCACAATCTAACGAGTCTTTGCTTGTCTTTTAATTCCCTGAGTTATTTCGATGTTTCATTTCAAAGTATGAAACAACTTTCTAATTTAGAATTAAACCAAAATAAAATTGCAACACTGTCAATAGAATTATTGAACCAAATAGCAAAGACAAAAAGACCTTCTATAAATTTGTCTAATAATTCTCTTGAAATTTCATGCAAAAATCTGGAGTTTTTAAAATGGATTTTAACTCACCCGAAATATTTCATAGGGTTAGATTCATACGTTTACAAAAACAATGGTCGTCTGTCGATAATTCCCTATAAAAAGTTGAATAGCACTACAAGAGAATTACAAGCTAAATGCAAGTATAATAACTTTACCATTTTGACTAATATAACCGCCGTGGGTATTCTTCTGTTTTTGATTTTGATACTTGTCAGACTCTTGTACAGATTTCGATGGAGTCTTCAATATCACTTGGCTAAAACTCAGGATCAATTTCACAGATGGCGATCTCCTGGGGCAGATATAAGACACATACAACATGAGTATGATGCTTTTGTGTTATACGATGAAAATGACAGCATGTTTGTTACAACAGTGCTCATTGCGGAGCTCGAAGAAAAATCAGGTCTTAAGCTATTTATTGACGAGAGAGACTCAGAAGGTGGGCAAAACATTTTTACAATTCTGTATCGCGCGATTCGAAATAGTAACAAAACTATTGCTGTGTTGTCTCAAGATTTTTTAGAAAGCAACTGGCATATGTATGAATTCGACATGGTTAGAATGGAAGCTATAGAGTCTAGACAAGGAGGTGACGGAATCATCTGCATTAAGTATGGTGAACTTAACATGGGAAGAGTGACTGAAGAAATGCTTGACTGTATTGAAAGGCAAAGTGTTGAATATCCTGTGGATGAAAACCAAATACCGCACTTTCTGGAAATCCTAAAGAGAGCTCTCCGTGATAAGTAACAGATATCAAACCCATGAACCAGAGTGCCTCATTTTCTGACGCACTACTCTAGCGTCATGAATTAGATATGCGTAAAACAATTAGGGTCGAGTCGCGTAACTTCGGACTGCTGGTAAATTCTATTTTGTTTCTTTGTCATTCGGAACCAACTTTAAAGGAAAGAGCAAATACATTTAAGGAATGAATATCATTTTTCTGAGGTTTATCGAAGTGTAAACTACATTGGGTCACGTGCAAAGTGAATGAACCCCGAAGGGGTTCATGTTTACTTTGCTAGTGATCCAATGTATAGATCGCCGACGGTATTTTGGGCGCTCGACTAACAATAACATAAACAAACATATGGACTCGTCCAAAGGTAAAATTTTGTCCTCTAATAATAAAAATAACCCTGATTGTGACTGTGATTCAAGTGGCCGAGTGGTTATAACAAAGCATTTAAAAGTAATTGCTAGTACCTTATGGGGTCGAGTCCCGCGAATAATTTATTTAAGAGTTTTTTTTTTTTATTTTCTTCTTCGTAATTTAGCGGCGTCACGTAGATTTAACATAGATTAGAGGTTGAAGTAGAAATGGGCAAAGCCCAATATGATTCCTTTAAATGAACGAAAATGTAAAATATGTGGCGTTCTTGAGGACGAGTTTCATTTGGTTTAAACATATTTTATTCGTTTTTTAAATTGTAACATACATACATATATATATACAATACAATCTTGGGATTAGAACGAAAGCTGAGTGCTTATAGAGTTCTTCTCCTTCTCCGAGTTTCATTTCGTTTTAGAATGTATACTTAACACGGACTTAAGAAAACAATACATTCACGAGTATTACTAAAAGCGCTCAAATATGCCAAAGATTATAGATCTTTTAACTTCGGAAAATAAAAAGACTCTCAAAAAACTTAGCACTTATATAGAGAAAGCATTCAAGGTCAGAAAAGAAATTTTATCCGCGTAAACAATACTTGATGAAATATGATCTGCTAAACGTGCTACATGTTTTCACTTGTATTAAATGAGTTTGTATATTTGTGCATTTATTTACTTGCTTAACACGTTAAATTGGGGCACAGTTCAAGATATTGATGGATGGCAGTGTGGAACTTGAGCTGCCACATGTGACGCGCTGCCATCTCATATAATGTCTTTAAATATCAAATTGTGAACTTTGCTCTGGTTGAACAGCTGAGTATTAAAATTAAGGTGGTCAGTATATCGTTATTCAGCTCAGTCTAGGTGTGTAGAAAACGTATTTGTCTACTCCGCTAATATAATGTAATATTGTTGTTGACAGGATAAAACAGACACAATTTTGCTTTATCTCTCTCTCTAATGATTTTGATTTTTTTTTCATGTCTTTTGCTCTCTGCCTCTCATCCAACTTTGGTGATGGTCTGAATGATCATTAGAATTTTGGTATATATAAAAATGATAAAATTGTTATCAGAAGTGCTTGGGCTGACATAATGATGGGCAGGTGTGGAAAGGCCGTATGACTATCAGCCAGCCGACGCCTTTACTTTATAGAAAAATAAGTGAACAAACATGAAATTAAAATTACACTTTAAGTAATCGATGCTTGTAGGATGTCAGAAGTGCTTGGGCTGACATAATGGAAGGCAGGTGTGGAATGGCCGTATCGCCTACCAGTCTGCTCACGCCTTGATACGAAGGATATTCAATTACCGTCTAATATGTCACCAACCCTCGAGAGTGTGTCTATTGAAAACTATACTGCACCTCTCCCAAAACTGAAAATTAAAACATTGAAACATATCTAAAAATTAAAAATTGAAAAAATCAAAGTTAAATTCGTCTTTAACAACAATATTTCATGATATCTCAGAATACACTGCTTGCTATCCTGTATACGAATGTAAACCCTGTGCGTTTGTATATATGCTCATAGGCCTTATGGCTTATTGCATCAATGAATATATATATATATATAAAACTGGCTGTCAGATGGCGCCAACTCTTTAAAAGTATTTATAATAGTTAGATGCGGTTTTCAATAGAAAAGTGCTTTTGTATTTGTAATGAAAACTTTTCTTCATAATTGATCTTTTACAGGCGTAGATTAAGAAGCATCTCACCCAAAACCTTCTCGCAAATAATTTAAGATAGATAAAAAGTATATTGAGATACAATAGGTACGCATGGTGTTATCTCCGATGAACCCAATGTTCAATAAGCCAAATATGATGAACTAGTATCGCATCAACGTCGATTCAATGTCGATAACCAAATGCTGTAGCAACGTCTATGAACCAAATGTGGCATCACCGTTTATGTCCCCAATATCACATCAGCGTCGATAGTACATATGGAACATAATGCTTGTCCATATAACATAATGACATGTCCGAATATAAGACAGTTGTGGCGTTCCATAGGTAAAGGTTAAATTGTGTCTCAAATCGTGTCTCAGCTATACCTTATAAACTACTGAAGCGAATTCGATGAAACTTCACAGAAAGATAAAGCATAATGAGAAGGTGTATCATGTACAAGGTTTGGATTCCCACACCTAAGGTCAATGTCACTGTCAGGGGTTAGAGGTCATATCGTGTCTCTGCAATAACTTTAAAACAGTACATAAGTGAATTTAGTCAAAGTTCAGACTTCGGAAAGATAAAGCATAATGAGATGGGTTGTAGCATGCAATATTTATGTCCCAAACCCAAGGTAAAGGTCACAATCTAGGGTCAGATGTTAAAAAATGTACCAGCAATTTGCGCGATAAAGTACCAGAGCAAATTCCATTAAACTTCACAGAAAGATAATACTAAATGAGAATGAATGCCACACACTAGACATAGGCATCCACACCCAAGTTCAAGGTCACAGAGGTCGAAGGTCAAGTTGTTTCTTCCCAATTTCTAAAAAAAAACTTCTTAAGCAATTCAAATTAAACTTTTTGAAATGGTAAAACAATAATGAGATGGTATGTCTCAAAGAAAATTAAGGTTTCCACGCATCAGGGTCGCGATCAGTGATCAGAGGTCAGGTTGTGTCTCCAAACCGACTGGAAACTGCTGAAGTGAATTTCATCAAACTTCACAGAAAGGTAAAGCATGATTAAAAGATATTTCACTTGCAACATTAAGGATCCCATGCCAAAAGTCAAGGTCATACTCTGGGGTCAAAGGCCAGTCTAAGGGGTCTAAGGGGACATTTGTTACACACTGTAACATTTCTTGTTTGTCATTATTTATTTATTTATCTTTTTCGTCTGAAACAAACATGCGTATTATTTCTTTGTTTTTCCTTAGCCGTATTTCGTTTGTGAAATATTAATTGTCTTATTTACAATATCAATACGCAAATACGAAGCTTCGCATTGACGTGGAAAAATAGTAATTTGATACGCACTGGCGTATTTATAAGAATATTTAACTGCAGATACGCCTGCACACTTTAATCAGGAGTTATGATGATAGGGCACGTGAAATGTGAAACAAAACGTGACAGCTGAAGTGGTCATATCAATGTCCGGTACAAAGATACCATAGCTATCAATTAAAGTGTATGCTATTATATAAAATGAGCGACTTTCCCTGAAAAGGTACTGTATGCCATTATAAATGAGCGACTTTTCCCTGAAAAGATACTGTATGGTGTGTATATATGGCAAAGACTCGGGCAAACCAACTGCATTAGCGCAGTCTGATCAGTTCAGTCTTCCCATTTAAATCCAAGACTCATAATGAGAAGTTTAGTCAAATGAGCCACGACACGACAAAACCAACAATGTGGTTGTGCGCCCAGCGCAGACTCAGATCAGTCTGGGCATCTGCCCACTTTCATCAGACTCTGTGTAAAGTGCTCAAAGGGTAACTAAGGGTCTAAGCTACCTCAATGCGGACAGCGAAGACTCTGATCAGACTGGGCGGATGCCCAGGCTGATCTGAGTCTGCGCTGGGCGCACAACCACATTGTTGGTTTTGTCATGTCGCGGCTCAAATGACACAGTCTGACCTGAGTTATGGCCTGAGGTCACCAATAACCAGATTACATATGAGCCGCGACACGAGAAAACCAACAATGTGGTTGTGCACACTGCGCAGACGCAGATCAGCCTGGTCATCCACCCAGTCTGATCAGACTCTTCGTGAAGTGCTCAAAGGGTAGCTCAGGTTCTAAGCTACCTCCATGCGGACAGCGAAGATTCTGATCAGAGTGGGCGGATGCCTAGGCTGATCTGAGTCTGCGCTGGGCGCGCAACCACACTGTTGGTTTTGTCGTGTCGCGGCTCATATAATATTTATCATGGTTAACATTTGTCAAATCACTCATTGAGGTGAATGAGGACGCTGGCAGGGGAACTAACTCGTACCAAAATCGATTTTTCCCATCTCAAATGGGGCCTCTCTGAAAGGAAAGAATTTGCTTCCTTCGAGTGTACATTCTTCCCTTTAAGACTAGCGCCCATTTTGGAAAGGTTTGTTGTTAAGTGAAGCAAACAGGAAATCACGGAAGTTATTTCACTGGAACAGATGGAAGAGAAACAAAGATCCTGTGTCCATTCACATTAATATGTGATATGAGCCGCGACACGAGAAAACCAAAAAAGTGGTTGTGCGGCCAGCGCAGACTCAGATCAGCCTGGGCATCCGCCCAGTCTGATCAGAGTCTTCGCTGTCCGCATGAAGGTAGCTTAGACCCTTAGCTACCCTTTGAGCACCTAACAAAGAGTCTGATCAAACTTGGCGGATGCCCAGACTGATCTGAGTCTGTGCTGGGCGCACAACCACATTGTTGGTTTTCTCGTGTCGCGGCTCATATGAATAAGAGGGCAGCTGATAGAAGCATGTGAAGTAGATGTTCATCTAATATTTGGAAATCAGATATTCTTATGCTCTCGAAAAGATGAACCACTTACATGCACTGCAGATTGGTGTTTTATGTTCAGTAGTTACCGGAAGTTTGTACAATCCGCATGTGTTTCCCCAGTCGGGACCTTTCTTTGAAGGTTGGTACCTTCGCATCACGGACTACAATAACGACGAGAGCATTGGACTTTTATTCGGAAGTGTTTTACCTTCATCAATAGTTAACGTTACTGGACCACCAGTGCTGGCAGCCATTTTGTATCGCGAGTGTTCCCAAGAAGGCACGTGCACGCTTAAGTCATCAAATGCTAATTTTAGCACAACACAACTGAACATCACTGTAAATGGACAACCGGTGTCTCATAACCCAGACAAGAAATCTCAGGCCGATTTCAAATGGATTGTGAATAATGGAAAAGAAGGTGGAAGTTTTATACAATCCGGAGACAAGACTGACTTTAATTTCCGACTTGGAGAATGGACATTACGCGGAGCAGCAGGACCGCACGTGCCCTGGAATTCCGATGGTTCCGGTCCTGAGGGTTGGCTAAGTGATCTCCCATTGCCAATCCACTGGTTTGTCTACAGTCTCAGATCCCCGTTGATCTCTTACGACCTGCAGAATATCAAAACAGGAAAATCCATCCACGGATCTAATGGTGCTGTCCATCTGGAGAAAAACTGGGGCGAGTCTTTCCCAAAGAAATGGATCTGGGCGGAAGGAATTTCAAGAGGTGGTGATAATGCTACATTCGCAATTTCTGGTGGCCTTGTTGGGTTCTCAGTAATCTCAGTGGACGCATATCTGATCGGATACAGAAATCCTTCCGCGGGACTTTTCTTAGATTTCCGACCTGATAACAGTATTGTTACTACGAAGATAGATGGTTGCAGCGGGGCTGTGACGTTGACAGTTAGAAGTATGTCACATAAAGTAGAATTCCAGATCTTCGGCTCACCCAAAACCTTCAGTTCTTGCCTTTTTGGTCCGGAAACTAAAGGATTTGAACGCGCATGCGTCGAAAGCTATGACGCCACAGCTACGGTCGTTGTCTCACAACTGTCTTTATATGGATTTATGTATAAAGTAATGGATAAACGAACAATAACAAATGTTGCGTTAGAATTTGGTGGCAATAACGTTTGCGACAACAAATGTGGAAAGTTTTGATTGGAAGTTTCGGGAATAAAAAAAACAAAAAACGTTTTATGCAAATAATATGAAAATAGGCACTGCCTATAGGCGAGCACTTTGCTATTTACAACGCGTGGGTGGTATGATAAAACCTTTGTGTTAACTCTAAAGTTTCGGACAAACTGCGTAGTCAAAGTGTAGACCCTGGTCTGACTGCTTTTTGTACGATTCTGGATTCAATTTCGTAACATGCTGCGTTGAAGCGTTGCTGGTGATAAAGATTTCAAAATACAAGTAGTGTTCATCATCAGCAAGCATGTGTTTCTAAATGGATTGATGTAGAACTTGCAATTTTACGTCCTTTTTATCAGTATTTCAGTTATAACAGGACGAAGGGAGAATGATCATGAAAGACTGTGAGCAATGGACCTCGTATACGCTCGAAAAGATTTCCGCCTCCAGCCGGGAACAAATCTCGGACCGCTAGATCAGACAAATCCTACAAAGTGGCATGTGTGCCATGCTAAGACTCAGATCAGCCTGGGCATCCGCCCAGTCTCATCAAAGTCTTCTCTTTGCACTGAAAGGGTAGCTAAGGGTCTTAGCTAGCGCCATGCGGACAGCGAAGACTCTTATCAGACTGCCTGAGACTGGGCGGATGTCCTGGCTGATATGAGTCATCGCTGGGCGCACATGCCACTTCGTTGTCTTGTGTTGTCGCGGCTCAATTATGTACATGAAAAGTCTATAATTTTAAGAAATTAGATACGAACAAAAGCCGTAATGTACATTCTTGAAAATAAAATAAGTTTAAACCAAATAATTTAAGTCTCCGTTATACAGGAAAATACTCCATGTTTTTTACGAAATTAGATACGAACAAAAGTCTATTTTTTTTTTATTTTCGTAAATCGCGAATGAATCTTTATAATATCTGTTTGTGGCGGTTTACTGGGACAAAGGACTGGCAGCATGGAAGCTGAAAAAAGGACATTTGTGCTATCATCATGAAATTAAAGTTTTTTTCTTTTGTCTTCTTACCAAAACGCCTGTTCATTTTGACTTTTGACGCCATCAAATACTATCTGCTGCTAATGAGATGTCGCATTAAATATTTACAAGTAACGCACTTGCATGTCAGCTAATATTTGAGCCGCGACACGAGAAAACCAACAAAGTAGTTGTACGCCCAGTACAGACTCACATCAACCTGGGCATCCGCCAAGGCTGACCAGAATCTTCCCTGAGCGCTTAAAGGGTAGCTAAGGATCTAAGCTACCTTCATGCAGACAGAGAAGAGTCTGATCAGACTGGGCGGATGCCCAGGCTGATTTGAGTCTGCGCTGGGCGCACAACCACTTTGTTGGTTTTCTCGTGTCTAGGATCATTTTAGTCAGAGAGTTTCTTTGACAGATTAGGCTGCTTGTTGTCTCTTCGGCAGAACTGCTAGTAGTTGTTGCAGGACCCGGGTGTCATTTATCTCAGGCCGGGTAATAGCCCTATGAATTTGGAGGCATGACTACATACGAGTGAAATACTGTTTACTTGAAAGTTTAACCACAACTCAACAACAACAATAACCACTCCTACTACTACACTGCTTTCTCAGGAGGTATTGTCTCAATATTTACTGACACGACTGAAGCCATATTTCATATGGCCCTTCCCTTGTTGAGGGGTCCGAGACCCGCTGGAGGCGGGAATCGTTTCAATCGTAAACGGATTCCATTGCACACAGCCTTTCATTATCGCCCGTCCCATCGTCCTGATATTTCTGATATAATGCTTAAAAGGACATCAAACCGCAAGTCACCCATCCATCCATTCCTTGGTTGCGGGAACGAAAGTTTGTTCAGATGGTCTTGGTCATATGAAATACCTATATAAAGCAAAAATCCTTTAAAATCTTCTTCTGCAGGATCGAAAAGCCAGTGATCTTGAAACTTTGTGGGTAAAGGAGTGGGTTCCCTACAAAGTTTAATCCAATGATGACCCTGCTACATTGATCTTGACTTAATTTATGGCATAGATAACAGGAATTCCGCGGAATGCTATGTCTCACGTGCCTTATGCTTTCTCAGTAGCAGATACCATGGCTAGAGGAAAGTGTACACTAGGTCTGATGAATTTATGTAGAAATGTGAGCAAATTGGACTTCCAAACTAAAAAATATGCAGTTCTATACATAAAGCTCTACAGTCAACAGAGTTTAAAATATAGGTTAAAGGTATAAAGTAGTCAAATCGAGAACACCAGCTTAAGAAAACATTATATGCCATGTCTGATGATTGTAGGTGGTATAGTTAGTGAGAACTGGACTTGAATACTCTTGTCCATATAATCATGGATGTCAGCTTGACATAAAATTTGCAAAGTCAACAGAGCATGATATGAGCCGCGACGTGAGAAAACCAACGATGTGGCTGTGCGCCCAGCGCAGACTCAGATCAGCCTGGGCATCCGCCCAGTCTGATCAGAGTCTTCACTGTCCGCATGAAGGTAGCCGCTCAGTCCCTTAGCTAGCCTTTAAGCACTTAGGGAAGCGTCTGTCCAGACTGGCTGGATGTCCAGGCTGATCTGAGTCCGCGCAGGGCGCACAACCCTATTGTTGGTTTTGTCGTGTCGCGGCTCATATATAGGTCAAGTGTATCATCCCAGAATAAATTTCAAGTCAGGTTTGATGATTATACACATTGTTTTTAAAGAGAAATGGACTCAAACCTAAAGGTCGACACAATTTTGGATATGAAAAATTAAAAAAAAATCAGTAGCACATAAAATATAGGTCAAGGATTAAAACAAGTGCATTAATCCTCGAGTCCATTCTAAGTCTTGATAAATTATCAGTTTGATAATCATAGGTCTCCTTTTTTCTTCAAGTCGAGAAAGAAAAACATTCTTAAGCAATGTAAAACATTTATCAGATTTATTTCTTTTGTAAGGAATTTAAAAGTAAAAAAAATCGTTGAAAGACTTTGGCTTGCTTCGTCTTCTTGCTGAAAACCTGAAATTAGAATAAATAAACGTATGTGAAACAATTTAAAATATCTTTGAAGAGATCTTACAATTGTAGAAGTATTAATATCTTATTTTTCATGATGTTTACAAAACAAAAGACAAAGCAAAAGTTTTATTTATTTTTTATTATTTGATTTGAGCCGCGACACGACAAAACCAACAATGTGGTTGTGCGCCCAGCGCAGACTCAGATCAGCCTAGGCATCCGCCCAGTCTGATCAGAGTCTTCACTTTCCGCATGGAGGTAGCTTAGACCCTTAGCTACCATTTGAGCTCTTAACGAAGAGTCTTATCAAACTGAGCAGATGTCCAGGCTGATCTGAGTCTGCGCTGGACGCACAACCACATTGTTGAATTTGTCGTGTCGCGGCTCATTTATTCTTTCACTTTTTGTCCTATTTGACCAAGCCATATCAATAGTAACCAACGATTAATTTGTCCCCGTGAGCATCTCTAAGCCCAGTTCGAATCCATGTCTCATGTGCATTACAGTGATCATGGCTACGGTGTTTGCCATTCCGTCCGCATCTTTGACATGTTTGAAAGAAACATTCCTGCACACACATTAACCAGACATCCCTAAAACTAGAAATGGACTCATCTAGATAATACAGATGGACAAGTTCACTCGTCAAAAAAGGGTTAAGACTGCGTTTCCCGAAATATTTTCATTATGGTGGATAGAGACAAAGATTTATCATATGACGTCGCATCTGAGAGTGTAATAAAGCCATGCATTAAAAACGGTAATCCACTAGTGGATTAAATATGCAAATTACGTCGTAACATTATACGTTGACGTCCATAAAAACGTCGCGTTTTCTAATGGCGAAATCGTGATGTTTTAGTGCAAATTTTGCTAATAAAGTGCGATTTTAGTGTCATATGATAAATAGAATCTTGTATTCGTGCTCCTGTATTATTGAATTTATTAAACTCGTCAGGAAAAAACGATAAGATGCTCGGCAAAGCCTCGCATCTTATCTTTTTCCCCAACTCGTTTAATAAATTCAATAATACATGAGCACTCATGTACGATCCTCTATGAGTTTTGCCTTCTTATATTCAAGTCGGATCTAGATTTTCGGAATTGTTTAGACGAGAAAAGACCCATCTTACAGCAGCATTTCAAAATAGTGATTTAGATATTTGGGGGTCATTCTAGAAAGAGAAAACCCCATCTTACAGTCGAAAATATACGGTTTTTCAAAAAAAAAAAAACACTCTCTTATACAGCCGTTCTCCACCCACTTTAAAGAGCTGTCTGACTGAACGAGGAATACAACGTTGTTTAATCCATTTATGCTCAGTGGACTCTTCTATCTTCATAAATTGGTCGAGACCATTCCTCATTTTAGGGGTGCCAGGTTATAGGTAGTTGGTAGAACTTGTAGCCCAACCCTATTGTAAATTTTTGGTCAATAAAATATGTTTAAACTTAAACTAAGCAAGGTTATATATATTTATCACTTTAATAGAACGAGCTGTAAATTTTACGCAAACAGTGTAAACCCTGAAAAGACGCCGCACACTGCGGCGTCTTTTCTGGGTCTGCACTGTTTGTGCATGTCATTTTTATTGGACGCTACTCATAAGTTGGTTAACGATACTTACTTCTTATTTTCCTCTTGCAACCTTGCCCGCTACAACACCTACAACAAGAGCTCCCAGAAGTCCCTTGGCTAAATTACTTCTTCCGAAATCGCCTAAAAATCCTCTTCGCCTGCCATAGTAATATGGCTGTCTGTAATACGGGTACTGCGCATGCCCATAAGGCATGTGATACGGATAGGCTGGTACCCCGTGCACTGGGTACATCTGATGATGCCCGGACCAGTAGTTTGCATTAAACTGTGGATAGTGAACATACTGTCCGCTGTATGCTGGGTGCACACCCCAGTATCCATACTGCTGTGGGTAATTCCAAGATTGTCCGTACTGTCCGTATTGTACGTATCCATCCTGTTGATATCCATATGGTTGAGGATATTGGTGATACGGTAGACTGTGCCCCGTCCAGTACTGTGCATTTACTGGATGCGCATAATTATAATATTGGTTCCCAGTGTACATTGGTGAGGCATATCCCTTGGCAGCATGGAACCCAGTAGAGACAGGTGCGTAAGTGTTTGGGTTGAAAGCAGCTGTTAAAGAGACAGAAAAGACATTACCCAGTGGGCACATGACGTCGAAATGACATCACATTGACGTCGACGTGACGTCGCATCGACGTCAATATGACGTCAGTTCACATGACGTCGAAATGACGTCAGATTAACGTCGTCGCATCAACATCAATATGACGTTATTTCGAAGTCATGTGCCTGCTGGGTAACAATGAATTCTACATTTGGGGTATTGCAAGTCTGCCTACACCGATTTACACCTAAAATTGCCATTTCAATACGTACAGTAGTATATATTTCAACTGTATATGCCCTTGCAGTCTTGCAGATTACCACAACAACTATAGAGGTTCAGGCCTGCAGTTTTGTAGCAAGTATGATCAGGATGCCATAGCAAAACCTGAACCTTCTGAATTAGTTACAGGGGTCACGTAAAGTTTGATATTTTGCACGGAAAAAGGTGACTATCGCTTTGTTTATGTCAAGATAAATAACTATTTCTCCCTTATTCGCACATGTTACATTTATATGTTCTTTTCATGAATACTCTGCCCAAAAAAAATCTTAAGGTGAATGGGTACACTTTCAGGGACGGAAACTGTGCCATTTTTACTTTTGCCTAATTCTTAGTGGAAGTTAACTCACCATTGAGACTGGAGGAAAGAATCTGCTCGCTAACGAGCAAATTTCCGTTAAGAGTGCAACTGGATTATAGTTGATAATCACTTCGTAGCACAGGGAAGCATACAGGAAGTTACAAAGGTTATCGCCCTTTGTAAAAAATATAGCAGGAAAATATGGAGGTGTACCCATACACCTTACGTTTAAATTACGTTTTAAAAGACAAAGAGAGAAAAGTTTTTTTTTCTTGTTTCATTCTCAAAAGTTTCAGGTTTAGAATCTGTCACGGGCATTAGGTTCTTGTGATACTTGACTTTGAAGCGACGAACGTATCAAGGTCGATGCGACGTCACTGCGTTACAGCGGTACTAAACGCCGCTACGAAGCCTAGTGTGTCAGCTGGGTTGTTTATGCCATACAGACTGCTTCGAGATATTTTTCATGTTTTTTTCTTTTGTTCTTTTGCGTGTTAATATTACCCTTAGGGCACACAATGTTGGATCGACATTAAAACAAGGCTGATTCAACGTCATGACGTTCAACTAACGTTCATTCAGTGATATTTCAATGTTATATGCCTACTGGTTTATCTCCTGTTTAAGATCTTCTTTGATCAGTTAGAAAGGACTATTTATATTTATCACAATTCTAAAATAAATACAGCACATTTCAAACCGGAAAGTAATGCGGAAACAAAATTACATCAACGTTGACTCAAAATTATGGCATTCATGACGTTAAAAATGAATGATCATATCCCGTTTTGATATCTGAATCAAAGTTTAACATAGTTCTTTTAATTATTTCATACTTACGATTTCCAAATTGCGCATTTCCAAACTGTGCATTGGAGAATCCCTGCGTATTAGCGAATCCCTGACCAAATCCCTGCGTATTAGCGAATCCATGCGCATTTGTGAAGGCCTGTTTCTGTCCGATCAGCTGTGCGTCTCCGGTGAAAACAGCTGACAGCAACAACAGGCTGTAAATTACAACTGACTTCTTGGTTCTGGACACCATTCTGTATAGGCAGAGAAAAGAAAAATATATTGGCATAAATAGATGATCTTAAACGAGAGGCCCTTTGATATGTGATATACAGAACATGCTTCGTCCGCCATTGCGGAGAGATAATCCACGTGTTGTGTAAATCGTGCACGTAACGGGGTATCTCGTACTACAGATTTGGGTATCTGGAGATCGAGCTATCCTGACCGAGTTTGTCTTAAATAATTCAGTTTAGTGTTTTATATCGGACAAATAGGAAAGTGGTGCGAACAAAAACAGTTTAGCAAATAAAATTCTGTTCCATTTCCATGTTCGTAACGATATTTCCCAGGGGCCGTATTTAAAAAACAATTTTAGTGGTTGGTATGCTGTTGCTAAGGCAGAATTTTTATGAAGGAGATTCCCTACCACTATGAAATTTGCTCTGGAGGAACAGTCTGAAAAAGACTGTTCCTCCAGAGCAAATTTCATAGTTGTAGGGAACCTCCTTCATAGAAATTTTGCCTTAGCAACAGCATAGCAACCACTTATGTCGTTTTATAAATATGGCCCCAGGTGGCTCAGCGGAACGTATCCACAGTTGCATGGGTGAAACCATTTCTAAACCGTGTGGCTTTGTTATATATACAGTGATAAGTTTATAATAAGAATTATTAGACAGCTGACAAAAGTAAACTTGATAACCCCGGACTTCAGCTGAATGTTTTTCTATTATTTTTTTTATTTTTTTTTTTTTGTTCTCTTGACATATGCCTGTTGAGCTTGGGTTCAGTTACAATGTGAATGGCAAATGTAATTCTACGTTACCTTGGAATGGCAAATCGAAAACAAGAAATCCAAAACGAAAGAAATGTAAATCCAGTATGACACTGAGAATTGAAAATATTTGACGAATATATATGTAAATATATAAATTTGAGGCGGACCAATGAAAAAGAAAATTTTAAGGAAATGGCCAGCAGCAAAACTCGTCACCTAGTCAATGGTCTAAAATGAATTAATCTGATTGGTCAGTTCCATTTTCCTCTATTTACTCATTCAATAAGTTGTAAAAGTTAGGATCATTCCTGTATGATTCAATTTAAGTAGGAAGATAAGCATTGAAATGTATATCAATTAGAATGCTCCAGGGATATAAATTGACAGATTTGACAAATTAATGTTCGAAAGGCTACAAATGTACAAAATTTAAAGGTGACACTGTTCATACTAAATTGTTTATGTTAATTACTTTGGTTAATATATGTGGCAACCGGTGTAATTACGTCATGACGGATCATGAAGCAGAAGAGCTAAAAAGATAGCATTTGCGTATATGTAACTGTTGATATTATTACATAATAAATTGTTCCATGAGGCTGCGTTTTTATTTCTGCGAAGTGAGTGTCCCATCAAAACAAAAGTCATCCGGAGACGGGTACTGGTGATTTGATAAAGACTCATCCGGAAGACCATTTGCGTCGGACCTATGATTGCAAGCCCATTGTTTTACCAATAGACACTATCGTAACTGATATAAGACTAATACTGCTTACTTTGAGAGTTACTTACGTTACAATGACATGTATGGGGTTTGGATTCGTCCATTTTAAAAAGTTTCTAGAGCTGCTAATTAAGTAGTTGTTTTTAATTTGTAAAAATTCAGTAGTGCGTCAAAAAGATGAAGATGGAGTGGGATTCAGTGTAGGCCAAGATCAGACTGCTCTTTATAGGCGCCGTTTGCTAAGACCTCTCTGTTCCATTACTAAGATTTTACGTTAAATGCAATGTTGTACAATGAGACCCTGTAAATCGGTATTCATTTCACAAAAGGATATGCGAATCTGAAAAATCCTAAAAGTCTTTGTTTTATATTATTATTATTTCTTTATGTTTCAATATATGAGGAATGCTCACGACCCTTTCTTATATCCAGCCGATCGTTCAGCAGAGGTGGGCAAAAACCGGATTTCCGAGTAAAACCACCTGACCTTCCATAGCTTTTTCTCTTGTGTGCCGAGCAAGGCTAGAACTCACTGCCATCAGAGAACTTATTAATATTATACATTCACAGAAAGCTGTAGGAAGGCTGTGTTTGCTCCAATCGGAGCTCCGCTCGGCAAATTCCGTGAATCACGGAATTGGCCGAGCGGTGCTCCGATTGGTGTTTGCTCCAGCTGCAAGTTCCCCGTCAGCTACATTTGCGAAGGGTCGCAGCTGGAGATATTTTCGAGAAGGTAGCTTAGCGGAACAGTGCTCATTTGCAATTAAATATTGAGATCGTGTATTATCTGCAAAAGTTCTTTATACAAAAACACAGATGCGTATTTGCGTAAAGGCAACTGCGCTCCAAATTAACATCACTCAGACCAGCCTCCGACCTCCAGGCGTCTGGCCGAATTGTGTGGTGTGTTCGCGCTCAGAGAATCCAGAGGTTTTACGTTAAGTTGATGAAAAAGGGAAACTCCTGATCAGAGTGTATAAATTAGCGAGCCGCAACACGACAAAACCAACAAAGTGGCATGTGCGCCAGCAAAGCCTCTGATCAGCCTGGACAGTCGCCCAATCTGATCAGAGGCTTTGCTGTGCACGTAAATGATAGCTACGGGTCTAAGCTACCTTCATGCCGACAGCGAAGACTGATCTGAGTGTCCAATGGCACACATGCCACTGTGTTGGTTTGTCGTGTCGCGGCTGAAAATTGCCTTAAAGGTGAATGTGTACATATTCAGGGGAAGCAACTCCGACATTTTCATTTTTGTATCCTTTCTCAATGAATTTCAAGTCTTAAGGGAAGGCATAATTTTTCCTTTAAAAGGAAACTCTATGCCCTTTGGAAGGGTTTCTTTGTAGAGAGAAGCAAAAATGTTGGACTTTATATTAAAATGGCGGTAAAACATGTTATTGTACTGTATATCCATGCGAAAATCGAAAGTAAGAGTTAATAAGTCTGATTTCATTTTGCCATGAGGGACATGTTATGTCCTAAACATAGTCATATTATAACTAGTTATGATATTCACACCTTAAATTTGGAAGTACACCACTATGACGCATGGAAAAGCCAGTGTTCCTAATCTAAAGGAAATGTACCTCGCGCAAGCAGGATTCAAGGGACCCACCATATCAAACGGGAGTTCGCAGGAAGTGATATTTCTGACAAATTCCTCTCCAAGATTAATGATTGTTCCAATGCCAAATACCGTCATTTGACAGTTATAACTGTTGTTTTTGGGCCCCCGGTAGTTTAGTGGTTCCAGCCCTGCCTATTAAGACATCGATCGGTCTTGGTTCGAGTCCCGTTGGAAGCGGAAATCTGTTCAACCATAAACAGTGTTCCACAGCTCACAGCCTTCCATATACCCTCCCACTGTCCTCACATGACTGAAATACTGTTGACAAGGACGTAAACTCGCAAGCCACGCATCCATCGTATGGAAACATCTGTCAAAATAATTTTGCGATATAAGGATTATAGAAGTACGTAGCAACGTAAGGCACATTACACAAAACGTGGCTAATCCGCTACATTTGTTTCTGATAGGCTTTCTGATTGTATGGTAAGGTTTTTCTACTTTTTTAATGCTGAATATTGAAGGTGAATAAGTGCACTTTTGGGGAAAATAACTCTGCCATTTTCAATTGTGCAAGCCTTTCCTTTAAGAGAAGACCCCATTTTGGTTGGTCCACGATGTCCATAGAAGCATTTAACAAAATGGCAACTCGAAAAACATGTAGGTGTAGCCATACACATTAATAGCTTGACACTATATTTCGTCGGAAGTTCCTTTTGGCGTGAAATAATGCCGGATGGACGTCTGAATCAGAAATGAATACTGTTACCTTTGGTTAGTATATAAAGTTACCATCTTTTTTTATTTATCATTTCGTGTTTCGACGTTGGTGACTGTTGAGAAGAACAATGGCTAACATTTCGAATCTTTCGATTTTGCTGGGAATAATTTTATTCATAGTGTCATCAGTGTTTGCCTATGATGGACTTAATAGTAAGTTTTTTTGTTGTTGTTTTTTAATGCATTAAGGTGTATGGATATATTTTCAGGAGAAGCAACTCTGTCGCTTTCCTTTTTGATCCGCGTCACGTCGTCTCAATGGGGTCTACTATTAAACAAAAATTGCCCCTAGAAGAGCAAATTGTTTCATTTAAGGACATACTCCATTTTGGAAGAGCTAGTCGTAGAAGGGCATTAAAGTTGTCCCCTTTGTAAAATGGCGGAAACATGATGATGTGCCCATACACCTTAATTTGTTATATCTTCTTTTTCTGAACATAAACTAGTTATTTCAAGATCGTTTTCACCGTGTGTCAGTCCGGTCTTGTGTGCCCATGGGTAACAATCTTAGTCTAAAATCTCGAGCGCTTCAATCAAACCAGAAATACATATTACATATCATTTTGCGGGAGAAACACGAATTTTAATCTGAAATGATTTTCGTATGATTTTATGCGAAGATGTAGTAAGCATACTAATGATTCCACTTAAGGTGAATAGGTACACTTTCAGGGGAAAGCAAATGTGCCCTTTTCTCATTTTTGCCTCCCTTCTCAGCTGGGGTCAATTCTTAAGTGAAAGAATTTGCTTCTCTGGGAGCATATTCTTTCCATAAAGAGCAGACCCTTTTTTGAAGGGATTTCTTGTTCAGTGACGCAAACATGAACTCACAAAAGTTATTTCCCTCAGAAAAATGGCGGAAAACCATGAAAGTATGCCAGACGCCTTTATGACAGAATTTATCATACAATTATTGACCATGCAGTCTTTGGATATGATGTGATATTCACCAGAAAATATCCAATATTGACCGAGGCGAGAGCCGAGGTCAATATTGGTATTTTCTGGTGAATATCACATCATATCCAATGACTACATAGTCAACAATTGTTTTATTATATAACAACTACAAAATTGTTGTTTATTTTCAGTTAGGCTTGCAAATCTTTTTTTGTTGCTAGGCTTGCTCTCAGTGTCTATGTTGTTATATGCAATATATACTGGTGCCCATTTCACAATAAAGTGTTTAAGGCATAGTGCAGAAATATACAGAATATGAAACCAGTCTACCACTGATTGCTTCAGCATCTGAGCCAATGAAAATTGCTTTACTTATAGGTTATATAATAATAGTCACTATCAATATATTATATTTGACGTTTTGTTTTCAGTGATCAACCAAAGACAGTTGATTCCCCAAATCAAGCCAATGGTTCCAACACTACCGTCAGTCTACCAGGGATTTCAGCGCTTTAACTCTTATGCTTCACCAAAAAATATTGGAATTCAACAATTTACTAATCCATTATTGATTAACAGTCCTGTGATATCTCCTGCGCTCCATCAATATCCAGTTTTAGCACAAAAAGGATACAAGAAGGCTGTTAGACCGGTGCCATATTCCTACCCAGTTTCCGCTTACCCAGCAGTCCACCCTGCCGGATATCATAAAAGTGGCGCCGCCTTACTTCCAGTTCCAGTTGCTACCCATCCGGCATACCATGGTTACGGAGGCTATCCTGGGTCAATAAATGGAAAAGGACTAGCTAAGACATTGCTTTACTCTCTCTTGTTTTCGCAAGTTTTAAGACTAAGGGGTTAAAATGTCATATCAGCTATGTTTATTTCCCACCCCACTAACAAAACCAAATGGTATTTATTAAATTACAAAACGTGACCGATGTGTTTGTCTTTTTGTTTACCTCATCAGAGTTTTTGCTTTTTTTTTTTTTTTTTTTGATGCTGTAAATCTAGTAATAAAGATAAGGATTTAACATATAAAGGAAAACAGAATTTTGTTAAATTTACTGACATATTATATCCATACATTTTTTCAAAGAATTTTATTTTTTTCGAACAGTATGTGGCACAGTTATGTGACATTTTTATGAAGGTAAACTGGGGAAACCTGGGTTCAGGGTTATAAAACTTGAGAATAATCTCAAACTCAAAATAAAGCACATGCTCGGAAGTAGCCAATCAGTGTGCTTATTTTTAGTTTGAGAATGTACTCAAGTTTTATAACCTCTGGGCCAGAATGTTTCTCTACCCTTTTTCTCAGCAATAAGGAACAATTTTTGTGACTTCCTGTTTGCTTTCCTAGAAGACATAGCCATTCCAAAATGGGATCAGCACGTAAAAGAAAGAATTTGCTTCTCTAGAAGCAAATTCTTTCTTTTATGAGTTGATCCCAATTGAGAATGTCATTGATGATGCAATCAGTGACAGACCCTCAAAGTAATTAGTTATTCGATTCAGTCCGATTTTCAGCCTGGCATCGATTATCGGACTGGCATCAATAAACAGTACTGACATGGGTCGTTCAAAAGACACTAACTTCTAACTGACTGACTGTTGGTCGTATCATGACTGGTGAGGACCAAATGAGCCGCGACAGGACCAAACCAACAAAAATGGTATCTGTAACCAGCGAAGACTCAGATCAGCCTGTGCACAGCGCACAGTGCACAGCGATGTCCAGGCTGATCTGAGTCTTCGCTGGGCACACGTGCCACTATGTTAGTTTTGTCGTGTCTAGGCTCAAATCTGTTTTAAATCGAAGGGTGCTTAAGTGAATGGTATACGCCTCCCTGTTTTCCGCCATTGTACAAAGGGAAACAACTTTTGACTTCCTGTTTGCTTATCTAGAAGACCTAGCCCTTCAGAAATCGTCTCTTCTCTTAAAGGAAAGAATTTGCTCGAAGTGGAGCAAATTGTCTCGTTTAACAGAGCTCTATATAAGAGGGGTATTTGATGATAATTGAGGGATAATTTTCCTTATTTCTCATTGAAACCATATGTTGTGACCCCTCATCTGAACCGTCTCGCCGAGACGGTTCAGATGGGGGGGTCACAACATATGCTTTTATCCAGAATTAACAAAAATTATCCATAATTATCATCAAACACTCCCTCTTATCTAGGGCTCTGGTTTAAGAATTGACCAAAATTAAAAGTGGAACTTCTCTTCCTGTATGAATTTCCATACGTCTGCCCATGTTCAGTCTATAACGTACTAACCATCTGACAGCCGTCAAGGATCAAAAGTAATTCCACAAAAAATATTTCCCATAGACTTTTGTGTATGTACATGTTTACGAGAAAACTAATTTTGGCTATTCCCGAAGGCCGAGCATAAAAAGATTACTATGGTTGAAAAGTAAAATGAACAATGCAATATGCATTGTTTACAGAACTAAATAGGTTTCCACTGACGTCAATGGCGACGTCGCGAACAAACGGATAAAAAACTCAAACCTAAAAGTTAAAGTCATGCTGTGCAAGTATTTGTTGAACAATTGGTAAAGGTAAAGGTTTCAATTGCTTAGTAGCCGTAGGGGCAGTAAGGGTTAGAGACTCACTGTGTCTTGGGTACAGCATATGAAAGGCGGAGCCCATCCCTCTCCTTTCGCTACCTTATCCTTCCCTGAGAAGAAGCAGGTATCCATTTACTGCTGGGTTGAAAGAAAGTTTTCCGGTCGTCGGATGTCGAAGCCCGGGCGCGATCTCATGACCTTCCGGTGACTTTCTTCAACAAAACCGAACGTCTCTAACCACTCGACCACGGCTTCTCTCTGCACGCATTATTCATTTACTTTTCTACCAGTATCAAAATAATTGTGATCCATTCAACACAAGTACCAAAATAAGATTTCCAGTAAACCAGAGCTCCAGATTAGAAGGGGTAACAGGGATAATTTATGGCTAACTTTCCTTAGTTTTTCATTAAAACATACATTGTGACCCCTCAACAGAACCGTCTCGCTGAGACGGTTCTAATGAGGGACACAATATATGTTTTCGATGAGAATTAAGAAATATTATCTTTGAATTATCCCGGTTACCCCTTCTCATCTGGAGCCCTGGTAAACACGACAATACACGGAAATCTATAGGAAAATCAGTTTTGTGGATTTACCTTTGACCCTTGTCTGTAGTTTTACAAATGTACACCATTCTGTGCGCGACCTTCTGAATCCTAGTCAGACGGCACCAACAAACCAGCCAAATCCGTCCGCATATCCAAAGTGTGATTCAGTGAAGGTAAAGGCAGAGCTACAGATAAGGGGGGGGGGTA
The DNA here is from genome assembly GCA_963989385.1 of Ctena decussata. Lineage (NCBI taxonomy): Eukaryota > Metazoa > Mollusca > Bivalvia > Lucinida > Lucinidae > Ctena > Ctena decussata. The sequence goes on from OZ022511.1 coordinate 17,349,490, forward strand.
TAGGGGGGGTATACAGGATAATTCGAAGATATTTTTTTTTATTGCTCAACGAAAACATATGTTGTGACCACTCATTAGAAGCGTCTCGATGAGACGGTTCTAATGACGGGTCACAAAATATGTTTTAATGGAGAAATATGGATAATTATCCCTAAATTATCCCTGTTACCCCTTCCTATCTGGAGCACTGTAAAGGGCAACCATCAGGAGCCATTGCAATCAAATTGAACTTGTATAAACCTGATAATGTTTGAGAAGAATTCCTTAAAAATTAAAAAAAAATAAAAACTTGTGTCTCGCCTGTATGAGCACTTATGCAGAAACAAGAGTTAAACCCGAACACTCGACAAAAGTCTATGCCGGCGACGACAACAAGAAGTGAGAAACCTATATACATTCAACTCTCAATATCTCAAAGTCAAAGATCATCCCAAACTACTGATATCTCAAAGTAAATTTTTGTTAATACTGTATAAAAACATATGTTGTGACCCCTCATCTGAACCGTCTCGACGAGACGGCTCAGATGAGGGGTCACAACATATGGTTTCAATGAGAAATAAAAAAAAATATCCTTCAGTTATCATCAAATACCCCTCTTATCTAGAGCTCTGAGTCAACAGTGTTAAAGATATCGAGAGTTGACTGTATATCACCTTTTTGTACATCGCATACCAGACAGTACCGAAATAGAAAAGAACACAAAAGTTTAATACACAACACATCCATTTAAAATATAATACTTCTAAACCAATGTTTAACACATTCATTTTAATAACATTGCATTTACAACTGAAAAACATGTCCGACAGTGAAAAATGTAGATTCTGGTCAGTTGAGTACGCTGATTTAAGGTAAATGGGTACACTGCCAAGGTTTACGATGAGAAACATGTTGAGTGACGTCCAGCTCTCTTCCTCGGATGATGTAGCTCTTCCATACGGGTCTAATACTTAATGGAATAATTTCCGTCCTTTAAGAGATGCCCCCATTGAGAGGGGAGGCAAAAACAAAATATGTGTCAGTTGCTTCTCATGAAAGTGGAACCATTCATAAGAGTTTGCGACACGCATATTGCGTAAGGTCACTTTTTACGCGGTACTAATCAAATATATATCGACCGCTACAACGCTGCAGCCAGAGATTCAGCCTCAGTCAATTTACTGTTGTCTTCCAATGACAAAGACAGGCCCGGAGGTTATAAAACCTGAGTACAGTCTCAAACTCAACATAAAATACACTGATTGGCTGCTTCCGAGCACATGCTCGGAAGCAGCCAATCATGTGCTTTATTTTGAGTTTGAAATTATACTCAAGTTTTATAACCTCGGACCCTGATCGTAGTTTGTGGAAGAGTTTTCATCTGTACAATGATCATTAGCATAGTCATTATTAGTAGAATTAGATACAGCTATCCACCTGATCAAATTCAAACTGAATTTTGTTTGCATCGTTTTCACAATCCTTCGCCTGTGAAAGTACCCTTTCACTCATTGTGTTGACTTCCTCGTTAGTCCTTTTGATCATGTTACCATTCCCATTCCCAAGACACAAACCTGCATTTGATACTCTCGTTTTTAGGGTATTTACATCGGCAGTAGAGGTAATTGAAGAATTGCCCTCGTTGCAACCAGAATGCCCATTCTCTGGAATTTCCTCAGTACTTACGGAAGAAGCAGTACTGTCTACACATCCGTTCAAGGCATTTGTATCTTCTAATTTGTTAACAATCTGGGTGTTTGTATTTTTAGCTGTTTTATCTGAGACGTTTTGCAAGCTGAATAAACCTTGCATCTCTGTATTAAATGGATTCTCTTTAATCTGGTTATCTAAATAAAGTTCAGTACAGTTCTCGTTGATTTTACTACTGGAATATTTTGAAGACTCTTCTGTGTCGGTGTTTTCAGACCGATTTTCGCCTTTCTGTACTCTTACGCTGTCTGCTAGTATGTCGTCTGTTTTGGCAGAAGTGAATTCTAACGCGGAATCTTCTGTATCAGCAAGAACTTGACCTTCTAAAGACTTGGCAGTCACTGCGTCTGCATTTTTTTCTGCTTCATTTATTAATGCAGGTGGATGACTGTCGTCCTCTTTCGTTTGAACAACCTCTACGATATTTTCGTCCTCACATAACTCGTTAGTAAGTACTGGCGGATTGATTTCAGATTCTTGAATATTTTCTGTTGCTGGAGGTTGCTGCAGAATGACTTCATCGTGATTCTGGATATACTGTAATACTGGTGGTGCCTGCTCTACTGACTGCTCGCTAATCTCCTGAGTAATATCTTCATCTTTAAGATTAACAGATGCGTCCACCGCAGATGTTTCAAAGTCATTTATATCACGGCCACTGTTTGCACATGTGTTGATATCAATGGAATTCTTTGCATGTGTACTTATATAACTGTCCTTCAAGTAACTTATATCACTAACATGTGATTTTGCATCTGTATTGTCCTCACTGTTTGCCTGAGTATTGGCAACTCTGTCCTGCTTTTCGATTGCAATGGAATCACTGTCATTTTCTTTACACGTACTGAAGTCACTATCACTCTTAACGTATGTACTGGTATTAACTTCATTGGTATTGCTACCACTGTCATTCTGTGCATATAAACTGATATCATCATTACAATTAACACACGCTTCGTCACTCTTTGCACTCATACTTAGATCCTTGTCGTTTATCATACACCTAATATCATTTTCTTTCTGTACATAATTTGCATTGTCACTCTCTTTATTCAAACATGCATCAACATCACTATCACCTTTCTGTTTTGCTTTAGAACTAAGTTGGTCAATTACACTTTTTAGGCTTTTACTCTTCTTTGGAGCCGGTTTTGTATGCTTAAGAACATGTACTATATCTGAAATATCGAATTCCTTTTGTTGCAACTGCAGATTGCTTTGAGCAGGTTTTGGTATGTCAAAGGAATTAACTTCTGTAGCTGAAGACCACTGACCATCACTGTCTACACTGTCATATTTGTTATCACTTACCGCGTTTCCCAATATTGAAATCCTCAATTTAGGCTCAATACAATGTACTTTTCTATATGGGTGTTGCTTCTGGCAATGCATTTTGACCATTGTCCTCAAACGGGCAGAAAACAAACAATATCCACATTTGTAAAGTGCGTCATTTGGTCCTTTCTTTGCTTTCTTATATTCTGCTGTCTTCAGGCCAATATTACATGCACTATTTAAAGTTCCAACATTATACTGATCTAGATTTTTCTCTATGGACTTTACTTGATTTGGTTCAGCTTCATCCGCGCCAGCATCTATGTTTTCAAATGAATAGGGTATACTTAGATGGAGAAATGGTGAGTCTGCTAAAGAACCGGACAAAGCTGTGCTGTCACTAATAGCAGAGTCAGCATTAGAAGATTCATCGTCATCCATTTCAAAATCATCTGACATGTCATCTTTACTAGCATCGCCCGATTCCAAACCATCATCAGCAGGAGTGGGTAAAAAAGTATTTGACTGTAAGGCGTCTGGTATGTCACCTGTAACAGTAAAAATGCAAATCTTTTACGTTTTACGTCCGAATGCGTATTTATTCAGTTATAAGACAGGAGCTGGCCCTTCCAAAATAACTGAAAATATGTAAATTAGTCTTGTGTAATTCAGCAATAAAATGGGGGTTTCGCTTTCAAAACAATCCCAAAGATCTGGAAATCTAAAAAGGACGGTATAGACTTTTGAGACTGGTTTGGATTGGCGAACACTGTCTTAAAACTAAATAAATACGAGTAAATGGAGGAAGGGGTCTTGCCAAACAATATCGAGCCAGATCAAACGCCACAGTACAATGCGTCTGACCAGACCTACACTTTATACCTTCAATGTAGAAATTTCTCTTAAATAAATGTCACAGGGTGTAGGTAATTAGGTATATATTCACTTGTACTGCCTTGCGGTACAGGCCGTCTTTTATAGCGACGTGGTAGAGTGCTCGCCTTTAGATCGAATGGTCCTGGGTTCAATCCTCGGTCGAGGCATGAGATGTTTTAAGAGTCCGTGACAAATGGCGCCCAACGTAAAATCCAGCCTGACCCCTGTGCAGTAATTCCTCGAGCCTATTTCTATATGCAGCTCTTTAGCCTTTAGCCTGGAACTTCGGGGACGAAGTACAATTTGGTGGGGGAGAATGTCACAGGGTGTAGGTAATTAGGTATATATACACTTGTACTGCCTTGCGGTACAAGCCGGCTTTTATAGCGACGTGGTAGAGTGCTCGCCTTTAGATCGAAGGGTCCCGGGTTCGATCCTCGGTCGGGGTAGGAGATTTTTTAAGAGTCCGTGAAATAAATATGTCGATCCTTACAGTAAAATCAGACACCCTTCACATTGCAAATAGCCTGTCCGAGTTCTGAGGCAGACAATTCCACTAGGCATTGATAGGTTTAATCAGCAGTGTCACAAGAAACGGTACATTGATGCATATGCAACCAAAACAGACTCCGGTCAGCCTGCACATGGCGCACAGTTCGTCCATAATAGGTAGCCGCCTAGTCGAGGCACAGAGTTTTAGCAAGGAAACAAGAACGATATTACATATAACACACATTGAAAATATACATTTTCCAATGTCAACCACAAAACAAATAGGAAGCAACGTGCACCACATGCATGGGCAGTGTCGCAACATTACTTTACTGCATGTAAACTGACAATGTCAAACCCAGTCTGCTACTTGCGTTTCTCTGATGCATTCTTTTCAGAAATTATTTTGAAATACAAGAAACGGGATTCCCATGAGAAGATTGCGCCTTGAATGGACGGCACAGTTTACCACTGGGAGACTTAAACTCTCTCTGAGTGCGCAATCACATCAACACTCCTGTATGATGCAGACCGTATTTTAGCCTCCGTTGTCCACGCACTGCTTCTAGAAACCATACATGGAACGTGGGGTGCCTAGCAGTGTACGAGGATTCCCCGAGTTTTATTTATTTGGGCATCACACACTTTACAAACGCGGAAGAGGAAGATAGCAGAAACGAAAACCACGATACGGAGTATCACGTCTTCAATAACATACACATCCAGCACAACACATCAATGAAACAAACATCAAAAGTCATTCCAAATACTTTAAACATATAACATATATGTTTTTACCTAATTTTATGTTAAACCATAAAATAAAACAGGAAGTAAAGCAAAGAGCTATAGTGGTGACCGCAGTTTTTGAAATAAAACAACATAGATCTGCATCAGAAGTTTTCGCTTTTTAATGTGCACAGAAGCCGAAGCCACCAGAGGTTCAAACCAATTTTATGGGTGCAACCTTGCACTCCCTTGGGATGCAGTTCCAACCATATTTAGACAGTCGGCTTGCATATGTTTTGTTTGTTTTTTTGTCGGCTCCTCCACCCCTACACCGACACCATATTTTTTACATATCGTGTTATTCTATATATACATTATTTATAAATATTTACATTATTGAAAAGCTGCGTATAAATGTTTTTATTGTTTTTTTTTCTGATCCTTTAACACAAATTTCAGGTCAAATAAAACATTGATTAGAGAGAATGTAAGTATTGTCAGTGAACCTAACCTCTCCGGCGCCTATCGATGTACGAACCACACTGGGCCGCCTGCATAGCTCACGTGAACCCCTTCGGAGTTCACTTTCTTTGCACGCGGCCCATACCCCGACAAACGCCAGAAAAATGAAATCCACCCCCACAATACTCACAATTACCACTGACCCTCTATTGATAGGCCTTTTAGAGCAACTAGCCTCTCACTTACGAACGATAACTTGCATATTTTAAAGTAAAACCGAGGACAAGCCAAAGCAACAGCAAAAGGAAACCACCAGATGGGGAGCGATAAAACCCGAATCTGCCTCATCATATAAGTTAATTGTATTTGCCACTGCAATAGAAATGATCTAACTCTATAAACTACTGTCAGACTATATAAATTTAATGAAAATCCTTAGATGGTTGGTTGTTTTTGGTTTAACAGCTCTTTGAGACAGTATTTCAGTCTATATCGGGCCGTCTCCCAGACAGGAGAGAAAGGAAAGAGAAATGATAGACGAGAGAAAAATTTCCAAACAACCCCGTCCCGCAATTACTGCAAGCACAGTAGGCCCTTGCTTTACTTGAAAATCCTTAGAAATGAAAAGCTTCAGACAATCAGCAAAAGCAAAATAATACATAAGCTATGAAATAATTGCATGCAGTATCAATGTACAAAACGTAACAGACAACACCTACCGCTACCTTCTTTGTACTCCTCAAGCACTTCAACCAGAGACAAGCTCCTGTGTCTTAAACTCCAAGTGCGCATGTCCACGTTCTTTTCGATGATGTTTACGAACTTCAGACCTGTAGAATGCCTTGAAATCACACCAGTGACATTTAAACCTTGGCTGCATATGTTTCATTTTCACATGATCTGCCATTCCTCCACTTTTCGTACGGTACTCGCAGTGGGGACAGAGGAGATATCCTTCAATGTCTCTAGCATATTCAAACTGTTGCTTTTTAGAACTGCCTTTCATGTCCATGATAAATCTGTATTCACTTACTGGCACTGTAAACACACCTTTCTGTAAAAAGCCATCTATATGTTTCTCCAAGTAGTTATGCTTTTGGTAATGAAAAGAAATCTCTGATTCTGGATGTTCAGCTCGCACGTGATTCTTAACGTGAGATGATTGGCTGGCTGTCATGCTGCAATAATCACATGACCATGGTTTGTATTCAACGTGCATGAAAATGTGCTGTTTCATTTTGGATCTGTCTTTTGAAATATGATTACAGGTCTCCGGGTCGAAGACACACTTGTACATTGTTTTAAATGTCGTTTTTCCTCCATCCTTATATGTCGGCATTGCAGTAATTCCATTTGGTTTAGCTATTGCACCAGCTTCATTTATTTGATTAACAGTCTGTTGTGTCAGTTCAGATTTTACGACTGGCTTTGTATTTGAGATCATGGGTGGGCTTTTCTGTTGGGTTTGCTGAATAGGTACTTGTGATGGCGAAGAAATGGTGACGTTTGGAGGTCCTACTGACTTTGGAACTGGTCTAGTTGGCACAGTCAGCGTCGGTATAATTGGACTAATTGTAGACCCTGGATCTTTCTTTTTTATTGGAATGTGCAATGGTGGCATCTCAGGAGGTGATATGCTGAGTTTTGTAGCCGGTTTTGGTGCTGGGGACGGACCACTGAAAACAAAGAAAGAGAATTATCTCGAATGCTACATGGTACAGTTACATAAAAGGTAACGTTTTGTTTCAAAGATCTATTTACTGTGAAAGAATAGAAAACGAACATGACATTAGAAAAAAAAAAGATATATTCTCCCACCTTTGCCTATATAAGATAGGCTCTCAGCTCATATAAGAAATTTCTATCTTATACCTGGCAACATCTTTCTTATATTAGCAACCATACTTTTTCATTTTTTGACTTATATTTTAATTTTAAATGAACAAAATGGACACGCAAGTATGTCGGATGACGTTTGATAGCGGATCATGGGTTTGTGACGTCACTCAATTTTAATGATGTCACTAAAACCGGTTAAAAACGTCGCTAGCAAACTTTACGCGCGTGACGTGAGAGACTAAGTTGCATTTTGTTTTCGCCCTCTGGAAGATAAACTAGTCCACATATCGTGTTTTCCGTCTAATATTGAGGTGCAAACTGTGTTTACACCCATTTTAGGACCCGATAAACACACTGGGCTGCTCAAAATTTACTTCAGATCATTGGTTAAAAAGTTCAAATTTTCCTTTTCTGGAGCCTAATCTGACTTTAGGTTAAAAATCCGATAAGAGTGGGAGAAAAATAATCCATCATGAGCCATTCCATGTAGGATAGGTAAATCTCACTCTCGGGGTCGGAATTTCAACCAGGGACTCGGCAAGCCTCGTCCCTGGTTGGAATTCCGACCCCTCGGGTGAGATTTCCCTATCCTACATGGACACTCATGATGGATTGTTATATTCTCATGAAAAGATATGCAAGAGTGTTTCAAACATAAAAACTGCATAGTTTCAGCCCCTTTTGTTTTTGAAGTGGTATATATGCATATTTAGCTAATGGAGCAAAGGTGCAATGGAACAAATGAACAAATGACAATAATTAATCTAGCAGCTGGAGAAAGTAATATGATCTGATGCGATTTTGTGGGTAAAGGAGACAAGCTGAACCTAACTTGTCCTGGATATTAAATATTTTCTTTTCATGATAAAATAAGACTACCGGCAACATATATAGGCATACCAACATATATAGGCATACCCTCTCTCTCTCCCCCCCCCCCCAAAGGCAATTCGTCTATTATATATGGTCGAAAAACAGCTTCTTATCTGATAAACGCTGAACAAATCTTGATATTGTATCATAATAAGTATTGTTTATTTGTTAATCCATTTGAATTACTTACTATTGTTTTAGTTTTTTTTAATTTATTTATTCATTTATCTATATATTTGAGCCAACAAAGTCGAATGTTTGTCAAGCAAAGAGTCAAATCACCAGGGCATCCGTCCAGTCTGATCAGAGTCTTCGCTGCGCACTTAAAGGGTAGGTAGGGGTCTTAGCTACCTCCATGCGGACAGCGAATGCTGTCCCTTTTTTGAAGGGATTTCTTGTGCAGTGACGCAAACATGAAGTCACAAAAGTTATTTCCCTCAGAAAAATGGCGGAAAACCATGAACGTGTGCCAGACGCCTTTATGACAGAATGCATGAGTCACTATCAATACGTTATATTTGATGTTTTGTTTTCAGTGATCAACCAAAGACAGTTGATTCCCCGCATCAAGCCAATGGTTCCAACGCTACCGTCAGTCTACCAGGGATTTCAGCGCTTTAACTCTTATTCTTCACCAAAAAATATTGGAATTCAACAATTTACTAATCCGTTATTGATTAACAGTCCTGTGACATCTCCTGCCCTCCATCAATACCCAGTTTTAGCACAAAAGGGATACAAGAAGGCTGTTAGACCGGTGCCATATTCCTACCCAGTTTCCGCCTACCCAGCAGTCCACCCTGCCGGATATCATAAAAGTGGCGCCGCCTTGCTTCCAGTTCCAGTTGCTACCCATCCGGCATACCATGGTTACGGAAGCTATCCTGGGCCAATAAATGGAAAAGGACTAGCTAAGACATTGCTTTACTCTCTCTTGTTTTCGCAAGTTTTACGACTAAGCGGTTAATTGCAATACCATTTTTTTCGCTTACGTCACACCAACTATGTTTATTTCCCACCCCACTCACAAAACCAAATGTTATTTATTAAATTACAAAACGTGACCGATGTGTTTGTCTTTTTGTTTACCTCATCAGAGTGTTTGCTTGTTGGTTTTTTTTTTTTTTTATTTAGTGTTTGCTTGTTGGGTTTTTTTTCTGCTTTTTTTATGCTGTAAATCTAGTAATAAGGATAAAGATGAAATATATAAAGGAAAACAGAATTTTGTTAAATTTTACTGACATATTATATCCATACAATTTTTCAAAGAATTTTATTTTTTCGAACAGTATGTGGCACAGTTATGTGACGTTTTTATGAAGGTAAACTGGGGAAACCTGGGTTCGAGGTTATAAAACTTGAGAATAATCTCAAACTCAAAATAAAGCACACTGATTGGCTGCTTCCGAGCATGTGCTCGGAAGCAGCCAATCAGTGTGCTTTATTTTGAGTTTGAGAGTTTGAGAATGTACTCAAGTTTTATAACCTCTGGGCCAGACTGTTTCTCTACCCTTTTTCTCAGCAATAAGGAACAATTTTTGTGACTTCCTGTTTGCTTTCCTAGAAGACATAGCCATTCCAAAATAAGATCAGCTCGTAAATGAAAGAATTTGCTTCTCTAGAAGCAAATTCTTTCTTTTAATATGAGTTGATCCCAACTGAGAATGAAGGCAGACAAAAGAGACCTATGTCATTGATGATGCAATCAGTGACAGACCCTCAAAGTAATTAGTTATTCGATTCAGTCCGATTTTCAGCCTGGCATCGATTATCGGACTGGCATCAATCAACAGTACTGACATGGGTCGTTGAAAAGACTGTTCTTTTAACTGACTGACGGTTGGTCGTATCATGACTGGTGAGGACCAAATGAGCCGCGACACGACAACACCAACAAAATGGTATCTGTAACCAGCGAAGACTCAGACCAGCCTGTGCACAGCGCACAGTGCACAGCGATGTCCAGGCTGATCTGAGTCTTTGCTGGGCACACGTGCCACTATGTAAGTTTTGTCGTGTCTAGGCTCAAATCTGTTTTAAATCGAAGGGTGCTTAAGTGAATGGTATACGCCTCCCTGTTTTCCGCCATTGTACAAAGGGAAACAACTTTTGACTTCCTGTTTGCTTATCTAGAAGACCTAGCCCTTCAGAAATCGTCTCTTCTCTTAAAGGAAAGAATTTGCTCGAAGTGGAGCAAATTGCCTCGTTTAACAGAGCTCTATATAAGAGGGGTATTTGATGATAATTGAGGGATAATTTTCTTTATTTCTCATTGAAACCATATGTTGTGACCCCTCATCTGAACCGTCTTGTCGAGACGGTTCAGATGGGGGTCACAACATATGTTTTTTATCCAGAATTAACAAAAATCATCCATAATTATCATCAAATACTCCCTCTTACCTAGGGCTCTGGTTTAAGAATTGACCAAAATGGAAAGTGGAACTTCTCTTCCTGTATGAATTTCCATGCGTTTGCCAATGTTCAGTCTATAACGTACTAACCATCTGACAGCCGTCAAGGATCAAAAGTAATTCCACAAAAATATTTCCCATAGACTTTTGTGTATGTACATGTTTACGAGAAAATTAATTTTGGCAATTCTCGCGGGCCAAGCATAAAATAATTACTACGGTTGAAAAGCAAAATGAACAATGCAATATACATTGTTTACAGAACTAAATTCTACTCCCTCAATGTAGTAGTAGTATTTCAATTCTCCTATCGAAGTTGGCCCGCACCTCAGCGGAACGAATCCATAGCCGCAGTAACGGGGCGCCGAGCGTCCGTCCATACTCCCTTAATGTTAAGACACAGGTTGTCAAATTTAGCGGAAATTTTAAAATCAACAGGTTTTCATAGACGTTAATGGCGATGCCTCCAAGAAATGGACCAAAAACTAAAAAGCTAAAAGTTGGTTAAAGTCATGCTGTTAAGTATTTGTAGAAAGACTGAAATGAAACAAATATATTGTAAGCACTATTCATTTAGCTTTCTACCAGTATCAAAATAATTGTGATCCGTTCAATAGATTGGATTTCCAGTAAACATGAAAAGACACTGAAATCTATAGGAACTTCAGTTTTGTGGAATTAGTTTTGACCCTTGTCAGTAGTTATATAAATGTTCACCACTTTGTGTGCGAACTGCTGAAGATTAATGAGACTGGTTTAACAGACCAATTCAACAAATCCGTCTGCATATCCAAGGTGTAACTAGGTGAAGTGAAAAGGCAAATCATAAGGAACAATTGCAATCAAACTGTAGTTGTAGTTACTCTTTAAATTTGCATAAACCTGTTAATGTTTGAGAAGAATTTCGTAACAAAAAAAAGTAGACAGAACTATAAACAAAGCATCGCAGGCGATACAGATCCCCTCGCACAAGACTACTTGGTGTGGGCAAACACTGAATTGGGGAATTTCATGACATATAATAGTTATGTGAATAAAAAACAAAAAGTCTGTGATTGCTAAGTGACTGATTTGAGCTTAATGTCCCACTAACAGCTAAGGTGAGTCTCATCCGAAAGACTGGAGAAGTGGAGGAGCGAACCCTCGACACTTGGATTGCAAGGCTAGCACACTAACCACTGCACTATACCCCACTCCAAAAAAAGGCCTGTGACCTTAATGTAAAGGTTGTATATGACCCTGACATTAAGGTACAGTATTGTAAGCATTCGGGGGATTAGATCTCACATGATAGAAACTATTTCAGTCATGACAAGCATTAGAATGCTGACAGGTACCAGCACTTTTTCTGCTATTGAATCTATCTCTATGATGTTCACCTTTAATATAATGATATATTGTGGAGTTATATGAGAATCCATTGATAAATGTAGGCGCTAGAGCGATGACAAAGTTTTTCTGAAAAAGCCACAGTGACCTTGACTTAGAGCCCAGCACCCTGAAAGTTGAACTTGCTCGAGATATTGTCATACCCTACATTTGTGTGAAGTTATTTCAAAATCCATAGAGAAATGTAGGCGCTAGAGTGCTGACAAAGTTTTTCTAAAAATAGCCACAGTGACCTTGACCTTGGGCGCAGCACCCTGAAAGTCGTAGTTGCTCGGGATATTGTCATGCCCTACATTTGTGTGAAGTTATTTCAAAATCCATTGAGAAATGCAGGCGCTAGAGCGCTAACAAAATTTTTTTCTAAAAATAGCCATAGTGACCTTGACCTTGAGCGTAGTATCCTGAAAGTCGAACTTGCTCGAGATATTGTCATGACCTACATTTGTGTGAATTTATTTTAAAATCCGTTAGGAAATGTAGGCGCTAGAGCGATGACAAAGTTTTTCTAAAAATAGCCACAGTGACCTTGACCTTGGGCACAGTATCCTGAAAGTCGAATTTGCTCGAGATATTGTCATGCCCTACATTTGTATGAAGTAACTTTCAAAATCCATTGAGAAATGTAGGCGCTAGAGCGCTGACAAAGTTTTTTCTAAAAATAGCCACAGTGACCTTGACCTTGGGCGTAGCACCCTGAAAGTCGAATTTGCTAGAGATATTGTCAAGCCCTTCATTTGTGTGAAGTTATTTTAAAATCCTTTGAGAAATGTAGGCGCTAGAGCGATGACAAAAGGTGAACATACGTACGTACGTACGTACTTACGTACGGGACAAAACCTATATCCCCTCGCCAATTCGTGGCGCGAGGGGATAAATATGATAGTTATGTAATACAATAGTATAATATATTACAATTCATGAAAAATTATGACATGAATCCTGTCACGAGCAACGTGCTTTACACCACGTGTGACCAGCAATGATTCAGCCTAAAATTCGCGCAGTCCAGTCAAATTCTTCCCCGGTGCATCAAATAATCTTACAGTACTGAGAATTATTTATCGCCAAAAAATGTGTCTCGCCCATATAAGCACTTTTGGAGAACCAGAATTAAGCCCGATCACTCGACAAACGTCTACACCGACAACAACGAAAAGTGCGAAACCTATAAATCACTTTTTTGTGTTCGAGACAGTACCGAAATAGAAAAGAGCACAAATGTTTAATACACAACACATACATTTGAAATATAATACTTATAAACCAAAGTTTGACACATTCATTTCAATACCATTGCATTTACAACTGAAGAATGTCCAACAGTGAAAGAAGTTGAATCTGGTCAGCTGAGTAGGCTGATTAACGGTAAATGGGTATATTGCCAAGTTTTGTGCCCGTTTTACGAAGAGAAACATCTTGAATGACTTCCTGCTCTCTTCCCCGGATGACGTAGCCCTTCCATGTGGGGTCTAACACTTAATGAATACAATTTGCTAATTTACTCCTAAGGAGCAATTTTCGTCCTTAAAAGAGTTGTGCTCCACTGAGAAGGGAGGCAAACACAAAATATGTCTCAGTTGCTCTCATGAAAGTGGAACCATTCAGAAGAATTTGTGGCACGAGAATGGCGTAAGGTCTCTTTTTACGCGATATTAATCAAATATATACCGCCCGTTACAACGCTGCAGCAGGAGATTCAGCCTCAATCAATTTACTTTTGTCCTCCAAAAACAAAGACAGGCCCGGAGGTTATAAAACTTCAGTACATTCTCAAACTCAACATAAAGCACACTGATTGGCTGCTTCCGAGCACATACTCGGAAGCAGCCAATCAGTATGCTTTATTTTGAGTTTGAAATTATACTCAAGTTTTATAACCTCGGACCCTGATCGTAGTTTTTTAAAGAGTTTTCATCTGTACAATGATCATTAGCATAGTCATTAATAGTTGAATTAGGTACAGCTGTCAACCTGATCAAATTCAAACTGACTTTTGTTTGCATCGTTTACACAATCCTTCGACTGTGAAAGTACCCTTTCATTCATTGTGTTGTCTTCATCGTTAGTCCTTTTGATCATATTACCATTCCCATTCCCAAGACACAAACCTGCATTTAATACTCTCGTTTTCAAGGTATTTACATCAGCAGTAGCGGTAATTGAAAAATTGCCCTCGTTGCAACCAGAATGCCCATTCTCTGGAATTTCCTCAGTACTTACGGAAGAAGCAGTACTGTCTACACATCCGTTCAAGGCATTTGTATCTTCTAATTTGTTAACAATCTGGGTGTTTGTATTTTTAGCTGTTTTATCTGAGACGTTTTGCAAGCTGAATAAACCTTGCATCTCTGTATTAAATGGATTCTCTTTAATCTGGTTATCTAAATCAAGTTCAGTGCAGTTCTCGTTGATTTTACTACTGGAATATTTTGAAGACTCTTCTGTGTCGGTGTTTTCAGACCGATTTTCGCCTTTCTGTACTCCTACGCTGTCTGCCAGTATGTCATCTGTTTGGGCAGAAGTGATTTCTAATGTGGGATCTCCTGTATCAGCAAGAACTTCACCTTCTAAAGACTTAACAGTCACTACGTCGGCACTTTTTTCTGCCTCATTTATTAATGTAGGTGGATGACTGTCATCTTCTTTCGTTTGAACCACTTCTACGATATTTTTGTCCTCACATAACTCGTTAGTAAGTACTGGCGGATTGATTTCAGATTCTTGAACATTTTCTGTTGCTGGAGGTTGCTGCAGAATGCCTTTATCGTGATTCTGAGTATTTTGTAATACTGGTGGTGCCTGCTCTATTGACTGCTCGCTAATCTGCTGAATAATATCTTCTTCATCTTTATGATTATGAACAGATGCGTCAACCGCAGATTTTGCAAAGTCATTTATATCACGGTCACTATTTGCGCATGTGTCGAAATCAATAGAATTCTTTGCACATGTACTTATACAGCTGTAATTTAAGGAACTGATATCGTTAACATGTAATTTTGCATCTGTATTGTCCTCACTCTCAGCCTGAGAATTTGCAATTCTGTCCTGCCTTTCGATTGCAATGGAATCGTCGTCACTTTCTATACACGTACCGAAATCACTATCACTCTTAACGTATGTACTGGTATTAACTTCATTGGCAATGCTATCACTGTCATTCTTTGCACATAAACTGATATCATCATTACAAGTAACACATGCTTCATCACCCTTTGCATTCATACTGAGGTCCTTGTCGTTTATCATATACGCAATATCATTTTCGTTCTGCATATATTTTACATTATCACTCTCTTTATTCAAACATGCATCAACATCAATATCCCCTTTCTGTTTTGCTTTAGAACTAAGTTGGTCAATTACACTTTTTAGGCTTTTACTCTTCTTTGGAGCCGGTTTTGTATTCTTAAGAACAGGTACTATATCCGAAATATCGAATTCCTTTTGTTGCAACTGCAGATTGCTTCGAGCAGGTTTTGATATGTTACACGAATTAACTTCTGTATCTGAATAACGCTGACCATCACTGTCTACCCTGTCATATTTGTTATCACTTACCGCGTTTCCCAACATTGAAATCCTCAATTTAGGCTCAATACAATGTACTTTTCTATATGGGTGTTGCTTCTGGCAATGCATTTTGACCATTGTCCTCAAACGGGCAGAAAACAAACAATATCCACATTTGTAAAGTGCGTCATTTGGTCCTTTCTTTGCTTTCTTGTATTCTGCTGTCTTCAAGCCAATATTACTTGCACTATTTAAAGTTCCAACATTATACTGATCTAGATTTTTCTCTATGGACTTTACTTGATTTGGTTCAGCTTCATCCGTGCCAGCATCTATGTTTTCAAATGAATAGGGTATACTTAGATGGAGGAATGGGGAGTCTGCTAAAGAACCGGACAAAGCTGTGCTGTCACTAATAGCAGAGTCAGCATTAGAAGATTCATCGTCATCCATTTCTAAATCATCGGACATTTCATCTTTACTAGCATCGTCTGTTTCCAAACCATCAGCAGCAGGAGTGGGTAAGAAAGTGCTTGACTGTAAGGCATCTGGTATGTCACCTGTAACAGTAAAAATTGAAAACCGTTCACGTTTTACGTCCGCAACTGTATCTATTCAGTTATAAGACAGGGGCCATATTTATAAAACCACTTAAGTGGTTGCTATGCTGTTGCTAGGGCTGAATTTCTATGAAGGAGATTCCCTACAACTATGAAATTTGCTCTGGAGGAACAGTCTGTTCCTCCAGAGCAAATTTCATAGTTGTAGGGTATCTCCTTCATAGAAATTTAGCCTTAGCAACAGCATAGCAACGACTTAAGTCGTTTTATAAATACGGCCCCAGGAGTCTACTCTTCCAAAATAGCTGAAAATAAGTAAATTAGTATTGTGCAATTCAGCGATAAAATGGGGGTTTCGCTTTCAAAACAATCACAAAGATCTGGACACGTCTTTAAATAGGACGGTCTAGATCATTGGGATTGGTTTGGATGGGCGAACCCTGTCTTATAACTAAATAGATACGGGAAATGGTGAGAAGGGTCTTGCGAAACAATATCGATCCAGATCAAACGCCACAGAACAATGCGCCACAGAACAATGCGTCTGACCAGACCTACACTTTATACCTAAATGTAGAAATTGTACTGAAATAAATATTAACTTAGAGTAAAATCAGACACCCTTGAAATTGCAAATGTCCGAGTCTGAGGTAGATGAGTACACTAGCTAATGATAGGTTAATGGACAGTGTCACGAGAAATGGTACGCTCATGCCTGTGCAATTGAAAACGACTCTGAACAGCCTGCACATGGAGCATTCAGATCAAATTTAAGTTTGAATTTATCAAAGGGACATTACTCCGAAACGAAGTGAGAGTGAGAGAGCAACCATTGTTTGATACGAAACCTTGTCGGGACTTCATGCACATGTATGGAGTTTCCTTAAGATATCTTAAACGGTTATCTAGTTATGGCCCGCACAAGACTTGTCTGGAAAAAAAACTAATCAAAGGGGCATAACATGGGAATTAAGAAAGGGAAACAACTATTCTTGTACACGACACGTCGCCCTGACCTAATACATATACCTATAAAATTTATGAATTTATGAGGATATTTCAAACGGTTTCTGAGTTATGGCGCGCACAAGAATATTTACAGATGGGTAGACAGACAGATGGACAGACGGCACCATGCCAAGTACGTCCGTTTTTTTCAAAACGGAATGACACATAACACACTAAATATCCACTTTTCCAATTCACTTTAAACCACAAAACCAACAGGAAGCGACGTGCACCACATGCATAGGCAGTGTCGCAAACTTACATTACTGCACATGAATAGATGTATCAAATACAGTCTATTTGCGATTCTCTGATGCGATCCTTGCTTCCTTTGGATCTTGTTTCAGAAATTATTTTGAATTACAAGAAACGGGATTCGCGAGAAAATTGAATTTCATGAAAAACGTCATGAAAAATATAATCAATCGATGGGGAATGCTTATGCATATTGTTTTAGTAAAACTTACATTGTATGATACAGAATTAAACAAAAAACAAACATTTCAACGTTTCGTTTCCCACAAAAACAATGTTTAAGTTCAAAATTATCCCCAAAACTGACTGCCCAAATTCTGCACCTGCTGCAAGCACAGCCGGTCCTTGCACTGTTATTTATTTTCCTGTTGTTCCGGGTCTACCATATAGTAATGCCTCAAAATGCGCAGATGGAATTGAAATTGTAAAGACCTTGATCATTCTGGTCCATAAGGAACAGTCTGATCTCGGTTTCCACTGTTTGTACAGACCTATCTGCCCGAAAACTTAGGATCATTACGGTAGACACTGTTAGTGAGTGTATATACTCCACAGTTGCTCGATTTCACCATGAACAATAACTCTCTTTTGTTTTTTATCAAGTAAAACACAGTTATTCTGTATATAGCTACCTTAAACTAAAAGGTGGACTTAAACTCTGAGTTTAACCACATAAATACTCCTGTATGATGCAGACTGTATTTTAGCCTCCGCTATCATCTCAATGTTTCTAGAAACCATACATGGAAGATGGAGAGCCCGGCAATGTACGAGGCTTCCCGAGTTACATTTATTCGGACACCACACACAGTACAAGCGCGGTAGAAGATGGCAGAAACGCAAATCACAATACGGAACAGCACGTCTTTGATAACCGACACACCCAGCACAACACATAGGAATCGTACAACCATACAACAAACATTAAAAGTCATTCAAAATACATAAAACAATTAAGACATCTATTTTCCGGGGGGGGGGTATGTTTAACCATACAATAAATCAGGAAGCAAAACAGACAGCTATTCAGGTGACCGCAGTGCTTAAAATACAACAAACTAGATCCAAGTAGTAAGTTTCCGCTTGTTAATGCACAGTAGCCGAAGCCATAAGAGGCTCAAACCAACTTTACAGGTGCAACATTGCACTCCTTAAGGACGCAGTTTCAACCATTATTAGACAGTCGGCCTCCGTAGAGGTTTCCTTACTCATTAGAGAGATATCAAAGAAGAACCACTAGAAGTCTCTGTTAAAGCAAACCGGAGGTCAAGCCAAAGCAAAGTTATAGGAAATCACCAGATGGAATACGATAAAACTTGATACTTCTTCATATAAGTTATATGTGTTTGCCACTGTACCAGACATGGGCTAAGCGTATGATCTACTTCTTTAAGCTACTGTAAGACTATATTATCAAACGAAACTCCTTAGCAATGAAACGCTTCAGACAATCAGCAAAAGCAAAGGAAATACATAAGGTGTGAAATAAAAGCATGCAGTATCTATGTACAAAACGTAACAGACAACACCTACCGCTACCTTCTTTGTACTCCTCCAGCACTTCAACCAGATCAAGTTCCTGTGTCTTAAACTCCAAGTGCGCATGTCCACGTTCTTTTCGATGATGTTTACGAACTTCAGACCTATAGAATGCCTTGAAATCACACCAGTGGCATTTAAACCGTGGCTGCATATGTTTCATTTTCACATGATCTGCCATTCCTCCACTTTTCGTGCGGTACTCGCAGTGAGGACAGAGAAGATATCCTTCAATGTCTCTAGCGTATTCAAATTGTTGCTTTTTAGAACTGCCTTTCATGTCCATGATAAATCTGTATTCACTTACTGGCACTGTAAACACACCTTTCTGTAAAAAGCCATCTATATGTTTCTCCAAGTAGTTATGCTTTTGGTAATGAAAAGAAATTTCTGATTCAGGATGTTCAGCTCGCACGTGATTCTTAACGTGAGATGATTGGCTGGCTGTCATGCTGCAATAATCACATGACCATGGTTTGTATTCAACGTGCATGAAAATGTGCTGCTTCATTTTGGATCTGTCTTTTGATATATGATTACAGGTCTCCGGGTCGAAGACACATTTGTACATAGTTTTAAATGTCGTTTTTCCTCCATCTTTATATGTTGGCATCGGACTAATTCCATTTGGTTTAGCTATTGCACCAGCTTCATTTATTTGATTAACTGTCTGTTGTGTCAGTTCAGATTTGACGACTGGCTTTGTAACTAAGATCATAGGTGGGCTTTTCTGTTGGGTTTGCTGAATAGGTACTTGTGATGGCGAAGAAATAGTGACGTTTGGAGGTCCTACTGACTTTGAAACTGGTCTAGTTGGCACAGTCAGAGTCGGAATAATTGGACTAATTGTAGACCCAGGATCTTTCTTTTTTATTGGAATGTGCAATGGTGGCATCTCCGGAGGTGATATGCTGAGTTTTGTAGCCGGTTTTGGTGCTGGGGATGGACCACTGAAAACAAAGAAAGCGTATTATCTCGAATGCTACACGGTAGAGTTACATAAAAGGTAACGTTTTGTTTCAAAGATCTATCAACTGTGAAAGAATAATAAATGAATATGACATTAGAAAAAAAAGATATATTCTCATGAAAAGGTATTCAAGAGTGTTTCAAACATAAAAACTGCATAGTTTCAACCCCAAACTTTTGTTTTCGAAGTGGTATATATGTATTTTTAGCTGATGATGCAAAGGTGCAATGGAACAAATGACAATAATTAACCTAGCAGCTGGAGAAAGTAATATGATTTGATGCGATTTTGTGGGTAAAGGAGACAAGCTGAACCTAACTTGTCCTGAATATTAAATATTTTCTTTTCATGATAAAATGAGACAACCGGCAACATATATAGGCACACCCCCACCATGGTAAAAATTAAAGCAGGCGTCTATTATATATCGTCACATTAGCGCAAAAAGTCATTAATTCCAAGTAAAATATATAAACACTTATTTACATTTTGCGCCAAGGTGACGATATGGTCGGAAAACATCTTATCTGATAAACGATGAACAAATCTTGACATTGATCATAATAATAATTGTTTATTTGTTAATCCATTTAAAATATTTTCTATTGTTTTAGCTTTTATTCATTTATTTATTTGAGCCAACAAAGTGGAATGTTTGCCCAGCAAAGACTCAAATCACCAGGGCATCCGCCCAGCCTGATCAGAGTCTTCGCTGCGCGCTGAAAGGGTAGCTAGGGGTCTTAGCTTCCTCCATGAGTACAGTGAAGGCTCTGGTTACTCTGGCCAGATACCCTGCCTGAGCTGAGACTTAACTGAGCACACATGCCACTTTGTTGGATTTGTCGTGTCGCGGCTTGTTTTTTTATTTGAGAAAGAGAGGACTCCTGCTTCAAACAAGCCTATCTATGACAAAGCGATTGCTATCGTAAATCATTGAACTATATTCTATACATGGCCATAATTATTTACACAATTGCCTATTGCGTAGCTTGTATCAGCCAACATATGAATATTACCTTGACTTGTTGATAGAAGACGGAGTTTCTAGCTTTGAATTCTTCTGTAATGCTTGCTGCAAAACAGATGATGCTGTAGAACTCGGGGGTTCCTTCCGATTTAACCCAGAATTACCAGACAAATCTGAAATGAAAGTATGATAGCGTTTAGACAACAAAGAAAGGAGCCGAAGCGAGCAGAACGTTCGACCACTGATGGTGCAAATCAGTCTGTATCCCCATTATTAGATAGAACAAAAGATTCGACAACGGGCTAGTGGTGTTTAACACTTATTAAAGCCCAATATCGACGTCAGTGACAGAAGCAAAGCGGAGGTCAAAACATCGGGTAAGGGCCGCAACAAAGATGGGCCTCAACAAAGGTTTAAAACCAAAAGTAAGTGGTTTTATTATGTTTTTAAACCGAGACTCCAAGAACTTCTTTGCTTAAGGCGGGTATTTTCCCCACAAGACCGGCACGACAGGTTTGAAGGATTTCTATGCTTGCGGTATGAATTTTCCCCGTAATTAAAATGTTCTACGGATCACTGACTTTTGATTCGCATTTATGACTATGACATGTAACTTGCATGACAAATGAAGTTTCGAGTGTTTGTGTCTAAGTTTGTACGTTAAACGTGCGTTGACGTTGACGTCATTGTAGAAATTACTTGTAATCAATCATCCAGCTGATCGTTGAAATAATAATTTATTGTAAGCATTTCACACTATTTTACTTACATTACTTAAATAAGAGACACACTGGACAGTTTTGACTATATGCATGTGACCTTGATCGCATTTCAAGGTCATTGTACATATTTTAATCCTTAAAGATCACAGTCACCGTGCTACTTTTGACCATTCTTCTTCTTTGGCTTACTGAGTATCGTCCCCCCGTGACCCAGCTTCCCGCTCATATATATTGCGTACTTGCCATGCGTAAGTCTGTTGCATAAAGGAAATGCTTGGTCACGGAGGGGGTGCTTGTATTTTAATTATAGTGAAGCGTTCCTTTTTGACCGTTTTGACCGGAAGTAGTATAACTATGGTTTTGCAAGTTTAAGTGCCAATCAGGCGTAACAAGAAGAAAATCATTGCTTTGTATTGTGATATGCATGTATTTAGCATGCATTTATCACAAAAATTTGTGGAATGAATGACTGATTTCAATATTCTCATTACCTCAAATAATGGGTAAATAAGCAAGGCTTTACTTAGGTATCATCATACATTTCTTCTACGAATCTATATATCTTTAATCATACCAAATGAACATCTGATACTTACCCAGATTCATGGCGTCCTCATCAACTACTTCCGTGACAATGATGAGCTGCCCCTTGTGTACCTCACGGATATGGTTCTCAACGAAGGACCTGAAATGTTCGTTTTAGGAAAAGGTTCATTTTTCCAGTAGTCGCAAAAAAGCACAATTTGCTAGAGATTCAGTGCCTCTCAGAAAGTCAACTCCATTTAACCTTCATTCATTAATTTATATTTTTCATATATTTCATATATTATGTGCTTCTATATAGAAGGAGTTTATGGCACCTATAACTATATAATAGTTTTGTTTTCAAGAATGTCAAGAATGTCAGAAAGTCAACTCCATTTATCCTTCATTCATTAATTTATATTTTTCATACATTTCATAATATTATGTGCTTCTATATAGAAGGAGTTTATGGCACCTATAACTATATAATATTTTTGTTTTCAATAATGTATCACTTCGTATAAATATGGAGAATGACGGTCCGTATTTGGTTGGAGGCCAAAGGCTACTATAGACAATTTTCTAAAAAGTATTGTCATTACTATTTAAACAAAATAGTTAAACACTCGATTGGCCGGTAATCAGTCTGGGGACTTACGGTTTTCCATCACGCACATTTGTGATGGTCAGCCATAACTCTTACAGTTTTCAGTCCAACTCACTAATATGGCAATTTAACCCACTGCCAGTGTTCAGTATGACCTGTCTACACTTAAAATTGATATTTGGTCAAGCTCTCAACTATTCTCAGTATAAACAGTCTGTATTTTGGTTATTTCTGCAGAATTATGGTCAAAATTAGGTAAATTTTGATGTGTATTAGGCTTGTTTTATTTCCAAGAAAAATACAAGTTTACTTTCTATTTTTTATAAAGTCACGATCAAAATTGTCTTCAGTGCTTGCTTTTTTGTAACGGATGCTAACTGTACGAATTACTCAAGGTTTGGCACCAGTTACTCAACAAAAAGTACCTCGGGGTTTCTGGTTTTGTTATGGTCAGCCATAACACCAGATGAAACCAACGTTATGACTTACCATCACGTTTCATCCTTCGGACATGTAGTGACATATGGTGGTAAAAATTTCAGTAATTATGTTATGGTAAGCCATCATGTCAGTTTATTTAAAGTGCATGGTTAGCCATCACAAATATGCATGATGGAAATCCATAATAATTCCCCAGACTGGTAATAGACCAACAATAAAACTGAGAGGCGTCACGAGCGAAGGTTAGCAAAGATTTATGCGTATATCGGAAAGTGCAGTCAGCCGTCTCTTCGTGAATTATCGTGGAATGATTGATTGATTTGATGCTTAACGTCCACGGTAAACAACAATGGTCATGTCGGGACGGTCAGTTAACCCAACCACACTATTCCTGGGCAGGCTTAGACCTCCTAAGCGGTTTACCAGTACTAAGTGCACATACTTTCGCCAGCAACTGACAACTGCCCTTCTTGAATCAGCGGAAGGAGAAACGAAAGTATGTGGCCAGACCGGGTTTCGAACCCGGGACCTCTGACTTATGAGTCAGGTGCCCTACCGATTGCGCTACCCGGCCCGGCGAATTATCGTGGAATAATTATGATTATTATATGACCACGATGTAACACACAATTTCATTGGCTGATTCGACGCAGCAATATTTTTGCGATATTCACCAGTCAGTCGGTGAATATTGCTTTTAGCTGACGTCATTTGTATTTTCATGACGTAACGTTGCATGCACGTTAGTGTTAATGGCGTAACGTCAGAATACCATGTAGTACCGTCATAACTATCAATAGAAAATGCATTTTGAATTATCATATAATAAAACATTTATTGACCTTTGTTTCGGTGAATATGCAGTTTTATTGACCTGCAAACAACATATTGACCTCCGCTTCGCGTCGGTCAATATGTTGTTTGCAGGTCAATAAAACTGCATATTCACCTCAACAAAGGTCAGTAATTGTATAATATCTACCGTGGAAAATCCTGAATAAACTATGACTGAAGTGTTCGCACGCAATCGACAGTGTTGGCATACTACTTTCAACAGTAATAACGGAGATATGTCACTATTAAAAAGAATAATTGAGCCGCGACATGAGAAAACAAAACAAAGTGGTTGTGCACTCAGCGAAGCCTCAGCTCAACCTGGGCATCCGCCCAGTCTAAGCAGACGCTTTACTGAGCGTTTGAAGGGTAGCTAAGGGTCTAAGCTACCTCCATGCGGACAGCGAAGACAGTTTAGCTTAAAGGCAAATGAAAGCAGCAGTGCGTTTGCATCCTTGATACGATTTCCAAATAGCCGAATATTAAGCAGTCATTACGAGAATAATCCAGAAAGATTGATTGATTGATTTGATGCTTAACGTCAACGATAACCAGCTATGGTCATGTCGGGACGGTCAGTTAACCTAACCACACTATTCCTGGGCAGGCTTAGACCTCCTAAGCGGTTAACCAGTACTAAGTGCACATACTTTCGCCAGTAACTGACAACTACCCTTCTTGAATCAGCGGAAGGAGAAACGAAAGTATGTGGCCAGACCGGGTTTCGAACCCAGGACCTCTGACTTATGAGTCAGGTGCCAAATCCAGAAAGATGATATCAACATGATATATTATACAATTATTGACCTTTGTTGAGGTGAATATGCAGTTTTATTGACCTGCAAACATCATATTGACCGACGCGAAGCGGAGGTCAATATGTTATGTTTGCAGGTCAATACACTGCATATTCACCGAAATAAAGGTCAACAATTGTTTTATTATATGATAAGTCTAAATTCAGTTTCTTTAGATATTTATGATGGTACTGCATGGTATTATCTCGCGACGTTATGCCATTAACATCAACGTAAATCAGACGTTACGTCACAAAAATACAATGACGTCAGCGTAAAAGTAATATTCAATGACAGGCCGGTGAATATCACAAAATATTGACCGGCACGTGACGTCAAAGCAGCCAATGAAATTGCGTGTTACATCTTGGTCATATAATAAAATCTTTTTTAGCTAAGGAGGATCGACAACCCCGTCTATAATACCTATAAATAAATTGAAGAGTGATCCAGCTTGATTCATTCACGCCCCACAAAACGATAAAAGGGGCATTGATGCGTAAGAAGTTAGGTATACTCTGATCCAAACGAAATGTCAGGGCGGAGTTATCTTTGTACCTTCCCCTAGACTAATCTATTGTACAAAAAGGGACACAGGACAAACAAGCTGCTCACTCACCGGTAACAAAAAATATTTAGCTGTAACAAAACTTGCAAATACAATGTAAAGTTATGCAACAACCGGACAACAACAGACGCACGTGGCTAGCCATACATGTATTACCTGTCCTTGTACAGCGTCGATCAAAAAGGTATGGATCGATGACTTGCGATTCTACGTCCTTTTCAGCAGTATTTCAGTCATATCAGGACGATGGGAGGGTGATAATGAAAGGCTCTGTGCAATAGAACCCGGTTTACGATTGAAGACGCCTCCGGGAATCGAGCTCGGGACAGCTAGATCAGCAGGCCGGCGCTTCACCCATGGGTGATCAGATACACAGGCTGATCTTATTATTTCCTTTCCGCACATCCAATGAGGTATCTTTTCAGGCAACGCCAATCATTTACTATTTAAATTTACCAGATCAACAGCGAGGATGCACAGACTGGCCTGATTCATGTTTGTTCACACTTTCAATAAGTTTAGCATTTTCAGTAACGAAAATAAAGAAAATAAAGTTGTGGTTTGCCATGTACATAGATAGGGATGAAATGAATGCGCAGGCTTATCTGAGTCTTCGCTGTTCGCACTTGCTATTTTAGTACATGCACAGCCCAACTTCTGATCTTAATGTATAATCATAAGGCCTGTCATCTTCGCAAGCCAAGTGTACTAAGTCCACTTTTTTCCTTACGTAATAAACAAAATAAGAAGCAAAGTGGACTTAGCAGCCTTTGCTGGCGAAATTTACAGCCTGTGTGACCGAATTCACTTGTATATTCCTTATGATCCAATTATCGTCTATGTGAACGGAGACGACAGCATGTCCTTATGATCCAAATATTTTCTTTTCGAACATACAGAATGTACAGGCTTGTGTTTTTGTTCCCATTTCAAGTGATACAAAGGGCCCAACAATGTGTTATGTCTGAATCCATCAAGTACAAAATAGGAAAGAAGCTGATTATTATATACAGGGAGGATGCACAGGCTGATCTGATGCTTCGCTTTTACACCGATAATCTGCACATTGTATGAAAAGCATTATTTTAGCATGTCTCGAGTATTGCAGTTGCGGCAAAACATCGAATGGGAACAAACCCACTGAAAGAACGTATTAATGTCAATGTTGGCACGATTTTGCTTTTAGATTTAGAGTGCGTCGCCGTTGATACGGCGTTTGCTAGCATTGCACTTGGCTGTTTACACCCTGAAATTCAAGTGAAATGTTCTCCTTCCGCTGATTCAAGAAGGGCAGTTGTCAGTTACTGGCGAAAGTATGTGCACTTAGTACTGGTTAACCGCTTAGAAGGTCTAAGCCTGCCCAGGAATAGTGTGGTTAGGTTAACTGACCGTCCCGACATGACCTTAGTTGTTTACTGTGGACGTTAAGCATCAAATCAACCAACCAACCAAATCAAGTGAAATGTTTCATTTTGCGAGCCAAGAGAAGCGTAAATAAATTGTCACGAGTATTTCTATGTAGGGTGTGCCCGACTTAGGCACTATCTTGACTCTTATTTTTAGGTCTTGCATTCAGGGATGATGTTACAAGTATATAAACGTCGGAAATGCAGTCTGCTAAGACCTGGCTTACCTAGTTCGAATCCCGCGGCGGCGGAATTCGTCACACCGTAAACGGCGCTTCCTTATGCGCAGAATATCACTATCACCTTAATAAAATGCACCTTCCTTCTTACTTGATACGTCTTTCATACACGACAGTAAATGTGGTGTCAAGCGGTACAATAACAATGCGTTATGCTTAGTAAACTTGAACAAGCGTGCAAAACTTATTCTACCGAATCTTCTAGTGGACTCACCGAATCTGACATTGATTGCCAGCGCATATTTGTTACCGCCCTGACATTTCTTTTTGGATCAAGGTATATCTTACTACGATCGGTTGAGGCGCAACTACGGTAAAATTGAGACTGAATATAATCACTGTCGAAATGTTTCCAGTATCTCTACATGTTTGTTTATCTGGACGGCCTGAAAATAAATGAACTTTTCCAGGAATGCATGCCCTGTCGTGAAGACCTTGGGTGGTTTACGAAACCTGAAGTTTATCCCGCATCCTATTACTATGTGAGTTCATTATTTAATCTTCCTTCGCTATTTGAAAGAGGAGAAACATAATATAGCTTAACGCAGCTCAACATGAGCCGCAACATGACAAAACCAACAAAGTGACATGTTCACCCAGCGAAAACACAGATCAGCCTGGAAAGCCATCCAATCTGATCAGACATCTTGCTTTGCGCTTAAAGGGAAGCTATTGATCAACATTAGCTTCATGCGGACAGCGAAGACTTTGATCAGACTGGGCGGATGCTCATGCTGATCTGAGCATTTGCTGGGCGGACATGCCACCTTGTTAGTTTTGTCGTGTCGTGGCTATTATGTTGATAAACACATACCTTGGAGCTCTTTTAAATCCACAGTATGGGCATAGATATTTCAGTGGTTCGTGACGGTACATATGATTATGAATAGTCTTGTAGTTTTCAGTTCCATACTGGCAGAAGTTACAAATATATCTGGGTTTTCTTTTAGTATTCACGTCATAATTCTTCACAGGCTTCTTCGGGGGCTTCTCAGTAGCAGGACCAGCCTCAAAAAGTGCTGATCCCGCGATAGGAGTTGAATTGAACAACGGCCGATTTACGGTGTTGAGGTTTGGGGATTCCAGTTTCGGCGTTTCAGATGTTGGTTCAGACTTTAACACGTAAGGGCTCATTGTTTCCTCTGAGACAGATGTATCGGTATCTGCTGGTTCCTGTTTGATGAAAATATTGTCTGGCATACCGGGAAAACACGGTTGTCCAGATCTCCTGGTATCACCCACTAGATAGTTTACACCGGTGGAAACTTCATTCTTGTCCGAAGCTTGCTCTATAACAAACAAGAACGACAGAGTGACAAAGCACCATAGAATTTCGGGTGTACTAATGCACGCTTGTGAGCTTTTATGGCTTTCTATAGAGACCAACATTTTTAGCTTTCTCAAGCCCATACACCGTGCCGAAAAAAGTTCCATTATGCAATCATCGCCATGCAACATTATGCTTTATTGTAGGACTTTCTTATTTGAGGTTTTTTTCTGTTCGCAAATGTCTAGGCATAGTTTCTTATAGTAAAGCTCAGATTTACAACTATATTCTCTCATTTTTTCACCACCTCCAAAATAAACAATTTTACTAATTTCGTTAGATAAAATATAATCATATTTAAATCCAATGTAAAAATTCAGAAAAAGTGTTTCAATTTAATAAAGTTTTTAATTAAAATAAAGTATCGAGATTGAAAATGTAAATGAACACAACCGTCAGCCAATAGGAGAGTCGATACCATGCCTTACGGTCATATGACGATACCTAGATATTTTTCCTATTCGTGCACGCGCTAGTGACATCAGAGCAAAGGACCTCTATGATTAAGGCGAGGATTTTCCCCATTAGACCGGCGCGACAGGTCCGAATTTTCAAAAGTATAAAGTGAGCAAATTTTTCTTAGCAGAGCTTCCACAAATATGTACACCGTATGAAATCAGATTATTTGTGATTCAGACCCAAAGACATGGGGAGATAATCCAGTCTGACTCTACCTACCCTAAATTCAAGGTTTTTGCATACCTCATTTTTTTAGGTAATAAAAATATGAAAATCAGTAATTCATTCCATCATTTTTTGTCCTAAATGCATGCTAAATACACGCATATCACAATACAAAGCAATGATTTTCTTCTTGTTACGCCTGATTGGCATTTAAACATGCAAAACCACAGTTATACTTCCGGTCAAAGCGGCCAAAAGAGAACGCTTCACTATAACTAAAATACAAGTACTTTCCCCCCCCGTGACCCAGCATTTCCTTCAAGCAGCAGACTTATGCGATGCAAGTACGCAATATATATGAGTGGGAAGCTGGGTCACGGGGGAGAACGATACTCAGTAAGCCAAAGAAGAAGAATGGTCAACAGCAGCAATGTGATCTTCAAGGATTATATTGTGTACCATGACCTTGAAATGAGGTCAAGGTCACATAAATATAGTCAAAACTATCCAGTGTTGTCAGCTATGTAAGTAATGTGAGTCAAAAAAGGGCGAAATGTATACAATAAATCATTATTTCAACGATCAGTTTGAGGATAATTTACAATTTATGTATGTTATTATTATTTTTGGTTCGGTTTGGGTTGCTGAGTGGCCACCTTTTGGGAACAAGCTGCTCACTCGATTGGCCATATGTTCTCTGTATCTTGATTATTTGTAATCTTAGTTGTTTCCAACTATGGTTTGAGGGCTGGATTTGGATTTTGATTGTTTCAGTTCCTGGTCTTTGCATACTTTTTACTTTTATCTCAACAATGACGTCAACGTCAGCGTTTGTTTAACGTACTTTATATAGTTTCAGGCAAATGATAATTAAAAACGAATCAAGCAATCCACATTCCTACATTGCATCTTTCCTTCTTTCCAGTCAACAATTTCCAGAAACGTCGTGATCTTGCAAATGGCGTTGCTAGGCAACTGAAGAATACTACCATTATGGGTGCGGCGGTGGCTTCTAGTTGCCTGTTTAAGATCCCCGAGCTTAGTTCAGAATCCTTGAAAATATCTGAAAATTGCTGGGAGATACGGAAAATAATCCAGAAGTATGTACACGGTACCAAGGTTAAGATATTGCCATCAGTCAGGATATAATTATTGTTCAAAGGAAGATCACCATCTTTTTCGGGCAGCTAAAATATCATATAAAATGAGTATATGAAGAAGAGGCTTTCATAGCATATGAAGTGTTTCCTAAACTGCCATTAATTTGTTATCAAAGAATAGTCCCGAGATGCTAAAATGTAGATATAAGAGAAAATATAAGCTTCGAGCCTTGTTTAATATCGTTTGCAGCCTTAAGAACCCAGAGGTAGACGTCAAAAACTAAAATTTTGCTAAAATTCTGTAATATTCTCTTGTTGCCTGGCAACCACATTTGTCTGGTAATGTGAAGTGACAATTGTCTCTTATTTGAATTCTTAAATATAAGGCGATTACTTTAGAACATGAATTCCTGTAATTTGAAAGATTAATAAACACGTATGCAGGAATTTTCTTCCCCTAACCTCTTGTAAAAAACGTCATGTTTGTGCAATTTCACCGCCGGTATCGCTTACACCTTTGCGTTCAAAACTCTCCCATATCTGAGAAAGGAATAGCACATGTATGATTTTTAGCACACATGTGTATTATATACGTAAGCTGTTAATGGTGTAATTTGATAACCCTACCTCAATTAATAAAGCAGTAATTAAGGCGTTTGCAAGACTTATTGGATGACCCTCGTAGACACAAACACTTGAAAATTCATCTCTCGTGAAAGTTACATGTCATAGTCATAAATGCAAAGCAAAAGTCAGTGATCCGTGTAAATTTTTAATCATGGGGAAAATTCACGCCTTAAGCATAGAAGTCCATAATTCTATCCAATGAGGCGATTTCGACAGCGGTCCGCGATTGTTAAAAAAATATTTTATTTCTTGAAGTAAAGATACTTTTCACAAATATTGGTCTTAATTTCTATTGTCAAATGTAGAAATGGGCCATTACGGAGATACTGCGTAAATATTACATAAAAACATTTTTTGTTTTCAAGGGCGTAAATCTTTAAATGATTAAACTATTATTTTATAAATAACAATACAAAGGACAACAAAGGTCATATTTTTTGGTCACCACTAAGCAATCAGAATCAATATAAGTCTACTGGATGGCATGTCAGGTCATAGTTTGCACAGGTCGTTCGGATAAATTTCATTTAATTCAAATCGCAAACTGAGCAAATGGCCATGCTCCTCCAGGAATATGTCATCTGCCTCTGATAGCCTTCGCAGAACCAAGGGTGAAGGCTGATGCATCTAAGACAGTAGAATCCCCCCCACACACTCTCTCCCTGTCGGTAAAGGACTACGTGCGTTAAGGCCACTTTTTGGCCCCCATGTTAGGTCAAAATATGAAAGTCGAGATAAAAGTATTTCATTGCACGATTTCATTAGACCAATACCTCTAGTGTTTCATTTCAGTTTCAGTTTGAATCTTGCTGTGCGTTAAGTATGGAAAAATGGCTGCTGAAATAGACTAAAACCATGGAATTGTCATTTTTGCTCAATTTTTAGTCATTCAGTTTACAAATTAGAATAGAGCACAACCTTTAACCAAAAAATCCTTTTGACATATGATGAACATTGCTGTAAATCACATCATATTGAAAGATTTTGTTCGTTAATGATTGTGCTCATATCTAATTCTTAAAAAAACTGAATTCTGCAGACAGCCGTTTACCTATAGTTTGCCTGTAATAAACATGGTGAAATGTATACCTGGCTGTAAGTGTCCATTTGAAGGTGTACATGAACTAAGATGTAAATGTGGTTTTAAGTAAACCCTCACAAACTGAATTACCGTGAAATGTTACTACCTTTTAACAAATTACAGTAAATATCCTAAAAATGTTGCATTGTTTGCATCATCCTAAAATAGGACCTTTAACAGTTCAGCAGCTATCCAAAAGCAGCATTTTTGTAAAAAAAAAAGTCTAGCCTCTGAGCAAACTGTTCCAAATAAGAAGCAGTCTTATCAGGGTTTGTACTCACTGCTTAGGAATTTGTATCTCAATATTAAGGAAAATTACGGTACCTTGCTTAAGTTAGACTTTGCTGATCAAGGCGCCACTATTCCAGAACTTGTTGTTCGAAGTAAAACATTTTGTTGGAAATACCTACATGTTTATAAAGTAGGAAGCTATTTTATTAATTAACCTGAATAAACCTAAGATTCTGCATATAAAATCAATAAACTGATTTGTTTTAGTGCATACTGACAGATGTCAAGCAGCAATTGACTAATTTTGAAGTCAGCTAGCAAAAAGTTTGAAATGTTGCCTTTTACCCTCTCAAAACTGAGTGACACATTTCAGCACAGATATAGGCTGAAATGGACAGCAAAACATTTTTATTATCATGTGACACTATATTTATGATAGTAATCTTATCTCTAATAAAAATTATGAATAAGTTCCTTCAAAAGCACGGGAAACATTCAAAAGACTGAAGGTGGATCAGAGAACAAGTGAGCAGGGGATTACATATACCCCCGCCACTGCCTCTGCCTGCCTAATCAAAACAAACTTATTAACAGTAAACTTTAATGCAAATCCAGTATAAGTTTTGATGTCTGTGACCTTGACCTTAGGGCAGCAGTAAAAATAATGTTAACTATAGTCAATTTCAGTTTTGCTCTACATAATTAAGAGGCTCTATACTTGTATACTGACACTATTAATAGCAATAATTTACAACCAATTCCTAAGTCCTAATTACTGATCACTGGCCCCACCCAGGGGCCCAACCTCAGGGCATGTATATCCCTTGTCAAAACAACTCCTTCAGAGATATCATGAACCAAATATGAAAAGAAGCTGACATGCAATATACGCGATAAGTACAACCAAAAAAGTTTAATGCAAAACTTTGAAGGAAAAATTGACAGACAAACAGGCGGATGAACAAATATACTAACAAATGGCCAAACGGATAAAAAAACAACAACAAAATTTATATATCCTGCAAATAGTTTGTATGCCGGATGTTTAATTTGTCTCATTCAAAAAGAAAAGTATAATTACATGCTACAAACATATACACAACAATGTTATTTTCCTTGTTCAATGGCATAAGGATCATAACCTTTGACCCCATTTTGTCCCCATATATAAAGTCTGTCACCAATTTCCTTATCAGTTTCATTAAGGGGAATAACACAGCTATGAATCATACCAATATGAGTCACTTTGGTTGGGGGCCATTTTTGGGCCTTAATGCACGTATGTACATCATCTAAAGTGGTCCTGCATCTATACTGGTCCTGGCCTCTATTTTATTCCAAATCAGCCTCTAAACTGGTCCCGGCTAGCATCTATTTTGGTGTGATAAGCGGCCTCTAAAATGATCCCAGTTATATACCTGATAACTATGGGTAGTGGTCCTTCTATGAATAATTTGTTATTACTATGGAGTAAATCTAGTGAAGCCTCAGATCAGCCTGGGCATGCACCCTGTGTGATTAGTCTTTGCTGTCCACACGAAGAAACATTTTGTCCTTTTGAACGCACAGTGTAGACAGCTAGCCTGGCTGATCGGAGTCTTCGGTAGAAACACACATCATTTTGTTTGTTTTGACATGCGACGGCTTTATTTATTTATTTATTTATTTATTTATCTAGAAATTATTCTATGTAAAATGGCATTTATATGAGCTTCGTTTGTATGCATAATATTTAAAGCATAAAGACAACAATGGACAATGGAAAATGTTGTTACGACCGGCAAAATGAGTCTGTTCATAAGGAAACCTGTCTTATGCCATATCCGAAAATAAAGAGGGCCGATCAGCTTGCGCTTCCGCACTGGCTGATCTTATCAGAATGGTTGCTTTTGTTCGTTGTTTACACAGCGTTGTACCTACGGATGCTGTAGACAAAACCCCGCAAGACTCCAGCTAACTTGTGTAGTTGAGCTGTCTGATTTGAATTTCGCCTGGTCTGAAACTCGAAGACAGGTTTTTTGCTGGCGTAGTTTTATAGACAGCTGTTTATTTTACAGCAAGCAATGCTCATTAATGTCTTTGATAGAATATCCGCGGTGCAACCGAAACTGATATTATAGAGTAAACAAAATGAAACACAGAATCGCTTATCAGGTATATGTCACATAGATCACCATGCACCCTCTCCCTCTTAATTTCCATTTTTGTTTCTTTGTTAAATTTCAACAAACAAGATGGCGAAGAGTTTAATTCTTTTTCTGATATTTTGCGTTTGTTCAGCTGAAGTTTTCTGTGCTAGAAACAGCGAGGAAGAAGACAAGGTATGATAGTTTAATATGTATTTCGTATTTTAATGTCTTGATAAACTTGACATCCGTTTATTTCCAGTATCACTGGAAACCATATCCTTTTGATCCTTTCTTAAAATATGGCAAAAGGCGCAACGGCCATTCGAAAAATACAATTTTAATTATTGTTTAAGTCTAGCCTTAAGCACAAAATACCTATTCTCTAACCCCCACCCCAACTTTCCCCGCCACTCCCGAACCCCGTGGAAAATTCTATGCTTTTCTGAAAGTAGGATCCCTCCACCCACCCACCCTGCTCTGGGGAAAATTTTCGGTGGAAGAAATCTCTCCGAAAAAAAAAAACTATTTCCCTCATAGCAGAATTTACCGCTGCTGAAATTTCGAGCGAAAACTCAAATCAGCAAATTGCCCAGAGGCCCAATGAAATTATAAGAGCTCAAAGTTTCTTACGCGGACAGAGAAGGCTCTGATCAGACTGAGCGGATGCCCACTCCTGGTGAATAAATGTCTTTTGACGAAGGTGCGATAAAGAATAAATGAGCTAGCTTGCTGACATCATTTGTTTTCCAGTTGTAAGTCTAAGGTCCAATCTGTCACAAAATATTATGCAGCCTTTCCACTCTACTGACGCTATACACATTATATTTGACTAAGATCGCCGACTAGCCTCCGATATACGGGCCCAACATAGTAAGTCCAAAAGTGACGGGCGGCGGACCATTAGTATACTATAAGCTAACGTTGTGAGCCTGCGGATAAGGTGAACTAAAAATCTTAGCGCGAAATCATAGTCATTTTTTTCTATGTGAGGGCTGAACTGCTATCCGAGCGGGCGGAAAGACCACAATATATGGCCAATTGTTTCCGGGGAGACAACTACTATCTCAGTGGGGAATAAGCAGCTATATAATATTTTTTTCTATAACTCTGAATAAGCATTTCCCGGAAAAAGCTGGATGGATTACTTGAGATTTTACGTCCATTTTAACAATATTTCAATTATATCAGGACGATGGGAGGATGATAATGAAAAGCTGTGTACAATGGAACCCCGTTTATGGTAGGAAAGATTTCCGCTTCCAGCGGGTCTCGAACCCAGGAACACTACAGTCAGTGGCCATAAGTAGTTCATCAAATTCCGAATTTCCATTGACTTACGGGTATTTCCGAGTTTACTTTTACAGTTTTTGTGTGTTTAGAAATCAAATTATTGTGGTGAAACTTGTATGAAAATGATGAAAAATAAACTTGACACTGAAACATAATTTATCAAACTCGATAAATATTATTTAATAAGAATGTGGCTGTTTAAAAATGATAAAAAAATCTGAAAAGCTTCTTTTGTATTGACGTCAAAATATAACCGAAAAGTAACACCACTAGGTTTCGGACAGCTACATCTTCCATGTCAGCCAGTAATGAAACTCTTGTGTAACTCTTGTGTAAATCGATTCAATAATCTCATTTTACGAATACGTTTTTGATTTTTAATTTTAAATTGCATGAACAGAAGCAGAGTATATAATTACTTGCACTGAAAAATGCATTAAAGTCAATGGGAATTTGGATTTGATTAAAAATTTATGGCCACTAACTGTAGATCAGCAGGCAGCGCTTAACCGACTGAACTGTCGGAGGAAAGACTGCTACCATCCGAGCGGGAGAAAAGACAGTGACTATATAGCAAATTTTTAATAATCAGGTTCCTGCGGAGCGCGGGGAGGGTGGATCTCAGGTTGTTGGGGGATTAAGTGAAATACTACTATCGTAATGCAGGAAGTTTTTCTATACATGTATAATGTTTTTTTCCTTCACATTGAATAGGCTTAAATTATTTCAGAAAATGTTTATCTGTTGAATAAAAGGATGTTATTTTGTCGCGTCGAAAATATGCCAAACTGCACACACCATACCCAATAGTGAAAAAATAAATAAATAAATAAAAACGTAGCAGACACTGCTTCAGTATCCAGTTCCATTTAAGTTATTCCCTGTTTTAACATGGGAAATGCCAACCTTTCCAATCTAGAAGCGGGGAATCTTTAGCCACTTTTCGGGGGGAGAGGGGGATGTTTGATTTGGGGCGGGAGCTGTGGGGAGGGGGAAGCACTTTACGCGGAAAAAACACTGTCTAGTCCATTTTCCTATGGCAAAAATTTTCGTGGGGAGGGGAGTGGGTGAAGAAAGATAGAAAATGTAAAACTACCATATCTGTGGGGAAAATCAGCTACAACACCAGGTATCGTATTTTTCGGGGTATTCTACAACCGGAAGATCATAGCCGTTTTTCTGGGGTGGGAAAAAGGGGGCGGGGAATGGGTTTATGATAGAAGAAGAAGAAGCGTTTCCGTCACCTTCGGACAACGGCCGTTTGGTTTCGTCTGCTGTGGGGATCGAACCCTGTCTTGTAGTAGCAGTGTACGCCGGATAAAAACTCTTGATAAAGTAAATAAGATCTAGAATACACAAATGATAGGCTGGTTGTTTGAGAGATTGATCGCAGTAATATATGAAAAGTTGCCGCACAGAGGATCAGTGCTTCTTTGCTTTTATACTTTTCAATGAAATTTAGAGATTTCTTGGTGAAATCGAAACTGATAAACTGATAAATTATCACCTTAGATTTCACTGTTTCAAAAATAGGATTTTGTGAAATAGTTTCATTTATTTGTTGATTAACTGATAAAACCTTTTCCAGCTTGACATCAATTAAGTCACGCATGTTTGCACGTCATTACGACGTTAATGCCAAAGTAAAATTGTTAGTGCACGCGACGTCAGGCCGCCTTAGTCTCCAAAAGGCAATCTTTTATAGCAAAGGGGAAGGTGGGGGTGAAAGGGGGGGGGGGGGGGGCTATAAGGCCCTTTTTCTGCCCAAGAGCAAAATGTGTTTTTTTCAGCTGATGATTAGCCTATAGTGTCCGCTATATTGAATCAATGGTGGTTAAGCTCCGTAAGCGCTACTTTTGGAATAATGGGGTTATTAAAGTGGGTGGGGTAAATCAGTATCAACCAGGGGAGTCACATTATAGGCAATATTTCTCCTTCAACTTTAATGGCATTCATAAATACCTTCCTTTATAAGTTGAAGTAATGGTTTTGGTGACATCTTTTACCAAATTCTTTCTTTGAAAGTAAAATCTTATGTCTGCAGAATTTCTTTTAGAGACACTGTCAATTTTCATTAATTTTGGTACTTTGAATTCAATATATTCTACCATATCTCAAGAACCAGTGGATGACCTTACCGAACTAACATGGGTTCACCGTTGGGAGAGTGCAAACTGTTGATAAAATTTTGGTGACCTTGACCTTTGTTTCAATGTCACAGTAAGACTTATAACGTCAATTTTAAGTCAAGTTTGACCATTGTCTACACATTAGCTCCTGAACTGATACGAACTCATGACTAAAGTGGCCTAAATTAAACATTATGATGAATTAGAGCACTGGGTATGATCAAATGGCCATTACAACATCTTCAAGGCCAAGGTTAGACTAGACATAGTTTAATCAAAGATCTCACACAGCTAGTAAGAATAAATTTAACAAACATGTATGTTTTTATTTGTAAATCAAAGCTTAATATGCATATAATGACCTTGACCTTGATTTGAAGGTCACCAGTACATTCAGAAGCTCATTATTTCACAATAGACTTTTCTATATAGCTGTTACTGTTATCTGGCTGGATGCTGCTTGCTGCATTAGTTGTTGCTTTTTTTTCACTTTTTTTTTACTTCTTTACATTTCATAGCCATCCCATTGTGTGTTTACGTTATATAGAATTCACACCTTACTTTAATGTGTGTATTAATCTTCATGTCATTGCCTATAACTTTGTATTTTACATATGTACGGGGAGGGCCGTAATTAATGTTGTTAGAACTTGTGGCCCAACCCAATTGCTGTACAGATTATTTGGCAATAAAATATGTTTAAACTTTAATTTCTATAACCTTTAAGTTTAACCCAGTTCTGTTTCATTACGTTTGGCTAATACTGACCTTCAGACCAAGGTCAAGGTCATTCTATGCACATTATTGATTTTCAAATGAAAACACTCAGTTTTGGTACATTTCTGCCGACTGATTGTGTGAAATCTATGACTCAACTCCGTTTAGTCTAACCTTGACCTTGACCTTAAAGATGATGTCATGGCCATTTAATCATGACGCCATGGCCATTTAATCATAACTAGTGCTCTAACTCCTTATAATGTTTGATTTAGGCCAATTTGGGCACAATTTCATACCAGTTCAGGAGCTAATGTGTAGACAATGGTCAAAACTTGACTTAAAATTGACGTTATAAGTCTTACTGTGCCCTTGAAACAAAGGTCAAGGTCACCAAAATTTAATCAACAGTTTGCACTCTCCCAATGGTGAGCCCATGTTAGTTTGGTAAGAAGTCATCCATTGGTTCTAGAGATATGGTAGAATATATTTGAAAATTGAAAGTGTCTCTAAAATAAAATTTTGCAGACATAAAATTTTACTTTATAAAGTAGAATTTGAGAAAAGATGTCACCAAAGACATTTCTTCAACTTATGAAGGAAGATATTTATGAATGCCATTAAAGTTGAAGGAGAAATATAGCTAATAATGTGACTCCCCTGGTTCATGCTGATTTACCCCACCCACTTTAATAACCCCATTATTCCAAAAGTAGCGCTTACGGAGCTTAAGCACCATTGATTCAGTATGGCGGACACTATAGGCTAATCATCAGCTGAAAAAAAAAACATTTTGCTCTTGGGCAGAAAAAGGGCCTTTTAGCCCCCGCCCCCCCCCCCCCCCCCCCGCCCCCCACCCCCACCCTTCCCACCCCACCCCTTTCTTGAGATCTGTTCATCAAAATGAGATTTTAAGCTATTTTCAAGTTGCACGTTTACAACCAATTTCATACCCAGTAGACACGCTGGACGTATCATATTTGAGGAGATTGTTTGAAATTGTCACAGTATGAGAGACCAGGGTCAAAGAATGACCTTCACCTCTTGTACATATGAATCTTCATGTACTCAATAAGATGACTGTACATACCAATTTTCAGGTGAAAATCTTGAACAGTTTCTCAGAAATCTTATGTTCTAGAATTTTCCCATATAAAAGCTTCAGAAAGCAAATTTGACCTTCCCGTAAAAAAGGCCAAGGTCAACCTTATGTCATAATTTTAACAATCTTAGTAGTACTCCTGTACTTGATGGTACATACTAAGTTGCAAGGCCATCGGCCTATTGGTTTGGATAAGAAATTTTTTAAAGGTTTTTACCATATATGGGCGTGGCGACCATGTTGGTTACGTGAATAGGACCGTTTGAACAAATTTTCGTTCCCCCGCCCCCTAGAGCCTCTACATGAAATTTGGTTACAATTGGCCCAGTGGCTTTTGAGGAGATATGTGAAATTGTTGAAATATAAGAGACCAGGGTCAAATGTCAAAGAATAACTTTGACCTCGTGTACGCATAAATTTTCATGTACTCATTAAGATGACTGTATATACCAATTTCCAGTGGAGCAGTGGTAGTATGCCCGACTCATGATCGAAGGGGCCCGAGTTCGAATCCCACCAGTGCCCTAGCGTTGTGACCTTGAGCAAGTCACATATCCACAGCTCAGCTTGTATATATGTATATAGTCTTATCAAGTCGCAATAAAAATTCTACAGAGCTTATGTAAGTTGTTAATCAAATTAAGCGACTATAAATAAAGATTATTAAAATGGTAATCTACTATCATCTATAAGTCCAGTGTGTCTCTCCAATGGTATACTGCTGTCACCTATGGACCCTTTACCTGTCCCTGTAGTATTCTATTGTCATCAGAATACCTGGGTCTTCCACTAAGGTACTCTGTTCTCACCTACATACCTTTTATCCGTCCTTGAAGTACTCTGCTGTCACATAAATGCTAAATATTTGTCCGTATGGTACTCTACTCAACCCTCTAGGTCCAGCGTCTGTCGAAGCAGCACTCCGCTATAGGACTGTGTCTGCCCGTGTCTCAACTATATGCCCCAGTGTCTATCCCTAAGGTAAGCTCCCGTCAACAGTATCTATCCATAAGTTACTCTGTCACTTTAAAGGCCAGGTGTTTATTCCTGAGGTTCTCTACCGTCACAGGTCTACGAGCCTAGTCTCTACACGGAGGGCCTCTACTGTCACTTATAAGTCCATTACTTTATCCTGTGTCCCTGATAGGGCTGGGAGGGTAGATATTTTGTACCCGGGTACCCGAGTCCCTATTACCCACAGGAAGAGAATGTAAATGTAGGATTGTCTAGCTCTTATATAATACACCAAAAAAGGTTTTGCATCATAACTGCTGTTGATACAAGGCGATCACACTAAACATTGCTCTATTTGCTTTGAATTTTATTGAATGGATTTTTATACACTAGATAGTAATAAGCATTCGGGTAACGGGTAGTAAATTTGTACCCGGGTAATTGCTTCACCCGACCCGACCTCGGGTACCCGGGTACTCGTCCCAGCCATAGTCCCTGAGGCACTCTTCTGACACCTATAGACCCAGTATCTACCCCTACGGTGCCCTTCTGTCAGATTTCGGACCTGTGCTTACTCCTGAGGTCCTTAATGGTAACCTTTAGGTCCAGGATCTATGCACAAGCATAGTATTGACCCCTGGTACTCTACTATAGGACTGTTTTTACCCGAGATTTAATCTACAGTCACCTACATATGCCCAGTCGCAATCTCTAAGACGATGTCCTGTTATCTAGTCACAGTGTCAATCTGTCTATACTACCCATAGGGCCATAGTCTATCCAAAAGATATTCTATAGTTACCGGAGGTACTGGACATATTGACCCGTTGGGATACAGGACTTGTACTGGCCACTATAGGCCCAGTGTCTATACCTGAGGCACTATCCTGTCAGCGACAGGCACAGTGTCTATCTCTGAGATACTCTACTATCTGCAATAGGCACATTGTCTAGCTCTGCTATGCTCTCTTGTCACCCTAGGGCATTTGTCTATTCCTGAGGTACACCACTGTACTAATAAAGTCTCGTCCTTCCCTGAGGTACTCCAGAGTTATATTTCTGAAGATTTTCTTTAGTTAAAACAATATTTTATTCAACTGTCATTCAGAGTACAATTTTCATGACAATGATATGGTCGAAAGCTCATGGCTTTGTTTAGACCATTTCCTAAGGCATAGCCAATGGTATAGACACTGCGCTCAGTGCCTATCCCTGAGGTATCGTTATTTCACCAATAGATCCAGTAACTATCTATAGCATTCTATACTGTCATCAATTCTCCAAATGTCAATCCCTAAGGTTCTCTACTGTCATCCATAGGGCCAGGGTTGTACCTAAGGTACAGACCCACTGTGTGTCCCTAGGTACTGTAATGTTAGCTTTGAACCCTTTGGTTATCACTAAGGTACTTTACTGCCACCTATAGGCCCTGTGCCTATCATTGAAGTACACTTATGTCACCTATATGTCCGTTTCTCCGCGTGAGGTGAGATATTCTTTAAAACCTCCATTCCCCCTGTTTATCTCTGGTGTGCTCTACTGCCTCCTCATATTGCACAGTCTATCACCGAGGTACGTTATGGTACCTACAGTCCAGGTGTCTATCAGTGAGGCTTCCTGTTGTCAACTGTAGGCCCAGTGCCTAACCCGAACCTGAGGTACTCTCATAACATCTAAAGGCCCATTGGCTATGCCTGAGGTATTCTACTGACCTATGCGCCCAGTGCCTATCCATGCGGTATCCTAATTTCATCCATAGGTCCATTAACTATCCATAACGTACTCTACTGTCATCTATTTTCCAAGTGTCAATTCCTGAGGCACTCTACTATCATCTTTAGGTACCTGTACTAAGATATGTACCTACTGACCACTCAGGAGCAGGATCTGTACTGTCCACTATAGGTCCAGTTGCTTTGCCGGAGGCACTACTCTGTCAGCGATAGGCACAGTCTCTATCCTTGAGGTACTCTACTGGCCCCAACAGGCCCATTGTCTAACTCTTCAGTACTCTTCTGTAACCGCAGGAAATTTGTCTATTCCTGAGGTGCACTACTGTTACTTATAACCCACTCCTCTTTTCCTGAGGTACTCTAGAGTCATCTTTAGGCCCAGTGGTATTCCTAAAGGTATTCTCTATAACCTATAGTCCCCTTGTTTATCTCTAGTGTACTCAACTGCCACCTAGTAGTGCACAGTCTATCCCCGAGGTACTCTATGTTACCTTCAGTCCCAGTGTCTAGCCCTGAGGCATGCGGCTGTCAGCTGTAGTACAAGTGCCTTATCCTAACTTGAGGTACTCTGATAACATTTAAAGGCCCAGTGGCTATGCCTGTGGTACTCTAGTGACCTATACGCCAGTGTCTATCCCTGAGGTTTCCTATTTTCACCCATTGGTCCAGTAACTAGCCATAACATACTATACTGTCATCCATTTTCCAAGGTCTCTCTAAGGTTTTCTACTATCACTTTAGGTCCAGTGTCTGACCTTAGGTACTGTAATGTCAGCTTTGAATCCTTTGGTTATCACTGAGGTACTCTACTGTCACCTATAGCCCTGTGCATATCATTGATGTACACTTATGTCACCTAAACGTCAGTTTCTCCGCATGAGGTAACTTTCTGTCACTTATATACCATGTATCTATCCTTCAAGTTGTCCAAGAGACCGTGCGCCTATCCCTTAGGCACCCTGCTGTCACAGTGTATATATCCCTGAGTTACCATATCACCTTTAGATGCAGTGTGTATCCCCGAGGTACATCTGTCACCGATACCCCAGTGTCATTTCATGACGTACTCATGTATCACATAAAGGGTCATTGTCTATACCTGAGATATTTATAGGCATAGGTTTTAATCCCTGAGGTGCACTACTGTTTCTTACATCTTCTTTCTACCCCTTAGATAATCTACTCTCACCCATATGTCTTGTGCGTATCCCTAAGGTATACAACTTTCATCTCTAGGCCCAGAGGTATTCGCCCATCACCAGAGATACAGTGTATATCCCTAATAAGCTTTAATGTCACCATAAGGTCCAGTCATCCCTTAGTTACACTGTTGTTACCGTAGGCACAGTGTCAATTCCTAAGGTGTTCTACTGTCACCCATATGCCTTGTGCATATCCCTAAGGTACACTAATGTCACCTACAGGCCCATTATCTATATCTGAGGTACTCTTCTGTCACCTATAGATCCAGTGCCTATCCACGAGTTACCTCAATCTTACTTTAACTCCCAGTGTTTATCCCTGAACACTCTTTTGTCAGTCATGAACTTTGTGCTCATCCCTAAGGAACTTTTCTACCACCAATAGGCTTAGTTTGTATCCCTGATGACCTTATATGTTACCACAGGCATGCGGTACTCTACTGTCGCCTTCCTCCGACCCAGTGTTTATCCTCGAGATATTCCATTGTCGCCTACGGGAACAGTGTGTATCTCTGTCTCTCATGAACTTTAATATCAATTTCAGGATCAGTTTCTGCTCTCATAACATCTAAAGGCCCATTGGCTATGCCTGAGGTATTCTACTGACCTATGCGCCCAGTGCCTATCCATGCGGTATCCTAATTTCATCCATAGGTCCATTAACTATCCATAACGTACTCTACTGTCATCTATTTTCAAAGCGTCAATTCCTGGGGCACTCTACTGTCACCTTTAGGTACCTGTACTAAGATATGTACCTATTGACCCCTCAGGAACAGGATCTGTACTGTCCACTATAGGTCCAGTTGCTTTGCCGGAGGCACTACTCTGTCAGCGATAGGCACAGTCTCTATCCTTGAGGTACTCTACTGGCCTTAATAGGCCCTTTGTCTAACTCTTCAGTACTCTTCTGTAACCGCAGGAAATTTGTCTATTCCTGAGGTGCACTACTGTTACTTGTAACCCACTCCTCTTTCCCTGAGGTACTCTAGAGTCATCTTTAGGCCCAGTGGTATTCCTTAAGATATTCTCTATAACCTATAGTCCCCATGTTTATCTCTGGTGTACTCAACTGCCACCTAGTAGTGCACAGTCTATCTATGTCACCTATGGGCCCAGTATCTATCCCTAAGTTACTCTCTAGCTCCAGTGTCT
Source organism: Ctena decussata (assembly GCA_963989385.1). Classification (NCBI taxonomy): domain Eukaryota; kingdom Metazoa; phylum Mollusca; class Bivalvia; order Lucinida; family Lucinidae; genus Ctena; species Ctena decussata. The sequence continues at coordinate 17,393,883 of OZ022511.1, forward strand.
TTCTCGTAGGTGTCTGTATGTCATTTATGGGCCTAATATCTATCCCTTCGTTACTGTTATGCCACCAATGAGACCTGTTCCTAACCATGAGATACTCTTCTGTCACCAATTACCCGTGTATTAATTCCGTTGGAATTTCATGCCACCTATAGACCGGTTGTATTTCCCATAGATACGCAACTGTCACCAATATGAAATACATGATTGTATGCATATCCCTGCTATCATTTATAGGCCCAGTGCCTTTCCATGAGGTACTCATATGTCGCCTACCGGCTCAGTGTCTATCCTTTGCGGTGCTCTTATACCACCTATGACCCCTATGACATGGGGAACTCTACTCTCATCTTCAGACCCTGTACATATCCCCAAGGTACGCAGGTGTTTACTTTACGCCAAGTATATATCTGTGACGTAGTCTGCTGTCGCATACAAGCCCAGTGTCTATAATGGAAGGCACTAACCATCATCCGTTGCCCAGTGCCTATCCCTGAGGTACTTTGATGTCAACCATACGTCTAGTGTCTACCCTGACTTACTCTCTTGTCACCTTAGGCCCAACATTTATCCCTGAGGTACTCTACTATCCATATTAGGTCTCGTGTCTATCCCTTTAGCATTCACTCTCACCTATAGGCAGTGTACCTATCCCTTAGATACTCTTTTGACACCTACAGGATCAGTGTTTCTCCTTAATGTCACCTATAAGCTTAATGTCTCTACCCGAGGTACTTTTCTGTCACTTACACCCACAGCGTCTATGCCTGAGACTGTCACATGTAGGCTCCATGCTTATCTCTGATGTACTCTACTGTCATTTATAGGCACTGTGTCTTTTCCCGAGGTACTCTGGTGTCGCCTACAGGCCATGAGTCTTTAGATGGGGTATTTTCTGTCACCTACATTCTCATTTGTATGCCTGAGACTGTCACAAGTAGGTCTAGTGTCTATCCCTGAAGTATACAACTTTCACCTATAGAATATTAACAATATGCCCAGTGTCTATCCCCAAAGTGTTCTTTAGTCTCATATGAGCCTAAATGTAAGAGTACCACCCCAGGAATAGACTTCGGCCTACAGTTGGCAGTAGACTGAAACATAGACCGACAGTGTGCTAATGGTGATAGCTGAGTACAGGTAGGACAGACAGCGGTGCCATAGTAAAAGTAGAATTCTTCAGGAACATATTACGGATTATATTTTATTTACATCCTTTGAGATCGGAGGATAGATTCTGAGAAATCTAGATCATCGTCTTTTATATTATTTGGATCCTTTTGAAACTAATCAGTCTTTGAAACGACTGCCCAATTAAAATTAAGAAATTACAGTATGCTTTTTCTGGTTTCCTTACCAGATATTGTCAGGGTCACTGACGAGGCTTTATTAGCCGAAACTACGTAGTCCAGCCCATGTTCCTACTTCTGTATGTATTCTCTGCTCTTGAAGGAACTTTTTAAGATTTTAATTTTACCTCACTGCAGCTGGTGTTGTGCCGTGTGGAGGCCGTAAAAAGTCTCCCCGTACATCATCCATAGTGCAGATTATATTTTATTTACATCCTTTGAGATCGGAGGATAGATTCTGAGAAATCTAAAGTTTGAGGTCGATGAAGACTATTATTCTAGATCATCGTCTTTTATGTTATTTGGATCCTTTTGAAACTAATTAGTCTTTGAAACGACTGCTCAATTAAAATTAAGAAATTACAGTATGCTTTTTCTGGTTTCCTCACCAGATATTGTCAGGGTCACTGACGAGGCTTTATTAGCCGAAACTACGTAGTCTGGCCCATGTTCCTACTTCTGTATGTATTCTCTGCTCTTGAAGGAACTTTTTAAGATTTTAATTTTCGATATACATGGGTCTTTAGATGACAAAGGAGAACTTAAAGCATATAGGTGATAGTACATGTAACATAGCACGGGACAGACATCGGACGCGTAGCTTAAAGGGTTGTTAGGACCTTGGATAAACATACAGCTTCCAACTATGGTTTGATGGCTGGATTTGGATTTTGATTGTTTCAGTTCCTGGTCTTTGCATACTTTTTACTTTTAAACTGTTACCTTTGGGCTGAGCATACAAAGGTAACAAACTGATGGCATGACATTCTTCGATGTACGGAATCTCTTTCGTAGCGTTCTTACATGTCACCCGCACTGGAACTGATTACAGAAAAAGTTCGTATCGAATACCAGAAATAGTCAAACTGTAGATAAGCAGACCTCCGCGTAAGTCTGTCAGAAATATTACCAGTCATGGCTGTGTGCTGTGATATGTTTCGTCTGAGAAGCCTTAGCCGCCATTTTTCTAAGCTTTTGATTGTTTAGCAACACTGGCGAATGCGCACTCAACCCTCACAATGACATATGATTGTGTATTTATTCACATTCGCCACACATTTGCTACACAATATATTGCTTTGTGCCAAACAATATTTTATGAACACTCGTTATGTGAAATGCAGGCTCAAGTTTTAGTTCTGTCTGCAGCTTATCAATTGTTGCATCTTTTTGTTGCAGGATGATTGGAGGAAAAAGGCACGAAATAGACTACCGGGTCCCCTGGACGATGATGTTTACGATTTGATTCTACAGGTTTTGCAAGGGAAAATCAAAATGTCGGACATAAAAAAGAAAGACCGGAAATCGTATCATAGGAAAGCCTACAGACGTTTACAAACTGGCGCTTACAGCATTCAGAATGTCCAGAATCCGTTGGCTGGTTCGAAGGAAATAAAACTTATACATACCCAGTCTTCTAAAATAGTTGTGAAAAAGTCAGAAATCCCAGAAATGGTTAAAAAGGTATCACAACAAACAAGGGGAGAAGGGGCAAAGAAGATCAGGAAACGATTGACTGCAAACTATGCAAGTGTAAGCCAGCAACGAATCCAAAGAGAACTGAACAGAGATCCTGCTCAACAGCGTAGATACCCTTTATTTAAAAACATGGCACCCCTTCGACCTGTTAAATCATCAAATGTTATGGTTCGCAATCAGATCGACTTAGTCGACTTTAGAAATATTGCAGTAACCATTGACGATCAAAAGTTCCAGTGGGTTTTATCTGTAATGGATCTTTATAGCCGTTTTGTTTGGCTACGCGCGCTACAAACCAAGTCATCAGATGAAGTTGCCATGAAACTGCAAGATATCTATAGCGAGTTTGGCACTCCTAAATATTTACAATCTGATCAAGGACGAGAATTTAAGGGTGCAGTTGAAAGGCTCTGCAGATCGCTGAATATTAAAATTATACACTCCAGTGCGTATCATCCCCAGTCACAGGGAAAAATAGAAAGATCTAACCGGACGTGGAAGCAAAAAATCCAAGACGACCTTCTACGTTTGGAAGATGGCCTTTGCTGGCTAGATTTTCTCCCAAGATACCAAAAAAATTTACAACGAAGCGCAACACGAAGCCCTCGGACCTTTCAGTCCCTTTGAAATTTTTTATGGCAGGCAATCAAGAAGTGATCAGGATATCTTAGTTCTAGGTAAAGATTGTTTAGACAGCGAGGCTATTTTTGAAGTTGAGGAGAGACAGGAGAATGATCCAACCCTAAGATGGCCTAGCAGCTCTGATGACGATGCAGAGGACATAGATGATTTGATCGTCCATCTGAAGTCTATGAAGGAAGTACGAAAAAAAGCAGAATCGAATTCGGAAAAAGCATCACAAGGAATGATAAAAAGGAATCTTAGAAAGAATCCACCTTCACGGTATGAAATTGGAGATGTTGTTATCGTGCAAGTGAAACGAAAAGACAATAGATTAAAAAAGGGTTCTACTAATTTAACAGTACCTAGAGTCTGTAGGGGGACAATTACAGAGGTAAACTATACAAATTATAGGTACAAAGTGAAAACAGATGAGGGGAAGCATGTCTGGTTTAAAGTCAATCAGATAACATCACTCACTAAAGAAGAAGAGAACTTTCGGCAACGGGTTCAAAATGGAAAAGCAAAATGTAGCTGTAAAGCACAGGGTTGTGATAAAAACTATGAACAAAACTGTGCGAACAAAATGAGCCGAATGTGTTGTTTTTGTGTTGGAGAAAAGCCGTGTTTCTTTCATTTATCTACACTCTCATCACCATCGGATCTCAATTTTTTGTTACGAATGAAAACTATGGAAAAAAAGAAACTGTCTTCCGGCTCTGACTACGACAATTTAATAAGAAATGCTTTGGAGTTTGGACTAATAGAACGAGGCACGACACCAGCGGACGGTAATTGCATGTTCCATTGTCTGTCTGCTCAGCTGTCAGAAATACTTCATCGAAGGATCTCACACTCAGATGTAAGAAAAGAGTGTGTAAACTTTTTAAGAGAAAATCCCCGAACTACAGACGGAACGCCTTTGTCCAACTTTGTGATAGGCAATAATCTAGAATCTTACCTTGTCAACATGGAAAATGGAGCTTGGGGTGACAATCTGATGATGTTCGCCGCCAGTCATGTTTATGGTGTAGGAATAATGGTAGTCTCGAGCCTCGGCGACAGGGCAACACAGTTCATTCATCGTACGAGCGTTGAAATGACAACAGAAGAATCAGCAAGAGACATGATACTTCTCGGACATTTGGCAGAGAGCCATTATATTTCTTTAGAGCCTCTTCAGAGACTAAATTATCAATCGGATTCTGAAGGTGAAAATTCTAGACAAGAATTCACTGCAGAGTCGATATTGGCAGGAAGCTCAGAGCCTTTATCAATGCACACCCGTAATGTACATAATGGTGTGACTCGCTCGAGTAACAACATCGATCTGTCCGAAATAGAAGAAGAAATCAGAAATTCCATTATCAGTGAAACGTCAGGAAATGAAGACGACAACACCATTAATCATTTCAGAGATATCAGACAAGAAGGCACTATTCCAGTTTGCCTTAATAATGCTCGAGTGATCATGTTTCTAACGTATATGGAGTCAAAAGGGAGACAATACAAGCATTTTAACAGTGCTTATGGGTCGTTTGTTTGTGTACCTGAAGAGGACATGGCTACATTTGACGAAAAATCGTTATACATGGAGGCTGGCAAAACATATCGACTCGACTTGAAACCGTTTCGTTTCTGGTTAGCAAATGTGTGCCCAAACGAAAGACGGGTTAATATGACATTCAACAACCACGACGTGGTTGAAATTCCTGCCGATATTGTGGAGTCGTTTGACACGTGGTACGATCAATTAAGACTGAGAATAAGTCTCGCGTTGAATCAGTGATAATTTATAAACCGAGTTTTAGGCCAGAGATACTAAGTAACGTGTAACCTTATATGTAAATTAGATCTCTGAGCATTCAAGGGCACCATGATCATTGAAATCACTTTGTTACAAAATATCAAAGAAAACTAGTGAATTCACTGTATACTTTAGAATTCACAATTCAAAGTTTTCTAAAATGGAAAATATATACTAGTCAATGTTTACACTTCGAAGGTCCTATCCCATACTTCAAACTTCATATAAACAGTCAATTCTACAAAATTAATAGTTCACAGTTCATGCGTCACATAAGCAGTTCAGAGTCGATATCATGTCACCTTTCATAGTTTACACATTTCATTTTATATTTTACAGTTCATAGTTCATACTTCATACTTCACATAAGCTCAAAGTTTATACGTCACTGTCTACAATATAATACATGCATTCGTCACAATTTTGACCTATGAACTATGAAGTGTTGACTTTTAGAAGAACTGCAAAATATAAACAGCGACGTATGGACGATGAAAAAAGCAGTATGAAAAAGTCTGAATTATAAAATGCAAAGTATAAGCTCTGAACTGTAAAGAGTGAGGCGAAAACGATGAACTTTGAAATGTAAACTCAGAAGTGTTAACTGTTACCTCAAAAGTATGAATTCTGAAAATCACGTATGAATGTGAACTAAGAACTGTGAACTACAAGGGGTGAATAGTGCACTGCGGTGTATGAATTGTATAACATGGACTTTGAAGAATATACTGTGAAATGTAAGTGATGAACTCTGAAGAGAGAAACTTGAATCGTTAAGTATGAAGTGTTAACTGTCAACAATGAACTATGAAGTATGAATTATGAACTTTGTAGTCTTAGTTGCAGTATGAAGTATTAGCTCTGAATTATGAAAATGAATGTCTTAAATAACTTTTTTTCCCTTTAAAGAATTATGGAAGTAAACTTTGAACTGTGAGCTATAAACTGTGCATTGTGAATTATTCAGTCATGTTGAAAGCTATATGTGTGACCTCTGAATCGTAAAGCATGAATTATAGAGGTATTACAATAAGTAATGTTTTATCCAAAGTATACTCGCAAATTTTATTAAGTAGGTTGAATAAATGGTCAGAGAAATTTGAGATCTTGGCTAAAAATCAGTTTGGTTTTCAAAAAGGAAAATCTACAACTGATTGCATTTTCATACTGCACTCTATAATCACAAAAGTGCTCAATTCGAAAGAAAAATTATATTGTATTTTCATAGATTTTGAAAAGGCCTTCGATAAAATTGATCGATTAAAGTTATGGAATAAACTTATTATGCAACACGTTAGTAGCAAAATGGTACGAGCGTTGAAGGCTATGTATTCTACTGTTAGGGCATGTATTCGACATAACCGGTCGTATTCGGATTTCATCGATTCCAATTTTGGTGTGAAACAGGGCGATCCTAGTTCGCCGATGATTTTCTTGATGTTCATTAACGATTTAAACGAGAATATTAACAATGATCTAGAAGGCATTTTTACTTTAAACGAAATTAAACTATTTCTTTTGCTCTACGCAGACGACCAAGTCGTCTTCGGAAAATCACCCGAATCTGTGCAAGCTATGTTATTAGACATTGAAAATTATTGTAATACATGGGGTCTAAAAATAATAAACACTTTAAAAACCAAAGCAATGATTTTTTAGAAAGGCCGGCACACAACGTATGACTTTTATTTAAATAATACAAAACTCGAAGTGGTTAATTCTTTCAAATATCTTGGTGTATATCTCTTCAAAAATGGAAATTGGCATCGCACGCAAAAATGTATTGCCGATCATGCATTATACGCTCTACATAATCTTTTTTCAGTTTTTAATGAAGTAGAAATATCAACGTCTCAAAAATGCAAATTGTTCGATTCTCTCGTTGCTTCTGTTTTAAATTATTGCTCAGAAATCAGGGGATATCACGAAGCTAAAGATATTGATATAATTCACACTAAATTTTGTCGTAAGGTTTTATGTGTGAGACAATCTACGAATTTATGTAGCCTTTACGGTGAATTAGGACGATTTCCGTTTTACGTAATGAGAAAAATAAACATGATTCGCTATTGGTTAAAATTGTTAAATATGAACGAAACTTCTCTACCCAAAACAGTATACTCAATGCTTAAAAATGATGATGACAATGGAATTAATTATTCTGGTTTAAAATGGGCTTTCAATATAAAAACTATACTTGAAACACATGGTCTAGGTTATCTATGGTATAATCATAATTCAGACTCTGTTCCATTTCCAATCATACGACAACGCATATTAGACAATTATCAAAGTTGGTATGCTGAAGTAAATCATTCACCTAGGCTTGTGTCATATTGCTGTTTCAAACATGATTTTAGACAAGAACAATATCTCGATTTTATTACTGAAAAAAAGTATAGAATTGCGCTGAGTAAATTCCGTATTTCAGCACATAATCTTGCAATTGAAAAAGGACGCCACGAAAATATTCCACGCACTGAACGAAAATGTAAAAACTGCAATCTCAACGTCATAGAAAATGAAAATCACTTTTTATTAGTGTGTCCTCGATATAGTGAGCTTAGACGGAAATATTTTTCTTCTTATTATTGCCATTGGCCAAATCTTAATAAATTTGATAATCTAACGACCTCAATGTCTAGAAAAGTTTTGTTAAACGTAGGAAAATTTTTATATCATGCTGAAGATTTAAGAGAATAAATTTAGCAGACGTTATGTATTTTATTGCACTCAAAATTACAACATCTAATCCAAAATTTACGTGGTATTAGTATAATGTTGTTATGATATGCATATAGAAACATTCACGTAGATAGGATAATATAACTAGTTTTTACGTTATGATCCACCGGTCACACAGACTTTATCAGCATTGACTCAACGTTGATTCAGCGTTATAACGTTTAATCAACGTTTATTCAATGTTGATTCAGGGCTGTGTACCTGCTGGGGACTCTCAGTAGTACGCTGTTGTTTGGTTAGCATATGCAGGAATTTTATTGTTGTACATTTAAATATCTTGTCATTCGCATGAATACTCTTTTGCTTCTCTGTAAATGTTCATCTCACTTTTGCTTTGTAGGCTATAAACATTGAAAAGTGTTTAATGCTGAATAAAGTATTCTGTATTCTGTCTTCTGAATTAAACTTTGAAGTGTGATGTTTGAACAGTGGGTTCACCGCCGGAGGATATCAAAACCTTGCGTAATCATTATTTTAGTCCCCGTTTAGTTTAAATGACTGTTTATGAGGTTTCTTGGCATGTTAAAGCATGTTTGCCTTAGCAAAGAAACAATTAATTTGATACACGCTTGTCAATTGAAGATATTTGTTTTTGTTGCATTAGTTTTTCTATATACTAACTTGGCAAGGATATGCCGAAATACGCTTTGCGACATTAACTTTGACATAGATTCCTCGTTAAAGCACCCAAACAACAATGTCAGGGGTTACTTAGGCCGCCATTAATTTTCTATGGTAACCACAGAGAGCCATTATTTACATGACGGTAGGTATTCCTGGAAGCACGGTGAAATTCATAGTAAAATTTATTGTCAAACACAAGCTGCCAAAATAGATTGCCTTTCTTATTATTTATTCATATTTTATGTATAGTCTGCGTAGCTAAACTGTGGTAGACTGCTTATCTTCGTATCACTTTACCATGTCTAAGTATGCTCAATCACGTCGTTTACATGTGTGTGTGTGTGTGTGTGTGTGTGTGTGTGTGTGTGTGTGTGTGTGTGTGTAATCGCATCTGACTATTTTTCGTAACAGTCCCGGGAAACTATGAGGGTACATGTATCGGCTTCTTTTCGGCTCATCTGATCCGAAGGCTCATCGATGAATCATAGGATAGGCGGGCCTTCATCGTCCATCCTTCATCGTCGTCGTCAACACTTGTTAAATATCTTCACCTCAGAAACTACTATGCACATAGAGCCTCCTTGGGACCTGGAAACGAACGTTTGCCCAAATGATCCTGGTCACACTGCAGATATTGCCACCATGCAAATATTAGGTAAAACCGTTAAAAAATGTTTTGTTTTGTTTTCTTTGGATCCAGTTGGCCGACTCGTGGTTGGTTGGTTGGTCAGTTGGCTGTTTGGGGTTTAACGGCCCTTTAAGACAGCATTTCAGTCTGTATCGGGCCATCTCCCAGAGAGGGGGCGAAAGAAAAGAGAAACGATAGACGAGAAAAAAAATCCAAACAACTCTCCCCAGTACCAACTGCAAGCACAGTAGGCTCTTGCTCCAGTCTTATTCAAATAAGTACAACACCCCGGCACTGGAAGTTATAACCAGCACCGTCGTTCGACCACCACCCACCCGACTCGTGGAAACTTGATGTATTGAGTTCGATTACTACCAATCTTGCTCAAGTGATCCCTAGCCTGACATAACTTTTTTTGCTAAACGTCAGTTTTGGTTCCTTAATTTCTACATGAAGTTATCTTATATGTGAAAAGGCTCCCCCGACACTATTCACTAATTGTCGTTTACTCTCTTTCTCTCTGTTTAAAACGTCTGAGATTTTTCCAAAGTGGTCTACTTATATCCGCAAAGAAATGATGTCTTTGCCAAATATGGCAGCGGCCTTAACATCCAGCATACCCAGTGCATGCATTTCTCTCAATTTCTGGGGATCAGCTAAATTCCATGGTCTCAGAGGTGATGCAATAACAAGAAAACATTTGCAGACGGGCAGACAAACTGACACAGGAGAGGACCCCTCAGAAAAGAAATGCTCCACTAGACTACGTTAGGTAGACCTCAAGGCTGAAAATGCACTTGCTCTCAGTATATGATAATTTTTGTCGAGCCCGCCTGCGGTGAGCGAGACATAGTTGTTACAACTTCAGTTCGGTGTATGTCCGTGCGTGCGTGCGTTAGTGCGTGCGTGCGTCCTTCCGGATTTGTCCGAGCCATAACTTCTACATTTACAAATGGATTTCGAAATAATTTGGCACAATTGTTCTCCTTGATAAGTAGAAGTGCCATTTGAATTATTTGTTCAGGTAGGTCCAAGGTCAAGGTCACACTTGAAGGTCAAATGATAAAATGGCCATAATTTGAGCTTGTCCGAGCCATTACTTCTACATTTGTGGACGGATTTCAAAATAATTAGGCACAATTGTTTGCCTTGATGAGCAAAAGTGCGATTTGGAACATTTGTTCAGGTAGGTCCAAGGTCAAGGTCACACTTGAAGGTCAACTGATAAAATGGCCATAATTTGAGCTTGTCCGAGCCATAGCTTCAACATTTACGAATGGATTTTAAAATTATTTGTCACAATTGTTCTCCTTGATGAGTAGAAGTGCCATTTAGAATATCTGTTCAAGTAGGTCCAAAGTCAAGGCCACACTTGAAGGTCAAATGATGAAATGGTCATTAATTGAGCTTGTCCGAGTCTTTACTTCTACATTATGCATGGATTTCAAAATAATTTGGCACAATTGTTCTTCTTGATGTGTCAAGTGACATACATGTTTGGGTAGCACCAAGGTCATGGTCACACTTGAAAGTCAGATATTATAATTGTCATAAATTGAGCTTGTCTGGATCATCACTTCTACTTATTTTCCTTTGTGAAAAATTGAAGAAAAAAAAAGAAGAAATATGCTCGCTAAGCATGATGTAGTTTGGCTTCTTTCCAGAGTGAAGCAGTTACTTAGTCTTGACATACTAATAGGTCACTTTAGCTAACAGCGGGCTCGACCAGTTGTCCCTGGACAACCTTCTAGTTAATAGGAGTCATTTCATTACCCTTGGGCGACCAGTAAATATATGTACCATGCCTTAGCATATCATGCGTACTACTGTAGTGGGTATATGCGATGGGCGATTTGTATGTAACCTCTCCTGGTAGCTAAACATGAAGGCAGAGTATGCATAAAGGGCAAAGTGCGGCTTTTCATATAGCAGGTATATTAGTTCCTTAAAAGTGCATGTGTGCGTGCGCGCGTGCTTGCGTGTCTGTGCGCGTGTCATGTCCACGACCCTGTAATTCGAAGTCGGGAGCTCAAAATAGTCGGCCATGTAGACGCTCTTTAAGGACACTGGAAATTTCTCACAATCAAATGGACTAAAGCGAGACAATACACTAGATACCTATTAAATAAATGTCTACAATCATTCCATGTAAATTGAGTCTGCTTAATTGATTGTTTGAAGGAATAAACTGAGAATGGTCACAAAGTGTAAGTCTGAATTTTACGAATAACATCAAATATACAAACATCCCTACCCTGTTTAGTCAAATAGTGGCTGCGTGTCCTTAAATAATATCAGCCAAGCCTCATCACGTATTATATATTGTAAAAGATACCGTTTTTTTATGAAAAGATTTCATTTAGATATTCTATGTGCTGGAAATCTTTTTTATTTTATTTATTTATTTTTTTTGTTTTTCAAATCTTGCAGAACTTGGCTCTTCTGCAAATCATCTCATCACAAAACGCATGTTTATATGTCTATTTAATTGGAAATTAGGGCACACATGTCGCCATATTGACTCGTTGTAGAGTCAGCAACGTGAGATATTCTTACATGTATCCGGCATAGCACATCTTGAAACATAGTGAAACATTGAATGTGCTAACTAATACACTGACATTCAATAAATATTTTCGACCTCTTTAACAATCGTCTTGAAAATTTATACATTTCGAACGGTTTGCCTATAAACTTTGTCAAAATAACTTATAACTTTCGAGGTTGGGGGCGGGGATGGTGGGGGAAAAAGGAACGGCGCGTGCCTGTTCCAAATGTGCAAACTGATACACTGACATTCAATAAATATTTTCGACCTCTGTAACACTCGTCTTGAAAATTTATACATTTCGAACGGTTTGCCTATAAACTTTGTCAAAAATTACAAATAATTATCGGGGGAGGAGGTGGAGGAACAGCGCGTGCCTGTTCCAAATAATAATAATGATAAATAAAGGTAACATTTCGGGTATCTGAAAGTTGATTAATATTCATTTCTTACTGCCTATTTCATTTTTACCCAAAATTTACAGCTTGCCATTTCGTAAGTTATTAACAGCCTTGTTTTAATGGACAAAATCCATGTGTTTACAAGACAATCCACACGCTCACGGCTTTACGGTTTTATATGAATAAGCATTCTGGGGCCGTCACAAAAACTGATGTCAACATCAGTAACGTGCACAGAAGCGGGCGTAGTTTTGTGGCGTTTTCAAAGCGTTCCTGATCATTATAGGCACAGCTAAGAACTTTTTGAAGCGTTTTCTCCAAGCTTTTGAGCGTCATAATATTTATATGCAATATTTGTTTATATGCAATAATAGGAATCAAACACGCTTTTCTGATATGATTAACATCTGCTAGGCCCCTCGGGAACCGTCGACTCCCTCGCATTTCAGGTTTTAGTTTAGTTTCAATGCTTCCCTCGGAGCCTAGACCGGAGCAAACTAATAGAATGGTTTTAATAAACTATTAAATAAGCCGAAACTATGATTTTTAAGTATAAGTACAGGCCTTCGGTACAGCTAGACTATTCCTCTGTTATAGTATTCCAAATCAGCCCTGTATTTCAGCTACTGAGTAAGTAATAAATACTTCTGGGGTTATATTCCTTGTTGCAGATAAATATATAAATATTTGGTCTGAAGGGCCCTGCAGATGATAATGCATAAACATCCTGGTTGATTCCTATATCTTACATACCGCAAACCCCACTCCCGTTTTAAGCTAGCAGCCCATGTGCGGGCAAGCCACAGTCTGCATCCGCATATGAATACACGCATACGGTACATATTTTTTTCATGTCCACGTAATATGCTTTTCGTGTTCCACGATTCCCATCATCTAATCAAACTATACTAATTTATTACCAGTTTGAGGGGGGGGGGGGGAGAGAGAGAGAGGTGCGGGTACAATAAGGGGTGGTGGGGGATCGGATTCTTTTTTTTGGGGGGGGGGGGGGGGGGGTGCTGTACTGGGGAAGGGAGGGGGTCGGAAATAAATAAGCCTCGGAGCAGGGTGGGGGTCATATATTTCATTAGGCATATTGGGGGGTCAGAATTCTTCCATCAGTCTTCAGTTTTAAAAATGTCTCAGCTTCAGACCCCCCATACTCCTAAAATTTCAGACTCTTTTCTTTCAAACTCAGAAATTAAATGAAATTTATGGAAATGACACAAAAATGGGCAGTTTCATATTTTTCATTCATTTGCAAAAACTAAAAGTCATATCGAGTAGGTGATTTTCTTCTCAATTAAATTTAATGCCTGCGTTTGTGGTCTCAGCTCTCTAGGTGCCTTTTCATCAGCAAATATTACTCTGCGTGATAAATTAGCCAGTCAGATAAGAAAGTGTTCTTTGTGTTTCATACAGGTTTTGATTGAGGTCAGTAGACATAAATTAGGTAATAAAGTGTGTGAAGGGTAGCTGAGACGGGGTAGTGAGAGAGTGAGTGAACTCGGGTTTAACATCCCACCAACAACGAGGTCATATGGAGACGGAACCTCGGTTTAAAGTCTCATCCGAAAGACCGGAGAAGCGGGGGATCGATCTTGCGACTCTGGATTGGTAGTCCGGAGTGTTATCCACTGTACTACAGCCGCTCCTAAGAGACGGGGGGATGGGGGGTCATAAAATATTTTGTCACCTATCTGGGTTGGGTGGGGGGAGGGGATCGGAAAAATAATTCTGGTGAGACTGAGGGGGAGGAGTCGGAAAAATTTAGGTGAACCATATGAAAATGTACCCGGCTCCCCACCTAATAATAAATGAGGGGCAGATACCTGGCGCTGTCTCAATAACTTACTGGAATGCGCGAACGTAGGCGTTCGATATTGAAAACAAAACGACATACCCAGCAGGCACATGGCGTTGAAATGACGTCGTTCTGACGTCGATGTGAAATAGTGACGTCGCATCGACGTCAGAACGACGTCATTTTTACGTCATGTACCCGCTGGATAGGCTCAGGAAATGGGCCAGGGTATAAACTAGCCCCACTTTCCTCAACACAAACCGTAGAGATATTTTGGAAAATGGCTTGTGCCGGGATATGCATATAAAGTCGTGAGAAGCAGTTTTAGCAGAAAAAATAGTCTTTTTTACATATTTACGTTAAGCGCTCCGGACCATTTTAGAGGCTGCTTATCGCACCATAATAGATGCCAGCCGGGACCAGTTTAGAGGCTGATTTAAACCAAAATAGATGCCAGGACCAGTTTAGATGCCAGGACCACTTTAGATGATGTACACACGTAGTCCTTTGTTGCTTATTGTTCCAATACAAGGGGATGCTTCAGGGGCCGTATTCATAAAGCCACTTAAGTCGTTGCTATGCGGTTGCTAAGGCTAAATATCTATAAAGGAGGTTCCCTACAACTATGAAATTAGGTCTGGAGGAACAGTCTTTGTAAGACTGTTCCTCCAGAGCAAATTTCGTAGTTGTAGGGAATCTCCTTCAAAGAAATTTAGCCTTAGCAACAGCATAGCAACCACTTAAGTCGTTTTTTAAATACGGCCCCTGAACTGTATATTAAGGCTAGTTTAGTGAAAAAGTTGTTCACTTAGATTTCAGCGTTTATCGCTTACAATCATTTACTGCTCTTGTGTGTTGTTTCTATGTTCCCATTTGTCGTTTTGGGTTAGACGTGGAATTTTATTTATAGCAGGGAATAAAAAGACTTGAGAATAATTACTTGTTTGAGAAAATCTGAAGTTTTTGTTGAAAGAATTTCAGTTTATAATGTCATTGAAAAATTGGCGGAGAATGGCATATGCTGTTTGCCATGCTCTGTTACCAATGACTTCATATATGTGTTACCACAGAAACTAAGAGTCCATATTGATGTAAAAGTGACATCATGGAGGCGTCATTCTGCCAAGGTACTTAACACAACAGATGATAATTCCATAGTAGGCATGGTAAGAATCTTTGACGTTATCGGTAATGTGGCATGGCATGGCATACAGTGTTTGCCTATGGCATACAGTGTAGGCCTTTGCCATGCTCCTCTCGAATTATAAGTGAGATGCTACCTGCAGTTGATACGTGTGATTTTTCTCAAACCAATGATTCATTTTCTAATGATCCAATTCTCTGTTTTAACAGCTCCTTACAATCTATACGTTTTACTATTCCTCTTCATACAAGTCATACTCGATAGACTGATCAGAATTGCACCGTATTATGTATTCACCTACCATTGTTTGTTTCATTATCGGAAGCTTCTAAGCCACTAGTATTCATACTCATACCATCGGTGTCGTTCATCACGTCATAATCCAAGTCAGCTTCAGTGTCTCCCGTCTTCAGTAGATCTAGGACTTTTACAGGCTTGTCTCGATGGGTATCACGCACGTGACGTATCACATATGATCTGTAACAAAACAGTTGAGACAAAATAGTTCAATTGAAAAAGTGTGAATAAACCAAAGGCTGCACTATCTGATCAGATCCATCGCTGCCCCCTTCATATTTGAATTCAGTTCATTAGAGGTACTTGAATATTGTAAAACTTTAGGACCGGTCCCACACAGCCTGCGACCGCGGCGGGACCTCTCCGCGATTAAGAAAATTGACAATCGCCAAAAGGTTGCAGAAATCGCAGTGAGGTTTATCAATGTCGCGACAAGGTCTCCGAGCGGTCGCCGATCAATATTAGTCGCAGCCTTGATGCACTATTTCTCAAAAAGAAAAAAATGAAATTAAGAAACAACATAAAAACATCAACCGCCCATACCTCTATATTGGCACTATTTATAAAAGATAAGGACCCAATATAGACATGACAGATTATAAAAATATGTGAAAATAATCAGATAGGCGTTTCGAAGTAATCAACACTTAAACCACGACACGACAAAACCAACAAAGTGGCATGTGCAATCAGTCTGATCAGAGCCTTCGCTGTGCACTTAAAGGGTAGCTAAGAGTCAAAGCTACCTTCAAGAAAGACCCTTATCAGACTGAGCGGATGTCCAGGCTGAGCTGGGTCTTCGTTGAGCACACATGCCACTTCGTTGGTTTTGTCGTGTTGCGGCTCAATTTTCATTTAGGAAACAGAAACGGTACCTTGGATATTTCCTATGGTTACAGTATGGACACTTGTATCGTTGTGGCTTATGTCTGTAAAGATGATGTTTCATCTTCGGGTGTGTGTCACACGCGTAAGGGCACTCATTACACATATATTTCGGGGTACCCTTCGGGTTGTATCGGTACAGCTTGTTTAGCGACATCTTGCCCTCGTTTTCGCCAAGGTCACCAGACCATTGTCCGGCGTTCTTCATCTTTCCCCCGAGAACTGGCACAGCGTTGACGCCAACTGACGTCAGGGTGCGTTTATACTGAGGTACTTTGATGATTGTTTTCTGTGGCTTGGTTTCTCCAGAAGGAACATTGATTTCTGTCTGGGTCTGTTCTACCAGTGACGTGTCGTGCGTGAACGGTGCAATCGCGTCTGTGGCTACGTCAACAGCCGCATCATCTTCCATTGCTAGTTCCTGTGATTCGCTTCCATCTGTGAAAACAAATTATCTGATAAAACAAGACCTGTCCGCGTATAGTATATCTCGCCTGACAGCGCCTTGCCCATCACAAAAGAATTTGAATCAAAACATCTACTGCCGGAAGGCCGACGAGGACGCCGACGCAAGATGGCAACGATAGGTCTTCCATTTGCACAGGCGAGGTCGAAACCTAATGACATGTGCAAAACAGACGACTCAGATAATTCGAAGGTAAATCTCTACACTATGGACCTAAATGTTGGTCGTGCATAGCAAATGGTCAGTCTGTGGAGATGCATAGGCGTATCCAAGTCATCGGTGTTCGCGAATGCGCATACCCGTAAGCAAACTTTTATCCTGGAAATCAGGAAATACTGAAAAAATATTACAAACTGATTCTTAAGATCGCAAAATACATGTAAGCAACGCAAATTACTAATTTAAACTACAGTTTAAACCAAATTACTAATTCTAATTTTTCCTTCTATTGAATTTAATATATAAAAAAAGGATGGACTCTGCTCAGACTGAGCGGGTGCGCAAGCCGATCAGAGTCTTTCTTTCACGTTTGCACATGCCGTAAGATACTTTTCCATGTCACATCACGCATGTAAGAACTCTGAGAACCTTTGATGCGAGGATATTGTCCTTCGAATTGAACTGCAGTTAGCTATGCATCGTGAAGTAGCGGAGATGCAAAGCCGGATGGGGCAATGCTCTATCATACACCAGTGCGTACCTAGAGTATTCGTACCAATACCAATACGGTCACAGTCACATATACGAGATGTATTTTTGCTTTCTTCTTATTTTACAAGGTTGAAATACAGAAAGAACGCAATTTGCCCAACAGGCTATACACTAATTAATTAATTAACTAAATAACTAAAAGCGATACAAAACTTGTATGGCAAAAGCAGGCCCCATCATACCAGTCATTAACTGGGCATATTTTGACAAACTCGACCAATACAAGCCAAACTCGGTTAATACAGACGAAAATCTGCCAATGCAACTCGGCCAATATCAATGCCAGCAAATATCATCAATGACGTTGATTAATAAAATTATCACTTAATCAAAAAATCGTATTGGCCCAGTTACAGGTCCTCGGACCTGTAACTGGGCCAATACGAAATTTCTTTATAATTAACGTTATAGTTTTACCTGCAGTACCGCCCTCGTCCTTTACTGTAGCCAGGGACTGTTCCATATCTTCATTATCACCAGTGTCTATACCAGACTCCTTCAACTGATCAAGTCCCGCAGTTTCTGTGATCACGAATGCCTTACCCTTGTGTTTCCAACGAATATGATGAACAACGTTGGACCTGAAAATAAAACAACTCTGACTTTACTAACAAGAATATTCTGTATAGCTTTGTTAAGACAAATGGCAGCGTAAGAAGCATTGAATATCTTCTTTTTATCCAGTCTAGCCTGATCAATTTAATATGAAATCATGTTGCTTTCAAGACACTCTTCTACAATCCGAGACGCATGGTAGACTTGTAGAGCTCACGAGTTCGAATCGCCGTGGGAAACAGTTCGGCTGATGAAGCAGCTTATCTCTTTAATCTGTATCGTAAATCCTCCTCCGGGTCTTATCCTTTGTTCCATAAGCCCTAAATGACTAAAATATTGGGGTGGTCAGGTCAAACGATGGTGCTGGGTAACTTTTAGAGTCAGAGCGTCGCGTTCTACAGTTGGGCTAGGGCCACTTGTATTTGCAGCAGTTGTGGGATTTATTTTCGTCTAGCAACTTCCTTTTCATTCTCCATTTCTCTTGGAGATGGCTCAATTTAGACTGAAATAATGTCTGAAAAAGCCTTCAACCCAAAGCAAGCAACCAACCAATGAATATAATAAAACTAACGGCATAAGATGCAGGCCCGGATCCAGACAACCACATACTGGTGGGGCTGGGAGGGGTCGATATGTATTTGGGAAAGGAGGGGGGGGGAGGGGTTGAAAATGACATAATAAAAGATAAATTTGATTAGTTTTTTTTTTATAAAGTCTTTTTTTGCCTTGAAATATATGTTGTGATATCACATAAAGAATGAGATGTCACAACATAAATTTTAATCTAACCAGACCCAAGTGGCGGGGCTGAAGCCCCAAAGCCCACCCCCTGGATCTGGGGCTGAGATGTATGGCCGCAGTATGGGAGAATACCTTTTTTGACTTCCTACTTGCTTTCCTGGACAATATATTCCTTGAAAAGGGGGTCTACTTTTAAAAAAAGAATTTGCTCCCGAGGGAGCATTTTGTCCTTTGAGTCGACCCCAATAAAAAAGGCAAGCAAATGAGCCGCGACACAATAAACCCAACAATGTGGTTGTGCGCCCAGCGCAGACTCAGAACAGCCTGTGCATCCGCCCAGTCTGATCAGAGTCTTCGCTGTCCGCATGAAGGTAGCTTGGACCCTAAGCTACCCTTTAAGCGCTTAGCGAAGAGTCTGATCAGACTGGGCGGATGTCACGTGTTCTCGTGTCGCGGCTCAAATGGCGGAGATACTACTCCTGAAAGTTCACCTTTAAGCATTCGCACAACTTACTTGGGAGCAGATATGAAACTACAGTAGCCGCATTTGTACGCCTTATCGTCATGTCGGTACTTGTGAGTATATATGGTAGCTCGCACGGGCGTACGGAAGTCACACTGGCTGCAGCAGTAAAGGTATGTGTTGTTCTCGAAGATAATGCTGTAGTAATCAGTTTTCGAGGTCTGACAAACAGGCGGTTTGAAGACACGTGTATCAGAGGAGGCGGTCTTTGTTGATATCAGCTCCTCCTCATCTTGCATGGAACCTATAGGAATATATATGAATAAAATTGAGCGGCGTCTTCAGAATTTGTACTGAACAGCTTGTGTGAACTGCTTACCCACTAGGCACAGAAGATTGAATCAACATAAAAAACATTGATTCAACGTCAAGACCTTGTGTGCCTATTGGATAGTCTATTTTCAGATTGAGCCGCGTGCCTGTGTCCCACAGTCCCTAGGAGGGATCTAATGAATAACAAGTGATCGTATAGTTTCTACATGTTTTTATTATCTACTTCTAACAACCCAGGTATCCCATTCAGCCAAGTTCTACATAATCAAGTTCAAATCCAAATCTAAAATCCAACTCCGCGCTTACCTGCCAGGGGAGGTCTTTTATACTTTCTCTGGGACTATTTCTTGGGATATTACTACGCTTCTAAAATATCTACGCAATTTCGAAAGGGGAGCAATTTGTCTGTAATCTAGTTCAAAGGGTGAATGTTTACAAATATATTAACCTAATAAAATGACAACTACATGTGCACTCTGTGATACCTGACCAAACTGACAAGAGCCCTCAGATCTCTCAAGATTATTATTTGTGGATGAGAACAGTGATTACTCACAGGGTATAATCGATTCCGCCAATTTTCGCTTCCTGCAGAGACTGTCCGTCATATTTGGCTTCCGCCGAGACTGTCCGCGAACTCTTGCTTCCTGCAGAGACTACTGTCCTCGAAAAATGGCTTCCTGCCGAGACTGTCCGCGTGATTCTGCTTCCTGCCGAGAGCCTCGGCAGGAAGCAGAATCACACGGACAGTCTCTGCAGGAAGCTATTTATCATGTACAGAAGTCTCGGCTTGAAACAAGAGTTCGCGGACAGCCTCGGCGGAAGCCAAATATGATGTACAGTCTCTGCAGGAAGCGAAAATTAGCGGAATCGATTATACCCTGTGTTACTAGACTCAGAACGCGAGGTTGTGCCAACTCGCTTCATTTAATGCGGAAAGGAAATGTTCGTATATCTCATGCACCAACGTATCTTTTCGTCACTTATGTACCAAAATAAAATGTATTTTCTATTTATAAAATCTCACCGGATCAAATGTGGGTCAGACGGTTCTACATTAGAACTGTCTCATCGAGGCGGTTCTTATGAGGGGTCACAACATATCTTTCATTGAGAAAATAAAAGCATCGCAAACGACTGCGTGATACCGCGCCACTGAAAACCTTTTTCACACACTGATTTTTCCAGATTTATGCATGTATATAGCCGGAAACATGGGGAGATAACTCCCATGGGGTAAACTTGAGCATCACTGGAGGCTTTCATCACTTTGATCAATTCCTGAAAGTTTCAGAAAAATTGCTTCAAACTCTGATTTTATATGGAATTTTTCATAATTTTATACATGTATATAGTCCCAGGGCAGGGGCAGATAACTCCCGATAAAATTTCTGTGCTCATAAAAAGCTTTTGTTACTTCGATCATGTTTGTGAAGTTTCATCATGATACTCCAAGTAGTAAAGGAACTAGAGGCCAGAAACCGTTTTTTGTACATTGAAAAGTGCCATAACTCAGTCAAAAATTAACGAAATTTGCCCATTAACAATCCCAAGCGAGACATTCTCAGTACAAACGCATATGCAAAATTTGAAGGAAATCCATTGATAAATACTTAAGTTATCGAACAGAAACGAAGTGCGGACGGACAGACGGACGTACGTACGACGGACGGACAGACACACGGACGGCCAACGTGAAAACATAATACCCCGCCACTAACGTGTGGCGGGGTATAAAAAGGCAAAATTATCGCAGAAATATCCTCAAAACTCCATTTCACTATTAGCTTTGATACAACTTGAAATATAAGTATGACCTTACCTTCTTCATGTATCATCGAATCACCCTCTATTGACACAGTCTCACTGTCGATACCGTGGCGTGTTACTTCTGATGCTTTAGCCGACTTCACAGAGGGAATAACATGGGACTCATCTGGCTCCAAACCAGCTTTAATCCTTGCTATAACTCCTTCTCTGTAACTTTTGGCGAGGTGTATAACTTCAATATCCCGTATTTTATGACAAGAAAATCCATGTGTCTGAACTTGGTAAGGAAAAGCAGCCCTGTAGTCACATAGGGAACACATTACAAAATATATCTTGTGTCTGCCAGACAGATGGACTCTTATTGTGTTTTTGGTCGTTTTATAGTCACAAAATGGACAACAGCGTCGATTGAATTCATCTGTAGTATGATAAACCTCGAGTTTGTCAAAGTATTTGGATTTGCTTTGAGCCACGGATGGTCCCTTCACACGTCCTGTCAATTCCGTTTCACCAAGCACCGAATTGTCTGATTCTGAAACTGAAACTTCACTCTGAGGTACGTCGGTTTCAGCTACAGGCGACATTTCTCTAAGTTCCGATGTCGAGTTCGGAGTGTTTACACAGTTTTGCGGCTCTGTAGAGGATTCTCTTTCACAGCTAGCTCGAATCTTTTTCAGATTCAGTTTGATCTTGAGACCGGATGGTTTTGAAACGAACATAGCCGCTTCATCTTCATTTACAAAATCATGTGTATTATTTTCATCGTTTTGATCTGGTTCAATGTCAAGCGGCTCCTGTTTAATGGCAGTTAATGGATTTTCCGGAACAGCGATTCTAGGCAGCTTTGCCAGATTGTTCAGTGACTCGTTTACACTAGCTTTTCTCTTCTGGGAAGATTCTTTAAGCGGCAACGGCTTAAACCGAGGAACCGGTTTGACTTCATGTTCACCTGCCGAAGCAGTACGAGTTTCACTAGTAACAACATTTTTGTCCTCCGCTGCAGCATTTTCTAATGTTTTATTTTTGACACTGCTTGAGCTATGGCTCTTCTGAGCCATAGACTTTTTCCGATCTGTTGCTAACTGCGCACACTTGTTTAACAAAGTTTCAAGTCTGGAAACACAAGTGTACCTGAACTGGAAGCCCGGATGTGCCGTGTATAAGTGTTCTTCGATTACAGCCTCTTCCTCGAAGAGGGTATCACAGTACTCGCACTCGAAGTCTTCTTTGCGTTCACTGTGAGTACGAAGTAAGTGAGTTACGATCGCCTTACGTTTATCGGACTTAAAGCCACAACCAGTATGCACACAGGCAAAGTCTCTCTTAACTCCTCCTTTCGACATCTCGGTTGTTTTTACAGGTGATATAGCAGACTGGTGGGTATCTGAAATGGATAAATAAGCATTATTCTGAGGCCCTAAGACACTCCATATCTACTGTATACTGTCTACTGTGGCTTGGCCCGTGCGCTTGCGCATGCACAAAGTCAACTTGAAGATATCGCAGGAGAAAGTATATAGTAAACAAGCGAATGCGCCAACCAAATATCGCAGTACCAGTACACAGTAAACAGGAAACAGCAGACACTAATACGATAGCAATATGCAGTTAACAGTATACATCAAATATAAACAGTGCACATTCGACAGGACAGCATACAGTACAGAGCAGGCCATCCCACGAGTAAGCATTAAACAAAACACTTTAGGCAATATAGAATTAGCATGTGAGCATTGCAATAGATGTCGCAAAAGACAGTTCACGACAAACAGTAAACAGTAAAAAATAAACAAGACAAAGTAGCAGTACACAGTACAGCATAGACAGTGCACAAATGTCGCAGTACAAGACACTATGGGGTAAACAGCTGGGCCCAGTTGTTCAAAACTAACGACGTCGTTAGTTAACGTGACGTTAAAATTTCAAACGTTAATAACTCAAGTATGCCAATATTTTTTGTTGAAAAAATGTGAGAAGCTTTTGCATTGCAATGCAAAAGCTTCTAACATATTTTCAACAACAAAAAATAGTGTATTTGGCTATAAAGTCGTAAAACACTTAACGAGTTGACCTCTTAACGAGCTCGTTAGCCTAACGATGCTTTGAACAACTGGGCCCTGATAGTAAAATGGGTACTGAATGAAACTCCACAGGTAGGTCAACAGTGCAAACCATTGCAACGCAGCTAAACGATTTGAGCCGCGACACGACAAAACTAACAAAGTGGCATGTGCGCCCAGCGAACATTCAAATCAGCCTGGGCATCCGCCCAGTCTGATCAGAGTCTTCGCTGTCGGCATGGAGGTAGCTCAGACCCTTTCAGCGCGGATGTCTAGGCTAATCTGAGTCTTCGCGTGGCGCACAGGCTATTTTGATTGTTTTGTCGTGTCGCGGCTGAGAGAAATTAATACTTTGCGACATTCTGTTTGCTAGATTAAGTCTAACATGTCTAAGAGAGGTTTACTCTATTGTGAAATCTTACATTTACTATTTGCATTTGTTAAAATCTGTTTAAAGACTAGCAAATAATGCCCATATGGGGCACAACGCCTACAATCCAGCTACTCTGATAAATCATGTATCAGTGTTCTTTTGCAAAAGCTACAGCACTTGAACTGTGGGTGTAAATCACAGTGTGACATTGCAGGATACTAAATATCAAAGATTAGGCCTCTGAAGCTGGATGATTCGCGTTACAGGATAAAACGTGTACAATAGTGGGGGGGGGGGGGGGGGAGGAAGCGGGGTGACGCCCACCTTGAAGAAACGTTTTTACAGGTATCAAATAAAATATTTGATCTGATCTGGAATACTCCTTTCGGGCAAAGGAATCAGTATTAAATAAAACCAACAATCAGATAAGAAATAGCCCTGAGCGTTTAGCCCCATCTAAAAGGGCGTTTTGTCCCAATGGTGGGGGGAAAAAAGCCCAGAATATTCAGAATACAAATTATCTTTATGTTAAAATCCTATCACACTTCTAGATTTAAGTGCCATATTTGTGAACAACTTTGTTTTCTTTAACAGAAAAGTTTATTCCAAATTAGACTATGCAGTTTCTTAAATAATGACACAGACGCTTCCAAAAGGGGGACGTTTAGCCCCCCCCCCCCCCCCCCCCCCCACCCCTTCCCACACACACACATACACACCCTTACTATACATGTATGTGTATGG